>JABSTQ010009910.1:1200000-1580981 GCA_013358835.2 Ixodes persulcatus
AGCCGCAAAGGCTTCATCCAAAGAAACTAGCTCGCGCTTTTAGCATGCGCGGGTACAACCATAGTCCAAGCTAAGGAGAGACGGAGCATATCAAAGTTACGCCCGCGCACTCTTGCTATTAAAAAAAAAAAGAGCGGAAAAATACGTCACGACAGGTGGCAGTGCGGGGGAAAATAGACCTATTTCACGAGGACGTCGCATCTTGAAATATCGTCACATTCAGTATGGGCGAAAACATTGTGTTGCCGTCACCACGCCAATAAAACACATCTGGGATATACGTGTAACCGTCACACATCCTCGTTTTGTCTGCCCTATATTTTTTTATGTTTCATTATATTTTCGTTGCCCTTACCGGATATGCCTACAAGCTGGCTGGGGACGAGAGTAAGCGAAAAGCGGTCTATACGTGGCAAGCATGCAACTGGACGCGCGGCCCTCGAGCGACACGGGCTTATCGGCCGAAAGATCCTCTTTTGACGTAGCGACTGGTCGGAGGTTTTTCGTGTTCTTTCGCGTTCAGTGACATTTTCGGGAAAACAGACTTGATATTCAGAATTACGGGATAAAACTATGCTAGCATAAATCTGTATCTCATTTTTTTTTTTTTTTAAGAAGCGTTTTAGCTCTCCTTTTTTAAGAAAAGCATAATAATTTTTCGCTTCGACATCAATTTATGTTTTATGGATGCTATATTTTTTTCACATCTAAGCTACTTACAGTTTTGCCTTATCTTTGCCAGCGATACGCCCAAGAGACGGTAAGAGAAGATGTGATGAAAGGCGAAGCGGCAGGTCTAACCTTCGAATGCGTTTTGTAGAAAGGAAAGAGAGAAACAGCAAGAAGAAATTAAAAATAAATTAATCGCAAGTAAATCAAGTTAACTCTTGAACACCAGTAGGGTGCATCTCTTGGAACAGCGGTCAAGACTGCGTCTCGAAGTCACATGATTATTTTGTAGCGAGGAAAATAAGTTAGTGCAGTTTACAATAGGACCCTGAAGTAATCTGGAGACCGAGACAATCCCCTGACAATGAATTATTATAAAATCGAAGATAAAGGAAATGGCATTTCAGATAGTAAGTTGTCTCAAACAGATGGCATTTCTGAAACAAATTATTGTTTGAATCATATTATCCATACAGTTATTTTCATATATTGTGTAAGAATTGACTCTCTAAGTGTGATGCACGAGGTGTCTTTCATATCTGCAGTTTGACAGTCATCTGAATATGCTTAAGTCTGGCGACAACGGTATGGAGGCGTGGTAACTGTAAAGCCCGCAAGGTTGAGTGGAAATGTCTCCTATTTGCCTAGATTTAACGCCTTACAAGCGGTTCAAAAGCCAAGATGTGGTTGAGATTGTCAAATCAAGAAGAAACGTAAAAATTACGGACAAATTAAATAATATTTCACAACAGTGTGCCTCTCTTCTAACTTACCGATGGTAACAGGCTATGCAGTTACTTCTAACATATGATAAATTCAGCGAAGGCAAAGGTAAACAGTTCCCATTGTACATCATCTAGAAACCTGTTTTTCCACAGGTGTACCGCGATCACTTGTGTATTCGGAAGATTTTTGCAAAACGCCGTGTTAAGGTAGCTCAATGCCATGACACGAATCCAATCAGAAGTCATAAAGATCGGTAAGGTTTCTTACTTTGGCATCTTCTTGATGTACGGCAGTAAAAACATCACAAGCGGCTGATAAAATCAAAAAAGACACGCTCCATTCCGAAGGCTGAAAAATCAAGAAGAAATGGTCTAGCAGAGCGAGAACTAGCAAGCGTCGTAGTTTCGAAGCTGGACAGCAGCTTAAACTAAATCACGAGTAGAACGCGGCAGTGATTATTATAGCCTTCCTCTACCGCATCCCACAAATCGAACCTCGAAGAAAAAAAAAAGTCAATCAACGTTATTACACTGGGAAACGATCGTTAATTCCCAGTTGAATTAAAGCAAGAGGATACCGTCACGATAAATTTACAGCTATCAGAATAGTAAAAAAGAAACAACTATATCAAGGAGTAGAAAGGCTATCAAGAGGAAGGGCCTTACGTCTACGCTGAACACAGATAGCGGCAGAACTGAAGAAGAACCCCGAGAGGGCACGGAGCGCCTACCGCAAAGTAAGAGCGTCACATTTCCCCGAACGCGTGCAATCGTAAAAAAGAAAAAAAAAGAAAGGAGACATTCACTTAGCGGAGTTATAAATAAGCTCATTAAATTAAGCAGCGAAAGCTCGCAACAGCGGCGCGCTAATCGCGGCAACCGGCCGTCACTATCTGGCCGACCCGACGCGCGAGCAGTCGGACTGATGGCCGGCCGCGAGAAACAGACGCTCTCGCCGCGCCAAAAGACGCGACACCCCACCACGCAACCCGTAAATCAGCCGGCTCGTTTTTGTGCGTTTTCAGAGAACGGCGTACGTGCAACCACGTCCGACACGTTCAGGCGGCCCGCACGCCGGTCCATCATACGAGCCGCCGGGATGGCCAGACGAACCGACGCATTGCCCCTTGCTCTCATGCAGAGGGGTCCTCGGAATCGATTTTAATTAGAAATCGCTTTAAGGGCCCGCTCTCCGACTCCCTTTGGTCCCCGCAGTTTCGCTTCCCAATCCCCTCCATCCGCCTCGCCGCTCTCCAAATCGCGCTGTCCATTGAGGTCGATCGCTCGCTTTTCAGGGCAATTTGCGGGGAGGGGAGGCAGCCAGTCGGTACCGCGGGGGGGGGGGGGGGGGGGGGGGGGGGCATGCGCAGTATTCGAAGGGTCAAGAGGAAAACCGTTCCGGGTTCGAGCCCCGACTATTAGGGGTAGCGTAACACACTTCGCGGGCAGCGACGGCAAGAAATGTCGCAGTTGGTAGGGGGAAGCGAGACAGGAACTTATAGCGTGTCCGAACGTTCGAATTTGTGCTCGTTGTGCCTTAGGGGAGTCATTGGGAGCCACTATCTAAAGTGCAAAAACCGGCAGCCGTCTGGCTCAATCTACATTCGGAATATCTGAAAAAGTCACACGCGTTCGAGGCAGTCGCCATCGAAACGACGCCGGACTGCCAGACGACTCCGGAAATCGAAGTTCCCATTTTTCGACTGGTTTTATATTTCCTACAATCGGAAAAATGACACTTTCAACAAATTGATATGGGCTTTTAACCACGCTCAGCGGATGCGCAATAGCGCTGCATTTTGAATGATCTCAAATAGACGAATGGGTAAATAAAGGATGTATGAGGATATCCAAGGACAGTGGGAGTCTCTTCCGTTCAAAAGGTGCGAGCGAAATTTCGCGATAGACTTGCTAATGCCGGCTGAGGAAGCCTCCCACAAGTCTTAGAAACCGAATAGATCACAGAGCCTCTAACGATCCTGCTTTCATTCTTGTACCCATAGTAAAAAAAAGAAGCAGCTGTAGTTGCGATGATCAAATGAAAAAAAAGGCAACCCACTTAATAGAGAAAGTAGTTTTTTCGAGGCATGGTTATGGGATAAAAATGAAAGGATGATGAATTTGCTGTTCACAGGTCAGGGAGTTTCTATCAAATAAGAAACGGCTTAAATCCCTCTAAAAAAAATCTATTTTCAAAAGGTTATTCGACGCACCAAGAACTCCTTCAGCAGGTGAAGACCGGTTTTGCCGCAAGCACTGTCGCACCCCTGGCGCACTAGAAGGGCAACCGGCGATGAATAACTATTTCACATCACAACTAGGGTTTAAAAGAGCCCTGATAAGTTTTATAAGACGAAACCACTCAGAAGGTGCTTACAAATAACTTTTGATGGTGCAAAATATAGACAAGCCTAAGAACGCCTCAAATTTATTTTACTACCATATATATACGGGTAGTTTCACCTCAAATCGGGCAGGCTAAAAGGGTCTAATTTTTAATTTTCACGAAAAAAATATGTGTTTTGGGGGCATTTTTCAAATGAAGGAGGGCGCAAACCGCATGTTCCCCAGATTTTTTGTTCTTGAGTTACGAAGCGTAGAAGCCGCAGTGGCAGAAACTAGTGTTTTTGCCTGCCGTCGCAGGTCGCGTGTTTGACACCCTCTGCTGGCGCTAGTGTTTTCCCTACACCTTTTTAACTTTTCCCTCTAATTTAATAGGTACAATAAAGATACCTTGGCGTATTCAAATATTTATAATAATTTGATTGTGCTATGAGAAAATGTCAAACTCGTCACTCAGGTCGATTTTTGGTCGAAGAAGACATGGTCATTACTTTGTCTGTACTTAAGGTACAATTTATTTCTTTAGCTCTATAGAAATCCCTAAGCATGCCTAGTATAGATATAGTAATATCATTATGATCTGCCGAGTAGCCGCTCCGCTACCTTCACGTAAACGTTGTGAAAAATAACAAATGTTCACACATTTCACGTGATTGCGGCTCTAATAGAAGACATACAACCAAAATATTACATTTGTAGATTGTTTTTTTCTTGTAGTCGACTAATATATCGAAAACAATTTAAAAAATAAAAATTTACAAAAATGGGGTTTTTGAGAAAATCGATTTCAAACTTTAAACATTTGTTATTTCTTACAAGGTTTACGTGAAGGCAGCGGAGCGGCTACTCAACAGATTATAATGATATTATTGTATATATAATGGGCTTGCTTTGGGCTTTCTGTAGAGCCAAAGAAAAAAAAAATTTACCTCAAGTAGAGACAAAGTAATGACCTGTCAAATTTGACCAAAAAGCGACCGGAGTGACGAGTTTGACATTTTTTCTAGAAAACAATTAAATTTATAAAAGTATTTGATTACGTCAAGGTATCTTTATGGTACCTATTAATTGAGGTAAAAAGTTTAAAGAGTGCAGAAAAAACACTAGCGCCAGCAGAGGGTGTCAAACACGCGACCTGCGACGGCAGGCAAAAACACTGGTTTCTGCCACTGCGGCTTCTACGCTTCGTAACTCAAGAACACAAAATCTGGGCAACATGCGGTTTGCGCCCTCCTTCATTTGAGAAATGCCCCCAAAACATATATTTTTTTCGTGAAAATTAAAAATTAGACCCTTTTAGCCTGCCCAATTTGAGATGAAACCACCCATATATATATATATATCTAGAGTGCTGCATTTTAATCAAGGGGTAAATGTGAACCGTTCCTCGAGAAGCCTTTCACTATACGAGATTTTCGGCGAGAATGAGTATGAGAGATGAAACACAGCGCGAATACGAATATCTGAACACAACAATGTCCTATGGCACACTTCCGCCTACATTTTGTGGCTAGTCTGGAAGATTCGATAGAATATGCCATAACCCACAACGACTACAGAGAAACATTACGGTGCCCGTTTCAAACTCAATTACAAAGCAGCTCCTCATCAAATACGAACTTTTACGTGAGACAGGTAGTCTGAAAGAGTTCCGAATTAATCAGTCCTTTCTATCTTTGTCACTCCACCATCCCACCACCTAATTGAACTTAGTTGGACGACACTGACACGCGTTAATTAGTGCGCATGGCTTCCGCTTTCAACATTATACTGGGGCACAAGGCTTTCGCGCAAAAACACAATGATAGAAGATCGAAACACAAGTCAAGAAGAATAAAGGCAATACGTCACGACCTTCGTTTCTTAAACTGTCACCACCTAAGGCATCAGAAAAGCACTGTTTCGAGTGCTTAAAAAAAAAAACTTGTGTGGCCTAGAGCCATACCCGTTAATGCGCTCTATATACAAGCCAAACTTCGAAAAATCACAGAAAAACCGCTTCCAGACGCCGAACCGAGCGCGCGAACGCCATCAGATTGTTCCTCTCCGGTCAGCCCTATCGGCCGCAGCCCACGTTTCGGTTTGCGAGGTCAAACATCTAAAGTGAAAAAGCGGGGCGAACGCGGCCTGAGGAGCGCCTCGGCCTTCACGCTACGCTGACGGGACAGCAGCAACAAAGAGCCTGGGCTGCGCTGCGGTTAACCCGAGAAGACACAAGGGGACTGGCCAGTTCGTCGACCCAACGCGCCGGTCGAGCGAGAAATATTTACGACCGGAATGTAATCGGTCCGCCTAATTAAGTATGCAAGCTGGGCCGATCCCCCTCCCTGGCTTCGGCTTGCCTCTTGTGTCGCAGAAGTTTTCTCGCAGGAGTGCACAGGGTGTCCTTGAAGATTCCTCGTGCGGACGGCGCGAGGGAGAAACCTCCACGTGGCTCACGAACAAAACACCGGCGCCGTGATTTTGGTACCTGCGTTGTACGGTTGTATACGCGTACGCGTGCAAGTCGGACTATACGACACGCAAATTCGTCTGCTCCTTGAGCACCTCACGCGTTCCTCTTCCCCCGAATCCGCCCACGTGCGTTTGTTTGCCCTCGACCTCAAGCAATGACTGCGCGAGCATGGATCGTGCGTTCCCTATACGCGCTCTCTTTGCGGAGCGCACGCTCTTCTGCTTCATGCGCAGGGGTTGCGGTGACGTCCGAACGCCGAGCTCTGATTGGTTCTGATATGAAGGATACGGGGTAGAACTCAAGGCAGTTAGCATTGAGGTCTACCCACCATCCTTCCGATCCGAGCCAATCAGATCTCGGCGTTCTGACGTCACCGCAACTCCGTAGCAAGCAGCAGAAGAACTTGGGCTCTGCATAGGCCTCCTGCGCTGAAGCTTTGAACAAAGTGTGGCGCCCTCATTTTGGGTTTGGACAAGCTCACCTGATAGGGCATCGCACTACTTACGGCAAGTGGGTTGAGCTCTTTTCCTTCTGTGTGGTGCTGAAGAACTTTAAAACACCTTGAGACGTCCGAGAACGGCTAGGTTCAGCGCGGCGAGACAATCAAAAGTGCCACGTTCATGCCGCCACGGCTAGCGTGCGCGTCTTATATCTCTGGGTGGTGACGTCACAACATACGTGTCGCGACGCCTTTTACAGCGGAGTTGTTAAGGGCTAGTTTTCCCAGGATCGTGTCCGCCGAAATTGAAATGATGACACCGAACTATGGACAGCTACCGCCATCTATGAGCGACTACGGCAACAAGGACAACTGTTTGCCGCCGTCGCTCATAGATGGCGGCAACCTTTCTTCGGGGGAAGAAGAGCGGAAGTGGAACGAGCGGCGATGTGCGCAGCAGCGCGAAGGGTTCCGCAACCGCCATGAAGCCGCTATCGCCTAAAGTTCCACTGCGTTCAGCGCTTCAGATTCCCTTGCGAAAGAAGAGCAGATCGCTCGCCTGGAAAGCCGCCGCGGAGAACAGAAGCTACAGCTCCGCTGCTCTTCCTCCTTCACCAGAGTGGAAAGGCTGAAAGTTTTCTTCGTTTTTTCATTTGTATTTCGGAAAGCGTGAAACGGCGTCTCGGTTCACGCTCTTATCGTATTAACATTTCCTGTGCTACGACGGCGTTAAAATGTTTTCTTCTTTTTCCTCGCGATCTCGCGTTTTGCGCCAAAGCCGGCACGCTTTTAGATACGTGACAGTTTGAGACACTCAAGTTAGTACATCCCAAAACCATGCCCAAAAACAAGTCCTAACACGTCCCTTTTCGCAGCGACTCCTGGGCAGCACAGAAGGATTATAGGCCTCTTGCGTTGCCTAGGGGTCGCTGGGAAAAAGGACTTATTAGGACTTGTTCGTGGATGCTCTGGTGCGGAACGCGATCACGAAGCAAATACTAACAAACAACGAAAATTCGAACGCCGTCGATGCACAAGTTAAAGGGGTACGGACACGGAATGACGTGAGCGTGAGCTCTCAAACCCTCGCTTCAAAGTCGGCCAGCGAGAAGCTGAATGTGTATTGGCGACGTGCGCGACCGAAAGCGTCGCTGCGGTCGGCCTTCCACGATTGGCCGAACGCTGACTATGACGTCAGAAAAGGATTTATCATCAACGGAAATAAGAGGAATGAAAGAACTTTAATGTTGACGGTGTTGGCAGTGTTCCTTTGAGAGCGCATGATTTCAAGCTTCCACCATGCTATTTACAAACACCATCGAACTTGTTGTTTGCAAGGTAATGACGTCACAAGGGAGAACCATAGGAGGGCGCCACCAAAACATCTCGCCGCTAATTGCGCTCGTGACATCAACAATTCTAGCACGGTCAAGAGTATTGTAGATGCGAGCCTTGCCGCTGGGTGGCGTCAACGCGCGACAATCTCGCCTATAGACCTTTCCAAAAACGAGCTTGTGGCCGGTGCCATTTTGAGCGTTCGTGCGTATGGCTGCGTGCTTTGCTCGCTTTCCGAAGCGACGAACATGCACGTGCTGGGCTGTGAAGATCGCACGCTGGACTGTGATTTTGTAAACATTGGAAAGGTCTATAGGGAGTATTCACTGGCGGCCATAGCTGTGTGCTCGGCTGCGGAGCGCGTGCTGACGGCGAGCTTCCACAGTTCTTTCGCCACGTGCATTCCGCACCACCAAGATCGCCGGTCTTGGCAGCCTATTAATGCGAGCTCGTTCTGAGCATGCGCTCTAAACAGTGACCTCAAATATGGCGGCCAGTGAATACCTCCTATTAGCCCCGTGCGCGACCGAAAGCGTCGCTGTGGTCGGCCTTCCACGATTGGCCGAACGCTGACTATGACGTCGGAAAGGGGATTTTCATCGACGGAAATAAGAGGAATGAAAGAACTTTAATTTTGACGGTGTTGGCAGTGTTCCTTTGAGAGCGCAATGATTTCAAGCTTCCACCATGCTAATAACAAACACCATCGAACTTGTTGTTTGCAAGGTAATGACGTCACAAGGGGGAACCACAGGAGAGCGCCACCAAAGCATCTCGCCGCTAATATCCGAGGACTGTTCGTGGTTCGCCCTATGGCATATTAGCCCCGTGCGCGACCGAAAGCGTCGCTGTGGTCGGTCTTCCACGATTGGCGGAACGCTGACTATGACGTCGGAAAGGGGATTTTCATCGACGGAAATAAGAGGAATGAAAGAACTTTAATTTTGACGGTGTTGGCAGTGTTCCTTTGAGAGCGCAATGATTTCAAGCTTCCACCATGCTAATAACAAACACCATCGAACTTGTTGTTTGCCAGGTAATGACGTCACAAAGGGGAACCACAGGAGGGCGCCACCAAAACTTCTCGCCGCTAATAAAGCCTATGGCATATACATAGCTTGCCCATAACATCATTGGAGGCCATGCCGGTATTTTACGCGCCACAAGCGTTCTCTTCACTGTGTTAGTTTCACACCGAAGAAGCAGTGGCTCGAGAGAAATTGTAAGTAGAAATATCCGTCAGCACCCAGCAAAGGCGTATGGTTGGCCTGACAGAAGTCCCCGCCTCCTCAGATTAAGCTCCTATCTAACGTCTGCAAAGAACGGCGATCTCGATGGTGTGGTATGCACGTTGCAGAAGAACTGTGGAGCTGAGTCTGCAGCACGGTGGTCTGCAGTCAATGCCACAACCACTACAGCTCCAGGTTGCCGCTTTGATCCACTGTTCCGTTGAACGATCGAGCGCTCGCGCTAGAAATGCATGTCTCAAAGCCAGGAGCGCGGGCTAGCTCGCACTTGTAGCTTTGGCTGCAGTGCCAGCTTATGAGCGTTCTCCGCCAAGTCACATTCGGGACTAAGTAACTCCACAAGAGAGCCATACTACCGTGAACTGGCGCTGCTTTTTAGGAACTCATAACGTGACGGCATTTCAATGGAGCTTCACAGACAAGCCACCAGACGCAATTTTGAAATATGGTGATTCGCTTTAATATTACTTTTCTTGAATTCTCTAACTGCAGCTCAGAAACACTACTTTAGGCTAGCGTTTCTGGGCGGCCTTCGCAACATGGACAACAACTAAACAGAGAAATAAAAGTGCAAACATATTATTTCCGTGCCTCTTTAAAGCCAAGAGCGTGAGCCTAGAAACGCCGTTCCACGCATTACCCCTCCGCCCCCCCCCCCCCCCCAAAAAAAAAAAGGAAAAGGGGGAAGTAAAAGAAGAAGAAAAAAAGCATCGGGACGCCAGATGTTCCGACATCGCCACCAAGAAATAAAGACGCGTAGCCTATACTTCGTCTCACCTTAGCATGGACTAACCGCGAATGCTGTGCTAGCGCGAGCGGCTAACCTTGACTGCCTTGACTGGAGCACTCGCTGTACGAGCGCTCGTGCAGCCGCCAAGCCTTCGTTCGAAGCAACTAGCTCGCACTTTTAGCACGCGCGGCTAACAATAGTCCATACTAAGGTGAGACGAAGTATAGTGGTTGTGGCGTGAATCAAACTCTTTTCATTGTCTCTCCGCGTTGAATCTAGCCGATTTCGATCGTCGAAAGGTGCTTTTCCGTTCTTCAACACCACGCAGAAAAAAAAAAAAAAAAAAAAGCTCAGCGAAGGCGTGTGGGGCTCAATCAGGTGAGCTTGTACTACCCAAAAATGAGGGCGTCACAGTTTATTCAAAGCTTCAGCGCAGGAACCCCCTGCGGAGCTGAAGTTCGTCCGCTTCTTCTTCTGCAGGGGTAGTGGTGATGTCAGTACGCCGAGATTTGAATGGCTCAGATTGAAGTATTACTGTGTAGACCTCGAAGCAAGCTGCCTCGAGGCCTACCCGCTATATCATTCAATCAAGGGCAAACTTTCGCTCCGCATTGCCCTGTGACTGGCGTGCCCTTCTTTGTGTTTCGAGGCGCCAAAGACGCCTTTTAGATCATTTGCTCGACGTATACTCCGTTTCACTAGAAAGGCTCTGTTATACTCCAATGTTGAGCGTAGCAAACGCTACGCAACGCAGAGCACGCAGATACCGATTGGTTGCAGATATCACGTTCCTTCCTGCTCGCCGGCGGATGAAAGGCGCCCGTTCCGCGCTACGCTACGTCTCGCTGCGCTCACCGTCTGAGTATAACAGAGCCTTAAGTCCCACCGAAGCCGACGCTACGAAACGATGCAGCCAATCAAACAGCGCCTAAAGTGCTTCGTCACGTCGCTACTTGTCTTTGTCGGTTTAGCATCCCCGTCTAAACCGAGTACGCAGAGATAAAATCGCAGGACCATGGCCACTTCACTGTGCCTCGATTGGTTAAGTCCATTTTAGCAAACGTACAAAAAAAAATCTTTCAGTTTTTACATTTTGGTGAAGAAGGAAGACCAGCGAAGCTGTACCATGGTGGGAAGGAAGAAATGGCCTGCCGTAAGTGGGCGATCCAGTGTGGAAAGGCTGGAAAGGTTGCCGCCATCTATGAGCGACGACGGCTACCTGACAACCGGCAAGCCGATTGTTTGGTTGCCGCCGTCGCTCATAGATGGTGGTAGCTCTTCAGAGTTTTGTGTCATCATTTGTTTGCTGGTGGACACAATCCTGGGGAAACTAGCCCTTAACAATTCCGCTGCAAAAAACGATCGTCGTGACGATATAATTTTTTGGCGCTTACTGATCAAACATTATTATATTTTTTCTTTTTTTTTCATGTTGCGTAAGGCGTTTAATTGACGCGCTTGGTGCTGTGACTTTTTTGCGGTTCAGTGTTTGGAAATGTTTATTGTACATACACATGGGCGTGGATCTAAATTCTGAATGCTTTCATTTCGCCACTTATTCACCGGGAAGCTTACTCCTTGGTTGACAACGCCAATACTACACTGTAAAAAAAAGCCCGTGCGTCTACTTTCCCGCACAACACTCGGAGAGCCCATCACCGGAACGTACGGAGGCAGCTCAGCAAATTACGATGTCAAAATACATGTTTAGACCTCAAACGCAGTCTGAGTTGTGACATTAAGCGATGCAAGAGCGACGTTTTGCATTGCTTAATGTCGCAACTGAGATTACGTTTTGGGGGGATTAAACATATGTTACGGTATCGTCATTCGCTGAGTTGCCTCCCTACGTTGCGTTGATAGGCTCTCCGAGTGCTGTGCGGGGAAGTAGACGCACGGGTTTTTTATTAGAGTGTATCTACGCTACCGATAATTTACGTGTGCGTGTATACCGTTCATTCTAGTGAAAGCGAAACATTTAACGTGTTAGTCACCGCATAATTCTAACCAATGGCCACACCTCACAACCCTTTTATTTAAATATATCTAGACTCGTTCGAGGAAATATGTACACAAAACATTAATTGAGGCCGTTATATAATAAAAAAAAACATATCAGATTTTTTTGCAGGACTTACACGCAGAACCTTTGCGGGGGACTTGGATCAAATAGCTTACCATTTGCAATATAACAACTCCGGTAATCAGCAAAGACGGGTCAATTAACCGCTCTGGGGAGCCGGTACAGTCAGAATCTGAGTAGAATAAATAATATTACGCCAGATAAAATAATGAAGCCCCGCTCGTCGTTCTCAGCGGTGCGGCGTCACTGCTCGGAAACTCGCGTATTGAAAGTGTAAAGGCAAAGCTAAGTCGCTGCCCTTTTAGATTAAAATGAGGGCGTCATCGAAAGAGGCGAAGAGAGGACAGATGCGTTATAACAAAAAACGGGGTTGAGCCAGGATTCTTAGGTGTAATGTACGGCTTGGTTGAGCTGTGTCTCGTGTCGCTTACGAGATTTGATTTCACGCAGAAGGACGCCCCAGGAACTCTTTGAGCTAGCGAAGAACGGTTTCGCCTCAAGCACTATGCCCTCTGGAGCACCAACTTGGCGACGAAGGACTCCTTCATATAAAAAGAGGAGCTTAAAAGAAACCCTTATGGGGTTTCCGGTGGAACCCTTTTAGGGGGTGCTTAAAATAAATTTATAGGGTGCAAAATATGGGGAAGCGGAATAAACCTTAAGAGTTCTTTTAGGACCAGATATTTTTATTTGTAGAGCGTAGATGAGAG
Organism: Ixodes persulcatus; assembly: GCA_013358835.2. Lineage (NCBI taxonomy): Eukaryota > Metazoa > Arthropoda > Arachnida > Ixodida > Ixodidae > Ixodes > Ixodes persulcatus. The sequence goes on from JABSTQ010009910.1 coordinate 1,212,737, forward strand.
CGGACAACAATACCGGACCACGCGACGCATACAGTCGTCGGAATAAACAGGCAACGGAACTGGTGGCGCCTGGGTTCTTTTTTCTCCAAGGTGTCGGGTCTACATGCCGTAGTCCCGTCGATCTTTCGGGTAACGTAAGCGCATCGAAAGTCTTTCTAATCGAGCCGATGAACGTAAAACGTGCTTCTGATGGATATCAGCATGCCATCCACTATGGATAACAAATGAGGCTGCATAAAACGGATACTTACACGATTGAAGGAAAAAAAGACAGATAAATCCGACAATCCGCCCCTTGTTTTTCCGCCCATTTTTTTTTTCTTGATTGTTAGTTGCCCGAATTCATTCAAAGCTGGGGACACATCCACGAGCAAGATGTGTTAGTGGTGTTACCTGCGGACAGTATTGCGTCCAAGTTTATGTCTAGAGCCGTAGATTCCGAGTGTTATTTTAATGCGACGAACATAGCACAGTTTTCCATCAGACCTTGAGCGCACCGTCTGCCTCTACAGAAGGGCGCCATGTCCAGAGCAAGACACCGTTACTGCGAACAGTCGATCGTCGGTTTATTTCGTCTCGTTCTTCTAATATACTCTTTTCAAGAGCACGCGCAAACGCCCGTCCGCCATTGCTTTCTCACACAATCTGAGCATGCATTGGACACGAGTACTGCGTCATCGTTCGGCGTGAACTCGGCTGAGCTCGTGTTGGCAACGAGCGCTGACGTCATTGTTCGGCGAAGACTCGGATCCAATGACGCGCTTCGTGAGCAAGCGATGGCGACCGCCAGTGGAGCTCGGCGGACTTTTCAAAAGGGGTCTATCGTAAAATAGCCACCAAAACGTTTCGCGTGGTATAAAGCGCTCGTTTAAGGAACCAACCTAAGCGGGGCAATTCGGCGGTCCTCGATTCCCTGCGCGAAAAATCTGCGAAGTCATATTCGCAAATATTGCGTCGTGGGGCATACCCAGATTCTTTCTATTGTGAAATCTTGTGTCCTGTATACACTTTTACACAAATCTAAGCTTCTTTATTTCTTTTCAACGTACGCGAAAGTGAAGCGAATAATGTTGGCGGGCGTGGTTAGCCGCGTCGAGACTCTCACCATAACTCAGGAGCGGCGGCACCTCGTCCTCCGAGACAGCTCCATCCTGCGGTTGAGTTCGAAGAGACGAGTCACGGAGTCAAAAGCAGCGCCGACCGACGGACCAGACCTCCCGATAATCCAAGAGCAGCGGGGAAACGCGCCGGGCGAAGAAAGTCGAGCGGGGGTACGAGGACACGACAAATAACGAGGGGGGGGGGGGGGAGCGATTGCGGGTCCGGCGCCGAAGTTTTCGGAGAGCACGACACAGCACAACAGCGGAGAGCGGAGGAGAAGAGATGCCGGCGACGGGAAGATGCGGCGCAACTGGGAGAGCACGACGACACACTCGCGAGAGCAGCAGCGGGAGAAGCTCGCGGAGAGGACGAGATTCCTCTGCGGCCGGAGACCGGAGGCTCCTTCCGCTGGAAACGGCGCGATCTTTCTGGTCACATGGTGCGCGGTCGCCGCCCGCCGGGCTCCACGAAACGAGAGGAGAGGGGCAAGTCGACGAGGGTGAGCAGGACCCCAAGGAAGCCGAGGGAACCAGTTTCAGTTCAGGCTGCGTTCGGGGGAAAGCCGCCGCGAGAAGAAGAGGAGCCAGAGAAAAAATAAGTTTTGACGATAGCAGCGCCGCGCTGCGGACGCTACGGCAGATGGTAGATTCGGAAAAACGCCGTGCGCGCGCGCGCGCTCTTGTCGTTTGTGCAGAAATATTTTCTCCGTGACCCACCATCCTGTTTCTTTCCCAATTTTTTTCTTTTTTTTTTGTCGTTTTGTTTGAGTGCGTGTTTAGTAAATTCGCGGGGTTTTTCGCGTCTATAAGCGAGTCGCGAGACCGTGTTTTAAAGATTTTTAGGCTCCACTCTGAGTCTTGCCTTCCTCGGTTCGTCTCGGCAGCGGAGGTGGCGGGGCGGAGAGGGGGGGGGGGGGGGGGGGCAGTAAAAAGGGCCCTTAAACATTGAAGAAGGATTAGAGCGTTGATTAAATGACTGTCCATAAACCCGCGTCGGTTTTTGCGGGACGGCCGAAAGAGGCGTTAAAATGGGAACAAAATGGCTTGTCTGGGAGGGAAAAAAGAGAAAGATAATTGTGCATCGGTTGTTGGGGCTGAACATGGAGGTAATGTCTCCAGGCAATTTTACATCCCAATATAACGCAATACCTATAAAAAATATTTCTTTTATGTTTAGGAGAATGTTGCTTTTAATCTCGAATAGCATTATTAAATGGTCGGGCGATCATTGTTTGGTAGACTCTAGTATTGTACGAAGAGCGGGTAATTGAAAAAAATACTACGACAAAATTCGTTAGAAGCCCAACACCAGTATATTTATTCGCCGATCTCGCCGTACCCCGGGTGCGTACGGGACGGTCCAACCCAATATGAGACCGACACTCACTTCACCACCTTAACCGCGGTGGCTTTCTAATATGTGCGTTGAACATACTCGTAGATCTTGTAGGTATCCTGTTCAGTCAACACCCAATCTGGAGGTAGCGCCTTGTCCTTTCACCGTTCCGTAGCCAACAGATTTTAAGCTCACAGCCCGAGCACTGCCCCGTGTCGCCCTCCTGTTCCTCACCTTCGTTTTCGCGGGCCCATGTCCGGCCCCCTACGCGGCCGCGATCCCCAAAATCTCTGGCAACGCGCAATACCTCGAGAGCTTTCCGGGCGCAAATAAGAAAGCTGGATGATTTCAACTTCGCGCACGAAAACGCGCTGTGACTACGTCACAGCGCGTTTTCTCTCTCGGCTAATCGGTGGCGGGCCCCAGCTCCGGCTCCGCGTTTCTTGGCCGTCTGGCGCAGATGCTCTCCCCTCGCCCAAAAGCGCACCGTCCGAACCAGCGCGCATGGTTGCGACTCAGAAAGCGCACCGAAAACAGCAACAACGTCACGAAATACGCAAGTTCCGGGAAGCGCACGAACTACGCGCGAACAAAACACGTTGGTTTGGATCGCGCTTTATGAAACCCAAAACAGAGCGCACACGTCGGGGGCGGCAACGCACACAAAAAAAGGACACCCCGCGTTTGTTATAATATAAAAAATAACATTGTACAACGAGACGAGCGAAGAGTATGTGTTATTCCTTTATTTATCTCGTTCGTGCTGAGGGTTTTTTATGTTTTTTTTTTTGTTTACTGTTTCTAATTTTAGTTCCGCCAAACCCCCTCACGTTGTCAACACCTCCGCGAGCACGGACGCTGGATATTTGGAAACCAAAGCTTAAACCTCCCCGCGCAAACTCGTTCTGGTTTATGAAGAAGCCGAGGATGGCGGCTCCTCTGCTTTGGGATTATGTCGCCAAACAAGCGAGTCTCCAAAGCCAGGCGCGAGAGCCGGCGCCGTCGAGATGCTGCACCGTCAACAGCGCAGTCCTGCGGGGAAGCACACCCTGAAGCGCGGAAATTTGAATAATTCATTCGAAACGGCGCTACGTTTTTTTTTTTTTTTTTTCTCTTCCCCGCTCGAGTTTGGCTTGTTTCTTTCGTGGGCATTCCTTCTCGGCGGGACAAGTACAAGAAAAAAAAAAAAAAACGAAGAAAAGACGAGGTTCTTGTTAGCAGGGCCTTGAGCGCCTAAAAGCGGGTCGTAAGCGCCTACTAACCTATAGCTTTCTACCGCTCAAATGTGAACAAGTACCCAAAGACTAGAAGAGACGGAAATATTACTCAAAAAAGTATGCTGGAATCGAGCGAAAAAGAAAAATAATAAAAAGAAACGAAGGTTAGAACAAAATGAAAAAAAAAGTATGCGAGTGAACTTTAAAAAAAAATATCCGCTAAAAAAAAAACAAAAGCAAAGAAAAAGGTGTCTCCACAATGTTTTGCTCAACCTCAACGAACCTCCGCATATTTTTCTCCTCCTTCTGCAGTGTCGAATCAAATCGGAAGCTCATTAGTGATCGTTAGCGAAAGCAGCTCACTGCTTTCTTTCTCTTGAAACTTCAGGTTCCGGTTTGCTTACCTCCCTTTTTTATCCACACTCTCCCTCTCTCTCTCTTTGTCGATCTTTCATTTTTTATGCTGGTTCTAAAGCTTCACAACTCCAGGAAGGCGCGCTCGAAGTGAATTCTTATTAGCGCGTTTTACCCGTTTCCCTAGACATCGTACGAACTGCCTCAACTTAAGTTTTCCTTTTTCTTTTTTTTTTGTCTTTTTTTCCTAGCTTAATCGCGCTCTGAGGTGCCAGGTTTCGAGAACCTTTGCTTCTTTAGCGCCCCTCGAACGCGTCAGAAGAAATTTGCATACTTTAGCATCGCGACCTTGCTCTTTCAGCCGAGGACGTGCACATGTCACAGAAGCCGCTAGGTTGAGTTATTCGAGTTTCCCGGAACATAATAAATAAAAGATAATATACGACGTGAGATAGGCGCCAAATAACGTGCTTCCCCTAACAAGATAACGATTGTTAGAGCCCAAGACAATAACTAAAATTACGTTTACATTTTGCCCGATTCTTGCTGAACGTTTCCTTATTCTAACGCTAAGACAATGCTTGACTGCGTTTATCGACATGCACCTCGCGTTCAGCCACAACCATCAACATCTCACATAACCGATGCCGGCGGCTGGTGCGGTGCTGCTTATGTTGTTATACTATACAAAAAAAGGAAGCAACCCTTCCTTCCCTTTCCCCGTTACTTAATCTCTCTCTCTCTTTCTCTCTCTCGTTCGCAGGTATGTGTCTGAGGCTAGGCTGGGCGGCGCTAAACTGTTGCCTAATTTTTTTTCGAACAGCCCTGGCTGCTAGGTTATTTGTTTTCTCGATAAAGACCATTAGATGAAGAAGGGGTTGAACAAGGTTTTTAGATTCGCGAGCGGTCCGGATGTAGCTAGCGAGATATGCAAAAGTTTCGTCGTCGATGTTGCTATCTTAGAGCAGTAAATGCCTCGGTGGATTCAAAAACAACACGTGTCTAAACATACTTTTAAAAGAATCACGATATTTGCTTTAAGTTTAGGTCGTTTTGTAAGAGCAAAACGAATTCATTCGTTTCGTAAGGATGTAAGACATTTCACACATATAAAGCAAAAAAAAAAAAAGAATGTACATGGACTTGTTTCATAGCAAGAGCTGGTGGGCTGATAAAAGGCTGAACTATAGTTAAGGTTTTTTTATTTTATTTTAGCCCTCAACAACCCGTTTCCGGCCTTATTTTGATAGGTATCCTTAACTTTAGCCAAGTGTGTCAGTGTTCTCCCTCCCGGCGTAAGCAACAAAAAAAAAAATCTTTAAATAGTTGTTTGTACACAGACAGATTACGTACCACAAGAATGCTACTGCCGCATGTTCTAGCGTGGAAAATGTACACTACCAAATCCAATGTGTTTGTTTGTGCATAGGTTGTGCCATACGGGTTTAGCTGCAATGAAAGAGCTCGGGGCTCCCTCATACAATCGGATTGCGTAATCTAGCTTCATTCAAGTGCCAAGAGCGGGCGCCTTATCAGGAACCGCAGATGACATCTTCTTAGCGGTGAAACAAGAAGGTGTTACTCACGATTGGACGGCGACCGTCGTATAGTAGACTACGACACTTCAAAAGTGACTCGTTCATTTGTCGAAGATTTTTTCCCCTTAGTCCCGATACGCTTTTCTGGGATACGGATGTCGTAAATACCCCACGCAGTTAAAAAAAAAAAAAAAAAGATTTCATTTTCTAAATACACACCCGTGTATTAGATAAAAATGTGTTAAATGCACTTTAATTAACTTCTCGCATTCATTTAGTTTTTTATTTTGACATTCTGCCTTTACTTTTAAACGTACAGTCTCCTTCAATATGAAAAAACCCACCGAGAGCGCATGGCCGAGATGGCGGCCGGCGGGGGCGCTGCGCGAGTTCAGGACGATTCCATTCTGCCTTGAGGGGAGGACACTCACTCGGGGACCAACCAACCCTGGAGTGCCTAACAGCATTTTTTTTTTTTTTTGTTTCACGGAGGAGCGCGCTTTATCGGCTCAAGCCAAGAGATGTGGTCACGAAGGCTCGAAATAAGCATAGGCATGACTATTTATTTAGCAGTTGATTCATGTAGAAATTATCAGAACAGGCACTTTCCAACAAACAAATATAATACTTATACCTGAGCCATATATCTAAGAGATAAAACGCATTTGAAGAGCGCATTTGTTTGTGTGAAGGATGGAACGGATCTTGCGCTTTAAAGTAGACGGAATAATCGTACTGGCTGAGGTTGGCCTCAGGCAGCAATTGTGTCGTTAGTAGGACATAGCCGTGACATCATGCTCACAAACTTCCCTTGGCCTGAGCCTCCTCTTCAATCCACTCCCTCCCCTCCCCTCCCCCTCCTTCCCCCCATCCCATCCCCCCCCCCCCCCCCGGGGAGTGAGTCCTTCCCCCTGGGCAGAATGGAAGCTCCCAGAGCGCGCACAGCGCTCCCGTCAGCCACGGTCCCAGAAGCGCGCTCTCAGTGGGTTTTTCATATTGCAGGAAACTGTACCTTAATTCGGTTATAAAATTCTCTCAATATTAATTTTGACGAAAAAGAAAAAAAAAACGCAATAATTATAGTTCGTTAAAACTCAAGAAGGTAGGGCGAGAGAAAGAAAGGTCGGGGAGGAGGAAGCAGACGGAACGCTGGAAAAGAGAGAGGGAAACCTCCTCCTTTCTCCAGTGTTCCGTCGTCTTCTTCCTCCCCGGCCTTCCTTACCCTCGCCCTTCCTTCTTGAGCTGTAGCCTTCTATAGTGATGTCATTTTTTCTTGTCTGTTATTTTTATGCGTGCACCGATATGGCTCCGCCATTATACTGACCAAAGATAAAGTCAAATCAACAACTTCAGTTTGCCCTTGAACATCGTGGTGCTAAGGCGCGGTGCGTAAAGAAGCAAAGCTAATATTTCGGATTATCTAAAATGTGAACAAAAGAAGTAAATATTCTCACTCATGAGCTAAAAACAATCATAAATGTCTCGTGTCTCGCTCCAGGCCTTCAAGAAAGAGACTTCGCTTTTGGTTCGGCCGTAATAAAAAAAGAAAGCTTAGATTCAAAAATATATGTGAATTGTTATTCAACCTGAAGCTGGAATTTGTTGCGTATGCGCACATATCAATCGTCTCTATACGTATTTTTTTTTTTTACTTTTTATACACTTGCAATGAATATTCCCTTTGAAGACTACGTGACTTCAAAGAGAATTCGATTAGGAAACGTAACAAGCTAAAAGAAACCATAGAAAACCGCTTGCTTGAACACAAACGGGTATATATTTCTTACAAATTTAGAAATGTGCGCATTACAAAAACAATAACAACAACAAAGGAAAACAGAGTCGAAACGCGATTTCGGTCTTCCTGATTGTGAGCCTTCGTGGCAAGAGGTGTCTGTTGTTTGATCCCGTTCTCTAGTCCCCCAGGCCGTCTCATTGAGACGCAACGTAACGCCGACAGGTAACGGCAGCAGTCGCCAAACCGGTTAGAGCCAAGATTTAAAACAGACAAGTACTCAGTTCATGTAGTACGTTTAAAATGTAAGGAGGATCGGTGGCCGAGCGAGCTAGCGCACACCAGCTCGGAGCACGTGGAGTGAAAGCTCGCGCTGCAGAACCCAGCAATCCTTGGTTCAATCCCCGCACCTGGCCGTTTCGATCAGGATGAGCATCGTACCGGCATGCTGTCGTGTATCACTTCTGCGTGATGCACGTTAAAGACTCCATACTGGCGGTTGTACTGCACTGGCTAAATTTCTCATCTGCAGCTGAGAGACTCGTCGCCCGTTGAGGCAAACCAAGTTCTAGGCTGTATAAACATACACACAACCCATTTTTTTCATTTTTAAATTTAATGACGAACTCCTAGTGGGTAGATTGGTGCTGAGTACGCGTGCGCTGCGATGTCGGCTAGCGAGCAATGAAGCGAGCGGAGAGATGGACACGCTTGCAGACGACCGACGCTTTCATCGTCATAATATATATATATATATATATATATATATATATATATATATATATATATATATATATATATATGTATATATTAGCGCGAAAGACAAAGGACAAGGGATGACAGGGCAGGAACAAGCGCTACTTTCAACTGACGTTTTAGTGAAAACCTTTATTAATGAAAACCTAATGAAAATTCAAAAACAAAAGGCCGAGAAGAAAAATATTTTAGAAACTCAGGAGGTATCGTAGTTCCTTGGGTGACAAGTTCACAAATGGCGCGCTTATGCGGGATTCGCTTCTTGCTGCTATGGCCTGGGCTCGTTTGGTATAAAGGAGTGCTTGTCTTGTCCTCTCCTCCCTTGTCCTTCGTCGATCGCGCTAATAATTTTTAAGATGCTCAACCAACTAGGCCACCAACCTGTTTTCTCACAATTGCTTTGGTCACTCGCTGGAGCTCGTATTGCAACCGCAACCGACGAGCTGCGCGACCTCAGTCTAGCAGCTAGAAACACCCTGCACTGTAGGCGCACTGCGGTGTCCCAGAAGAGACGGCGGGTCCCATTTCTTTTTCGTCCCGACGAGTGCTTGACGTGATCCACGCGGGAACGTTCGATGTCCGTCCTTTCCTTGCACCATTATGTCTCTTTTTTTTTTGTTTTTCCTTTCTACTTTTTTGGTTGTCAAACGCTACTACTCATTTTTTTATTTCGATCAATGCTGATTTACCTGCATCGTTTGGGCCTTTTTGTCGTTGGGGTTTCGATCGCTTCGATTGAATAAAGTTAGGGCATCGCTGCCTTCATTTCGGATCTTGCGACGCACCTACTGCGCACTGCGTCTATGTTTGTGCGTGAATGATTTATTTAACGTTGATTTGTCTCTTTCCCGGAACGATCACTCTCGGTTACTTCGTAATCGCGCGGCAAAAACAAAAGGCGATATCATGACGACACTATTTTCTTATTTTCGCATTTCAGGCACATAGCGTTCGATCGGCCACTCTCAGTGGGACATGCGATAAAAGTGCAGTATTTTGAATATGAGGACAAAATATATATGTATATATATATATATATAGAAAGAGAGATAAAGAGACTGATTTCAAATTCAATTCTAAAACAATGGCGTCTCCATAAGAAAATAAAAAAATTCGTATCTAACGTTATATTGTCCGTCTCTCTAAAATACATTCCGTGGCTCAGAGATTACGCATTCCGAGAGCAGTTGCCTTAATATTCAGACACACGGCCAGAGTACTTGCCACAATCGAGCGGTTGGCATACATATCGCAAGCATTAATGTTCGAGCTGAGTTAGGAGCAACCAGTTTCCTGCCTCCGCTCCCCCTAATTTACTTATCTAAGTAGCAGTAAAACAGAAGTTCCAAGTTACGTCAAATCGCAGCAGTACACCAGAGCACGCGTTGAAATACTTAATACCGCCCAGAACTACGCAGCCCGGGGATGCAAGCTGTCCTGTTCCGGCGAACAACTGAGAAGCCCATCTGCTGCGCTTACATAGGTACATGGTGTGGTAAAATGAGCTGGCCCAGCAAACCCAAACAGGTGTGGCACCGAAAAATAAAAAAAGTGTTGCCATTTCCTACTGTCCCAATAAGGCAGTTGTGTTCACAACTTCGCAAGCCGAAGTGCGTCATTTTCCCCGCTTCGACTATACCCGTTTTCACCTCAAGAACCGAAGTAAAAAAACTACGGCACCTCGCGGAGCATTACTAGTTTTTCCTTTTACGAGGAGAATTAATATATATGTAGGTGCATTTTAGATTACATATATGTTATCTAATCAAGGCGTATACGTTTCAAACGCCAAAAGGGTCGCTTCTTCCTCCGACAACCAAATTGTGTAAGAACTACTTCGCCCGGCGTATGAACAATGCGCAAAACGTCCTCTTTTCTTGAGGTGAAAACGAGTATAGAGTAAACTCGAGCAGCTCATATTACCTCTGACTGCATTAGGTATACATACAACATTAAGAGCTTGTGTATTGCTCCTGCTTGCTGACTTCTTGTACCTTTGGGGCTCTGTCCGAAGGGACCAAAAGGAGAAAACATTAAGGATGGGAAGTCCCATACTAGGGAGTTGGAATCCCTCCCCTACACTCTCTCTTTCTCCCCTTTTTCCCTTCTTTTCCCTCTCCCCCTGGACCCGTTTTTCCGCAGACAAATCGGATTCGGAAGCGCTCGAGTGAGTCCAGGCGAGCCGGCAACTCCCAGGCGCAGCGGGGGAATTCCGCTGCTTGGCTCGCATTTTAAGGCGACGCCAGAGGGAGGGGCCAACTGGTTTCCGCAAAAATAACAATGAAAGAAAGAAAGCGCCTGCACGAAGGAAAGAAAACGCGCACTAAACTACGGCACGCTTAATAAAGACGCAGAAGAGAGGGGAAAAAAAAGTCACCTTAGAAAAAATCAGCAAAGGGAAATAGCAAAGAACACACCTCGTTGTAGCCAGCCATGGCTGACTGTCTCCCGATCCAAAACAGACAACCAAAATATAATGAAAAATAAATTAAAAAAAAGAGCGGGAAAGGTTGGAGTGCCTGGCTTGGGCGCAAGTGTGCGTCTGTCCTTGCGCGTGGTTCAAGGAGCGAAGAAAGTTTAGGTCAAACAAAAGAGGCAGATAACCTCCGCAATGTACGTACAGAAGCGCAATATTCCTCGGGACTCCAATGTTCGTTTTATACATTTTCGAACAAACTTTGCTTTTGTTGTTGTTGTTGTTTTGTCGCCGAGTAACGTGCGCTTTTTGGTTACGCATTTTTGCCCGTTGAGCGCTAGGTTCTCTCTTTATATATACACTGAGTTTCTTGTTGTTGTTGTTGCTGGTTTTTCTTCTTTCGTTCGGCCGTGCCCTAGCTGGGATGCTTAGAGACCCCAGAAATCCAAATACCGATTCTGGAAGCAAGATCAAATGAAGTGGACGAAGGAAGTCTCCGAAACGAAGGGACGAAAGAGGCTTAGAAAGCCGGAAAGGGGTCGTTGTATTAGAGTAAACTGCGGACGGAAATGATAGAACGAGGAAAAACAGTAAATAATAGAATTCAATGTTGTCTTTATGTTTCGTGGTTTGTTCGCTCAAGCAGGAAAGGAATAAACGGGAAGAAAGAGCGGGGGGGGGGGGGGGGGGGGGGGGAGGTTGGCAGCGAGTCCTGTGTTATAATCTTCTTTGGAGGGTTGCTTGTTTCAGGACAGCCTCTTTTACGCTGTTCATTCTGGTGTTTGCGATGTCTGGGCAAGAGAAGCTTTGTTTCCCAAAGTGATTTTGCGAGAAAGAGATACCGCCTTCGGAGTTTGGAGTTGCTTAAGAGCGCTTAATTGCAACGAGGATCGGTTGCAGGTGCCAGACAGCCAACCCAGGTTAAAGGCAGCTCCAAGACGCAACCAATCCTTTAATGAGAAAATAAGGCTTTCGCAAAGAAAGGCAGCCACAAACAGACTTCGCTCGAGCACACTAAATAGAGACGAATATCAATTTGTTTGCCTCAAATACATATATTTTTTACAAGTGATTAGTCTGATTTAACGTTTACGTAGATAATCTTAGATTCATGCGAGAGTGTGAATTGCGTGACGACGGAGTGCTCATAATTATTTTATTATACTTGTCTGTGACATGGCTGTCCGAAATAGTTACAACTCTGCCGCTATGAAAGAATACTGCTCATTAATGTATCCGCCAAAATTGCTAAAACATACTCGATATATAAAAGATATCCGAGCAACCATTTTAAACACTATTGTTATCACTATGTAAATCCGCTTCCTTTCTCTTCAGAAATACAAAGACAAAGCATGATGAAGAAAAGAGTATTTTTATGGTGTCCGCAAGCGGGAGCATAAATTATATATATAAAAAACTGGTCAAGATCAAACTAAAAATGTGAAGAAAAATACACACATACAAAATAAATATAAGGTGAACCTTGCTCATACGCGATACTATTAAAGAAACTTTTTTATTATCTCGTCAAGATATTCTAGCTATTCGGCACCTGACCATAAATAATTTGCGGCGTAAAAACATAGTTCTACAGATGGCGTGAAACTCAACTTAAACCATGCAGGGTGAGCAGTGGGTTTTCACAAGTCATCCTAATCAACTTTGGTTTAATGTATTTGACCAAAAAAGCAATGCATTCTTAAATGTCCGATTTCTAGAAGCGAGCTAAACACGGCTGCACCGAACTGCGAGAAGATTGAATATTGGTTGCATCCAATGGACGTTATGTTACTTCATTGGGCAGTCACCAAAGTAAGCTAGATGAAAACAAAAACCTTCGAACTTTCTATACGATTTAAATATATTAGCTTTACGCGTTTAATTTTATGCCAGCTCATCGTGTCACTGGCTGGAATTTATATATATAAACAATAATTTTCCAATAGATCTGTTTTCCGGTGGAAGGCTGCATAACGTCTCCCGGGTTACAACCTTTGATTCAAAATTATACAAATTCCGATTGACGATAACCAGGCATTCGCTGCCGTTTGGAGAGAAATATATTGTGGAATACAGCGAATGCAGAAGATTTACATTTACATAATTGCGTGAGCTACATGCCCTGAAAAAATATGCAAACAAAATGAGAATAATTTGCATTACACTGAAGGTTACAATCGAACTTAATATGCATACGCCGTCCTCAATGTCCTCCAACCTTTAAAAATTTAATGAAAGGAAAATTATGTTATCTCGTTATAACTATCGATGAAGCAGTCCTTGCGAGATGCTAATTAGCCGCGATGTATTGAACAACTGAGTATGGAGTAATTTAATATATGAAAAAAAATAATGAAGAGGGAGAGAAAGTAGTCTGAAGAAAGAGAAACTAAGAAAGCGACTTACCAAGAAACCCCGAGGCTTCAGTTTCGAATTGAAGATCCGCCATCGATCGATCCCGGCTTTCCCACCCCCGCAATTCGAATGCCTGTCAATGGCCTCACAAAGGTGTACACAGCGCAGCAGCGTCCAATCATGTCTCTTTTAAATCGCTCTGGCCAAGAATAAACTTCTTTTGTAGTCAATTCTCTTGAGGCTCAACTAAAAGAAGGATTTTTTGCACGGAGTCGCCAATGGAACGTTTCTTCAAAGAGACACCGACATCTGGTGCGCTAGGAAAGAAAACCAAAGTGAGTCAGAAACGAAAAAAATGTCAAGGATTTAGCAGAACTCTAAAACAAACGAATTTAATTGTAAGCCAAAAGATACCGTTCTTTGGGGCCAGCGGTTCTGGGACTTTGTTCTCGTCCGGCATACGGGCAGCAGCCTGAACACAGCTAAATAGACTGAGGGAATTTCAAAGCAGTTCATAATATTCTACGTGATTCGTGTCGTCAAATCTTTGACAAGGCAATTATCGTCTTGCTTTTACATGCTGACGTCAAATGAATTTAATAACGTTTAAATTAAAAACGTTCCACGTGGCAAATATCATAAGCGTTTCATGTTCATTCATACATTATATTTAGAAGTGATCCAATTCTGCGTCCAGGCAGTTAAACTGTGTACTGTCCCTGGAAGATGATCGGAGAATGAATGCCTCTGTTGATGACTGCTGTGAAATAATCTATGCGGCAGTAAACTTTGAAGCATAAATATTCGACAAGAACGATTTAAGTCACATTGCATAAACGCATTCATTAAAAAAAAGCGTGCATTAAAACATACATCCTCAATACTTTGTGACCGTGAGCCAGGCAGAAAGACGAGTATATGTCTTTGTAAGAAAATGAGTGAATGTTTTCTGGAGGCGCGATATTGCTTTTACAAGACAAACACAAACCACGCGAGCTTTTTTGGCTCAGTTTGAATAGCATTTTTAATGCCGCTCACGCATATGTTTGAATAGCACTTTTAATGCCGCTCACGCATATGAGAAATTGTGGAAGTCAACGTATTGTACAAATATTATATACACCACTTCCAATGTTTACAAATCCATAGCCTTGCACGCGCATGTTCGTTGTCTTGAAAAGCAATAAATCCACGCGCCGCTCGCACAAGCCCCGTAAAAGACACCGGCCAGGAGATCGTTATTGAAACGGTGTGTAGTTATTATTCGCCATTATAGATCCTTTCCGAAATTCAGTCTGGTAACTTCGATAGCTAACATAACCTTGAGGTGCATCAACTCTGGATGCTAATGGCGGCCTTTTGATGGCTGGTGAAGGAAGAATTTGAAGGCAGAAACCGATTAGGAGCCTGAGAATCCGGACGGTCGTTAGCTGTATTGTTTTTCGATGTCACCGTTGTGAGACTTAGATTTTATGCGCTAGGCATTTCAGGCTGTCATGTAAAAGGCCCCTACGCACATTCGCGTTTGACAGCGTTTGAGTGCGTTTGACTGCGTTGCGTCGCGAAACGAAAGCGAGTCGTCGGCACTTCTGTGCTTCATATGAAGCGTAGAATCCAAAGAGAGGAATAGCTTGGCACGCGACATAAGAAGCAGCGATGTCCTGGTTTCTCGCAGCCGCAACGCAGTCAAACGCACTCAAACGCTCTCAAACGTTAATGTGCGTAGGGGCCTTAAGTCGTTGGAATGCTCGGCTTTGGCAGCCCCTCGACAGCTCATGTCAATAAAATGTTAATTTTATCAAGAGGTTTATTCAACTATAAGCGGCTTGTGCTGAGTGGTAGTTTTTTGACACCATTAAAAGTGAAGAAAGTAGAGAAATAACTTTTCATCAAAAAACACTGTAACTTTCGTACGTCCACCTTTGAATAATAGGTACCAGATTTTATCCGCCATGAGCATACAGCAATTTGGACTGATAATTCAGCCACTCGACGTCACTGAATTTGCGAAAGGGTCCATCGCAGCTTCTACAGCGAGCGCAAAGCACAGAAGGCAATGCCTAAAGTTGTACTAAAATAGGAGACGCAGACGAAGCAATACAAAACGCAGGAATTTTCTATTCAATCTTTTTCAAACCGAGTTCGACGGAGTAGGCCGATCGAGGAAGAACTCAAACGTAAAAAGTGGACGCGAGGTCGCTAACGACACAAACCAACGCAAGACCTGCTCAAGAGTCGTCAATGAACAACCGCGGACCATTTTCGTCCGGCGCTGCAGACCGGCGCAGAAACAAAGCGGCTTAGGTCGGAGGCGCCTGTTCCTTCGACGCCCGTTCCTCGATCTCCGTGAAAGGAGTGCTTTCGCACCGGAGCCCAAGACTGCGGGGCGTTACTTACCGAACGTGCCGCCTACTCAATCCCAACGAAACAAAGGCGAAGAGGGTCCCGTTGTTTATGCACTCGGTTCGAGAGTTTTGTCGGCGTATAAAGGAACCCGCGGACGAGTCGCCATGGCGGTCGAGATTGCTTCGCGCCGAAGACAGCGTGGGAAACATGCCAGGCGTCGGAAGGGATCCACTTGGACCTCCCCCTTCAGCGTCCTGCGTTCCCTGCTATTGCATTCGCAGCACGTTTCCTCTCAACTATATGTCCCGAGATGGTTTCAACAAGTTCGGTTTTAGGGAAACCTAAGGAAACAATGAACAGGCGCTGATGGGGAGAGCGCAATGAGACACGAAGTTCGGGGATTTTGTTCATGAGGGGCGGGTACTTGAAATGCGATGGAAGACACTGTAAGTCTACCGAATAGTGACGTTGAAGGCAGCGAAACGCTTTCGGATATACTGTTATGGCCCATTGTAGGCTGGCGTTTTTGCACTTCTGTTCTTGGAACCTGCCGAGATTCAGTGCAGGGAAAATGACTGATTGTACCGTTACTGTGGCATGCAAAGCAATAATTAAAGAGCATCGGGTAAGTACTTTTGCTTAGCTTCTCCCGAGCATATTCCGTGTGATTCATCTGCTGGCCAAACCAACACGAAAACTATTCAGGGACACAAAATACAGCCGCTGTGAGGTTGAACTTTTAAAGTTGCTCACAGGTTGATCCGTTTTCTTTGCATGTATCCGAACCATGCTTGTTGCTTGTCCTATACTCCATCTTCCATTAAGTCCAACTGCAGCCAATGCTACGTTCCGATGGATTCAATCAAGGAGCATCAACCCTTTATCGTCAGGGCGGTCGTAATATTTATAGGTTAGCTTTCAGCAGCCAAACTAATCACGCGAAGAAAAAAAAAACAAAAAACAAGTGACCACGGCGTTAAGGGGAAACCCACTTTGGCAGTCTCAAGCTGCTACACGTAATTTTGGATGGTTTTAGAAACTTCCAACGCGCTTACCCACTTACTTCACGGATCACCAAGCACTGGTGGCGGTCGTCACTGGCATCCACAACGCCAACCAGGACGGCGATGAGAATGAACAGCGGCGCACCTCTGTCCTCGCTTCCGTGACGGCATCACTCCACCCGCATGGCGCGACCGTGCTACAGCTATCGCTCTTGTTTCTTCGAATATTGCAGACGAAACATGAGACTCATTTTGTATAGACCTTTTCTGTGTACTCGCGTCCCCAGCCACCTAATAGGGGTATCCGGTATGGGCAACGAAAAAATAATAAAACGTTTCAACCTGTAACTAGTAAAAAAATAAGGGGGAGGCCAAACGATAATGTGTGACGGTTACGCTTATATCCCAAGTGTCTTCTACTGGCGTGGCGACGGCAAAACAATGTTTTCGCCCATACTGGAAGTGACGACAATTCAAGATGGCGGCTCCCTTAAGGAAAAGGTCTATAGACATTTTCTGTTTCCTGTCGTTCTCAGTCACGTGGGTTCCGTATCTGGTATGCGGGGCGAAAAAATAATAAAACGTTTGAACCTGGAATATGCGAGAAAATATAGCTGAGGAAAATCAGGAATGTGTGACAATCACGCATTTTTCGTAAACACCTTCCAGCTTCGGGGAGAGATCAAAAAGATGTTTTACCGCATACCAGAAGTGACGATATTCAAGATGGCTGCGCGCTTGTGGAAAAGGTGTATACGTGGATAGAGATCAAGATCCGGTCGTAACCGCAGCAGAATTAGTATTGCTCTATGCGTAATCTGAACATAAATACACTCTAAAAACGACTGGTCGTAAAACAAAAAAAAAAAAAAAAAAACTTCTAGGAGCTCTTCGGCTTGTCCATATTTTCCACCCTAAGAAGTTATTTTCAGCACCATATAAAGAGGCTCTACGGAAAAAACAACATATAAGGGTTTTTTTTAAGCTATTTTCGATGCAAATTCTTTAACGCCCAATTGCCTTTGTAGTGCACCAGGGTGCGGTAGTGCTTGAAGCAAAACCGTTCTTCACGAGCTGAAAGAGTTCTTAGAGCGCCGAAGAACCTTACAAGAACGGCTTTTTTTTAGAGTGTACTAAGCACATAAAAATGCTAGTACGATATGTGTCGCACTCTTACATGGTTCACGAACTGCGATAGTGAGCTGGCACGCGTTCGGGCAGGATGTTCCATTCCTCGAAGGACCAATTGCGCGGTGCGATTTTTATTAGTAATGATCATTTGGGGCAGCAGAATCCGTTCAATTTTTAGATACACTTTCTATAGACCCTTTTGCTGTTTACAAACATGAGCTGCCTCCTGCGTCCCAAGCGACTTCCGGTCGTTCCGTGCTTGCGAGCCTGTCGAGCCTGTCTATGTCACTAGTGCTAGAAAGCATAAAAGCTACACGTACATCAAAGTTGGAGATTTAACGAGGGCCCTCGGCTGGACAATTTAACGTCTTAAAGGAGAGAATTTGGTTTACAAGAATATTCCAAAATGTTTAACAGATCTCGCGCTGCTTCGTTCTCTTGGCGTTCACCTGGAGAATTGGTGGGTAAACGTTTCATCGACATTTCAAGCAGCGGTATTAAGGTGGGCTTTGTTCATTCTTTTGAAGAACCGGAAGTTGTCTGGGACGTCAAAGACTGGAGCACCGCCTGGTGGCGTTTGCCATGAAAAGGGTCTATAATTTTGCCTCTCTGGTACAGAAGCTCCGCGCTTATACCATGTGGAATGTACATCATTGTGATCTGCGTAGGTAATGTCACAGATAATATTCTCCCGAATATTTCAAACAAATATGTAATTTGACCACAAACAGTGAGCTGATTAGTCGTCATAATCCGTTTGCCTGCACACATTGCATTTCTGCCGCAAACCCGACTCTGTTTTTTGCGATTGACAGGGACTGCATGTCTATCTGAATTTTGTAGACCCGAAACATGTGCAGACGCGCCTTGAAGTAATCTTCAGAGGGCAGCATCAGCTTTATATGTTAACAATGAGACAGCTGAAACGATTGTTTAACATTCGCTTATAAAATATTACTTACCTGGTGTCGAAACGTGGCACAGACAGAGCTAAGCACGAGCTCCTGGAAGCAAAACAAAAAAAAATTCAAATTAATATTAAGTACATAAAAGTGCAACGCTGAAGCGATTGTCTGGCCGTAAAGTAAAAAGTGCAACATAGTTTTTGATGCAGTAGGCCGAATAAAAGATAGTTTTCCTAGTGAAAGGAAACTGGTATGCTCTGTCGATCAATTCAGAGCTTGAGTGAAAAAAAAAGATTGCTGAGTAAAATACGCTGCTATTATGTTAAAAACCGCTCAAGCAGTTAGGAAGAAAAGACAAGAGAACACAGAGCGCTGTGTTCTCTCCTATTTTCTTCCCCACTGCTTCTGCGCTGTTTTTAATATAGTTCTCCTCTCCACTTTAGCCCTACTAAACTAGCTCTACTCTCCACTTTACTACAGTGCTGGGGACCAACACCAAGAAGGTAACGTTGGTAAGCATAAGTCACATACACCAATACTCAAATATTATGGGATACCGTAACTTGATATTTAGCACAAGTTGGCTAACTTTACCCGTTGTTGTGACATGAAAAACAAACAAAAAACTGAGGAGCTTAGACTCTTGTCGAGGTCAGATTCTTGTCATTGTCAGATAGCCCTCGCAGATCCATCACGCGAGAAAGGGCGAGTCGTGAACGCGCGAAGTCATTAAAAATCAACTCACTCCTGGGAAGCGGCTTACGAGCGCTCATCCGCCAGCACATCTTCAAATCCCTCCCAATCTCCGTCGAAAATATAACATGTACAAGAACAAAATATTACCTCTACCAAAAGGCCCCTCACAACTGTCCGGCATCATCGTTATCCTCAAACACCCGGAGGTGCAAATTCAGCGAACCAAGGCGCATCCCTCTCCCCTAAACCCCCATATCTCAAATACAAATGAAAACAACTCTAAAACAAATGTGGGACAAAAAAGAAAGTATCGTCGTTTGTATATCCCGCAACGCCCGACAAATAACCATCGCGGTCGGTGAACAAGAAAACAAAAAAATTCAGAAACAGCAAAGCCCTATCCCCCAAACGCACGGTTAAAACCCGCGGCGGCCACCGCAGAGACCTCCCCATCCTCCCCCGCATCCTCCGCATCCTCGGACGCAGGACTGGGAAACTACAAGCAACCAAGCGTCCTGATACGGCGTCATTCGTCAAGCGCTTCCTCCGCCACGGCTTGCTCCGCGCTCGTTCCGGACGCAGCCTGACCGGCCGTTTAAATTGTCAGAGATGCAGTAAAGATGTTGCCGTCGTCCAAAATACGCTTCATCGTACTTCGCTCCTAAAAAAAAAAATAACAAAAGAAAACAACAACAAAAAACACCTATCTTGGCTGCGGGAGCAGCAGTTGCCCGACGGGCAAAACTGCGATGTCAGTGTTCGGCAGCCACGTCGACGACTCGGCCGAGACGCCTCGGGTGTGGATGATGGCACGAGCCCTTAGCAACTGCCGTCGCCGTCGCAGCTGGTGCGTCGGAAGGCCGGGCGTTGGCGCGGAGTGCGGACGGGCGTTTCTGAGAAATGGGGCTCCGCTTCATCACGCCGACAAGATATTCGTGGACTGATTGGACCGGCACGGGACAGTGATTAATACCGCTATTAGGGAGCAATCAATATTGCGTTTCGAGGCACCCGTATTTGATGTGTGTGGAAAGGGAGGAAGGAGGCGGACGAAGGAAGAGAAATACGACACCGGTGCTTGACAGCATTTTTGCCTTATAAAAATCAGATTTTACGCGAAAGATGAAACGGTCAAGACTGCTGTAGCGTGGGACATACACTAATATAAATGTAACAAAGAAAAAAAAAATTCACGGAGAAAATATAGCAGAGACGACGTCAACATTAATTTGTGAGGTGGAAACGAGAGTGCAAAAAGAGCCATTGTTGCGCACAACGAACTGCGGCAGGGACGATGTAATGTTTTTGTGTTTTTTTTTCCCTGAAGTAATAATGCATTCAACAAACCAATGATTTTCGTCCGTCTTTTTTTAAGTACAACCGTGCTCACCAGCCTAAAACTAACCGATCATCGGAAGCCAAGTTAGCGGGCTCAAGTACCGGACGAGGTGCCCGCAATCTGACAAATTCTCACTGTGGTGAAGGCTCACGCCAAATGTTTTCTATACAATGCAAACATTCACGCTACGAGTAGAATATACTCAGACGTCTAAACGAAATCCCCAGTTCTTCTTTCATGCCTGCTAAGTGGCCTTCCCCGGTTGGGCTCGTACGCTCCCAGCATTGTTTGGACACGAGCCACAAATCAAGGTTTTTCCCCCAAAAAAAAACAAAACAGAAAAAAACATAAGATCCGCTCATGCTCCACGAGGCTGGTAGCAGAATACACTCCCATTAAGGGAAGCCACGTCATTACATCGTCACCGCAATCGTTTAGGCCGCGGCCACACAGTTAATACATCATTCAAAAGACAGCCTGAAGAAATCTTCCTTTTATGGCAGCCTTGTGCCGCATTAGTCGTACAAACTCTGTCTGTATACATGTTTGAAAAATACATATGTATCATGAAATACGATTCGAAGATGATTGAGGCTTGTTCGCAGACCACTCTCTTATCATCTCTGCCAAGAACGACTTGTGTTTTGTATGGTGTATGAGCAGTCTGACTCAAGGATTGTTCACACGTGCAGCGGAGCTATCTATATAAGCCTAGCGCTGACCTCGCGCTAAGCGCGTGCTGACGGGAGCGTTCACCAGCTTTGTATCGCACCGTCCAAAACTGTTGCTCATGGCAGACGATACGTAGCTGACGACACGTGAGCAGCGCTACATCAGCGCTTCTCTGCATGTGAGAACCGGCCTTTATAGACCTTTCCAAGAAAGGACTCCTGGCCGGTTCCATTTTCAGTGTTCGTGCGTATGGCGCGTGATTTGCTCGCTTTACGATGCGACGAATATGCGCGTGCTGGGCTGAGAAGATCGCGCGCTGGGCTGAGTACTTGCAAATATTGGAATGGTGAATAGACCTTTCCAAAAAAGGGTACTTGGCAGGTTCCATTTTCAGTTTTCGTGCGTATGGCGCGTGATTTGCTCGCTTTCCGAAGCGACGAACGTGCGCGTTCTGGACTGTGATTTAACACGTGTGGACTGTGATTTTTGTAAACAGTGGAAACATCTATAGACCGTGTGTTATGTAGAGACGGAGGCGCACGAGCACTTTCTAAAGGAAAGTGTGCCTCGCTGAAAGCAGAATGACCGCTCGGACTCGACATTTCTATTTCATTTGAGGCCCTCATTCGAACGACGCATTCATAAAAGTAAACTCGACCCCCCTCCCCCCCACCCCCAATAGCGCTTGTAGAGAGCAAGTATTCTGCAATGTGCTAAGGACATTCCATGCGAAACACTAAGCGAAAAAGGCGGATTGCGGATAAGTACAAAAATCTAATCGTGTACAGGTGTCTTTTTTTTTGTTTTATTTTACCTGCGTGAATAACGCGCGAGCAGCTGGCACACCCCGTATAGTTTCGCTTGTCGCTGCGCGGCACACAGGAGAATGATGTGAAATAAGATGAAAGATACTATTGCACATAACCGCCAGATTACATAAATATAGATATTCTACGTCACAAGCAGATCCTGTGAGATGAATTGTGCCAACTTGTAGTGGTACTCGAGGAAAACCCACAAAAAGTGTTCGATCCTCGGAGCTAGAACATAAAGGGAAGATGAAATGGTTCTGTAATTGAGGAAAAACACTTAAATCGTCTTTATTTGGCAACCAGGATCCCGAATATCGAGATAATTTTAAATCTGATGAACGGAGGCTGCCGAAGTTCATATTAAAATAAGCGCTAAAGCTCCTTCTTCCCGGAGCGTCACGCCCACGGTGGTCCCCCCCTGTCCAGAGTTTTCGGAATCTCCACTCTCGCGCATCTTCAGCACCTACCAATGCTATGCACGCGCACTCTCGCTATTTTCAAAAAGGTCAGTGCGATGGATATAACTGGCAAGCTTGCAATTGCACGCGCTGCCCACACGAGCGACACACGCTTGCCAGCAGAAGAATCTGGGTATGATGTAACGACTGGCCGGAGGGTTTTGCATTTTCATGCGTTTAGTTCCATTTCCGGAGAAAAGAAACGTGATATTAAAATTCAAGGGGTAAAAATACGCCAGAATTCACCTCTAACTCGTTTTTGTTTTTCAAGAACCTCTTCAACTTTCCTTTAGAACAGAAGCGCCTGGAACCTTGAAGAAGGCTCTGAAAGTTTATGAATTATGTGTACAGCCCGGTTAGCGAAACATTTATATCGCTTCCGACAGGTTATATTTTAGAAAATGACTGTTAGACTATATATACGAGAAAATGTAAGATCCAGTCGTGATTAATTTTGCAGTTAGACCTCTAGGTCGATGAACTATCCTCACGTCCTCCAGGGGAGGACAAAGCCAACGCACTACCCGACGCTGTTAATATGCCTTTCATGAAAAGCTAGGGGCACGGCCTCTTAGCTTTTATGCAGCTGCCAGCATAAAAGTTGAATTGCTCTGCCAATGTTTTAGGCAATTCAGATGACTAATAATAAAAAAATACAGCTTTGGTTACGTGCCGCCAGAAAAAAATATCCACCAGGTTTAAAATCAGAAGCATCGAAATGTTTAATAAAGTCTGATTTTTCTGCCCCCTCCCCTGCCCTCCCTCCCTCCCTCCCTCCCTCCTCTCTCCCCCCCCCCCCCCCGTTCCGTGCAAAAGAAAGAGGTCGCGTCGACCTTGTGTACATCGACATAAATACTAAACTCCGTCTAATGCATATTTTACACCGCTGTCAAAACTGCAGGCGCGGGAGTTTGGCTTGATCTTTCGGTCAAACTTCAGCCGCTCTCACGCAACTGAAACAGTATATGAGGCCACGCTCTCGCGCCGGCAGTTTTAACGGCGGTGTACAATAACTACAAACCTCGAGCCGCTAGGGTCTGACGTTTCCTTCAAGCGTGTCAAGTGACAAGATGCAGGGGTCCCCGCCACAAATTTGGGCGTAGTAACCGGACTCTCTGCGAAACGGGGAACTCATTTCCGCATAGGAGGGAGATGAATATATATGACCAGGTATACACAAATTACAGTCGGCCGTCCCCTTTGGGGTAAGGGCGTTGTTTTCGATTGTGCACCGGCGTAAAATTCAGAATTAGCAGCCGCAAACATTCGAGCCCAACGTAAAGTGGCGAAGTCGAGAGCGCCCCCATTTGTGCAACCGATGTCGCTTTAATGAACGATGGCTGCCCCCCTTCGGCGTTTAGGGTTTCCCCAACATCCTCAATTGCGGAAAAGGTAGCCAACCGCGGCCCATGGCAAGCCCATTTCGGGTACGCCCCACCGGGGAACAAACTGACGACGTAGCTTTACGTTTGGTCGACTTTCTGGGCACGTGGAGTGGCTGCTGCGGCTGATATGGACGACGTATACACGACCGAATAAGTCGCTGCTGCCGTTCTTCCGCGAATAGACCTTTTTAGACATTTCTGGCGCCCGCGCCATCTGCTTGACGCGTTGTGACGTTACTGTGTACGCCACTCGAGATTATCTAGGAATCGAAGACGGATTCGACGTTTGTTGAACATTTTGTGACATCAGAACACAGAGAAGGCAAAACAAAGTATGTGATGACCGCCTTGTGCGTTCGCTTTATTTTATAGTTTACGCTTTTGAGCTTCTCATGCCAAGAAAGAATGACTCGTGCCACTTTCAGGACGTACGAAGCGTTCGGGTAGGCACGAGCGTGCATGCGAACAGCCCTGCGACTCTCCTCGCGTCGAGGTATCCTGGAATTTTCCCGGACAGGTATTCTGTCCAAACGCTCGCTACTGGCGGTAAGATGTCTTGGCGGCGCCCTCCGATGGTTCCGTCTCGTGGCGTCATTATCTTGCACCCGCAAGTTCGATGGTGCTTGTAATTGGCATGGTGGAAGCTTGAAACCATTGCGCTCTTAAAGGGGGGGTGCAACGATTTCCGGACTTCGGTCAAAAATTTGTAGAAGTTGCCCTCTGTCACTTCTGAAGTAACGAACAGAAAACCGATTTCGCATGCGTGTCCTAGTTGTTGCGTAAAAAAAAGAAGAAATATTGGCATTTCGGGCACCCCTCAACTCACTCCCAGTCTTCAGGGTCACACCTGGTCGCACTCCCAGTGACGTCATTCGGAGTGCCGTGTAGGTTCCCGTGTGCTCTCTCGGAGGGCGCTTCCTCTCCCTCTCTCTGCTTTCATTAGCGGGCGTTATGCTGCAGCTTAGAGCCGAGCGAGGTCACATAATCTTTTCGCCGTAGTTCCTTCGGCGGCCACTTGGGGCTGCAGGTGGGGGAAAAAGCTCGACTTTTGCTTTGCGATTATGCAGCGGAATCGCGACATTTTTAATGAAGGAGGTGTCTTCTCTATCCTCCGGGACACGATAAACAACGTAAAAATAACGAGATGCAAATTCTTTTAATTATAAAATCGTTGCACCACCCCTTTAAACCCACACCGCCAATACCGTCGAAATTCAAGTTCCCACGCTACTCTTGTTTCCGTCGAAGAGAAATCCTTTGCTGACGTCATAGCCAGCATTCGGCCAATCGTGGCTGGCCGACCACTGCGACATTTTCGCTCGCTCACGTCGCCAATTCACTGGACGCCATATTTGAGGGTGATGTTTTGAGCGCATACACAGAACGAGGTCACATTAATAGGCTTCTAATTCCGGCTATCTTGACGGTGCGGAACGCACGTTGCAAAAGAACACTCGAAGTTTGCCGTCAAAACGCGCTCAGCAGTCGCGCACACCGCTATGGCCGCCACTGAATACTCTCTGTATGATGTCGTGAGTAGGATTATTTGTACTTTAATCGACCGAAATAAGAGAATCGAAGAGATGTCTTATTGCGAGCTTCGACGGTATTAGGTAAATAACGCAATGACTCCATGCTTCCACCGTGCCTTTAACACATAGTCGAATTTCACGTTTGCAAATCATAATCTTGATCTTGACATAGCGGGGGGGGGGGGGGGGGGGGGGGGCGAAGCGCCGTCTAGACATTTTGTGAAAAATAGAAAAATTAATCGACCAATTTCACCAAGTGTTCGGCGCGTGCGTGGCGCCCCCATAACTTTAGTTTACCGAGACAGGCGGCAGAGACGGCAATACGTGAGGCGGCTGGTGTTGCTAATTAGAATAAAAATTGAGTGTTGCTAATTACAAAATTATTGAGACCCAGAAAACTCACCCAGCATAACTCAAAGCGCACAAATACATTGGTATATTCACAAAAGGCAGAGGACTAATGAAAATGGTATATCTGATGATGACTATACGCAACAGTTATGACACGGGACACAAAGCACGGTATGTACGAGAACGAAAACAATTTTAACATAGTTGCGCAGACATGAAACGGGGGACTACGAGTTGTAATGCTGGTGATGACATTGTACAATGAATAACATGGCGAGAGAATTTGCGTTTTTATGTATGTTTCTCTCATTATTTCAGACATTTTCGTTCGAGTTTTTGATGAGGGTAGCTTCGCTCTGTTTACGTGCGCTTATTTTTGCGTTGGTAGAACCGGGCCGCGGGCCAACGTCACTGGAAAGACCGCGGTCTTCTGTGGGCTCGTCCGAATGGCTCCGCGGGCCGGGGTTTGGAGAGCCATGATCTATTGCATATTAATAAAAAAGTACGCTTAAAAGAAAAAAAAAGATCTTGTTTTAATGTTTACAATACTTCAATGTCTAGAAGTGAGGACTTTTACTGGACAACGTCGCACTATGTGCAAAGTGCACGCAGTTAACACAAACAAGCGGTCCTCTAAATTTTGTTATTTTTGTTTTCAAAACGGATAATCTGGAAGACTGAAATCAATCGTGGCATCAGTCTATAAAGCAAAACTGAGAGCTGCTTCTTTTCTACATGTATCACTAAAATATAAACAAACAATAGCAGAAAAAAATATATAACACGAAACGCGCGCGGAAAGCCGTAGGAAAGTCAAAGGAAAGGACACACTCGATGCTGACTTTTATTTGATGCGTTTAAAGGCAAGTTAACGCAACGTGTTTCTGCGTTTCTTCGACCTATCTCTCTGCGGTTTGCGACGTTGTGTTCGTTGCAATGTACTCCGAATCAACACAACTGAATGCAGCACACAAACGTAACAAAAAAAAAAATATTTTCATTACTTTGTGCCTGGAAACTTCCCGAACAGTGTACGCGTTTGATGAGGTTACCCGCGTTGCAGCTAAGATTAGTAGGATTTATATGCGGGATATTTGGGCGAAATGTCGAAACACCAGTCGCAAGGCATTTGCGAGTGGTGACCGATACCACGCATACACCACACAACTGCGTCTCGTCGTTCGTCCGTCGGGACGAATTATAAACTTATCACAACCCCATTGGGACTGAACCATAATGAGATTAGTAACAATATTGCGTGCCCCCTATCGACTTATTGGGCTCGAGTAATTCGCTGTATCATTTCAATTAGAGTTTGGTTGAATGTAATGCAGAATCAAGTACTCTACTTTCACGGGCAATAGTTGATAACACCAAACAAATTGCTAAGTAATAAACAAAATTTACTATGAAGCATGTTGTTGTTTATGTCTGTATGCGCACCACGTGTTCACATTAGTCTCACAAACGTATTCCCCCAAAACAAGCCAACCAATGTTGTTAGTGCACTTTTCACTGCTTCAACATGCAAGCTGGTAGTTTAATGCATAATCAAGCTGCGAGCTGGTAGTTTAATGCATAATCTTGAAAGTCGAATCGACGACTTTTTTATTCGATATGTGCTCTGCCTTGAACGAAAGCTCAACACGCGACGTTCATAAACAACTGCCTCTATCTTGCTCGACTCCCCCCGAAGGAAATGGACGCTTCACACACTGCTTTTATTGCAACCGCGAAACCTACCCCGCGTAAAAAAAAAAAAAAAAAAAAGGAAAGGAAGACGGCTCTCGCTTTCATGTATAATCGATCCGAAAGCAATAAATGTAGAAGCCCATAAACCAAACCGAGGAACAGGCCTTTCTTCGAGGGCCTAACTCCATTAAAAGTATGCGAGCGAGACCAACAAGCGCTAAACCGAACAAATGAAAAGCGCTGACAGAAATATTCCTAATCTCTATAGCGAACACTAGAGGAACGCGGGAGAAAATGACAAAAAAGCTTAAACCCAAAATGAGGAGGAAAAATATATATATAAAAAAATTTATATGTAATCGCATTAAGAGAGCCTTGGCCTGATGCTGTGGTGCTGGTCGTATTCATCGAGCGAGAGAAGCGAAAGAGTTATTGCTGACAAGGAGTTGCGATAACTTTTGTCTTTAAGTGGGAGGGTTTGCGGTAGGCACGATTCAAATCGGTTCCAACTTTTCGCGATGGCAGCAACATTGAAAATAGGCGGAGCTTCGGAAAGAGCGTCCGAGCGTCGTTACCAGGGCCACCCCTTCCAAGCTCACAGAAAAAGAGCATGCCGAAATAGTCGTAAAACGTAAAGCCACGTCCGCGTGAAGCTAGCACCGGCGGGAAAGGCGTGCGCGGTAGTGCTGACACACAATTTTCCCGGTGGGAATCGGCTTGGAACAAGAATCCTCAACGAGCCTCGGTGACAAGGTTCGCTTCATTCCCTAATATCTAAAGTTATCGGTAATGTTGCCTAGGTTCCCGGTTCCATGAACTTCACTAAATCTGCATCCAACCCCTCCCCCCTACCCCTACCCCTGCCCCCCCCCCCCCCCCCATACAAGAACCAACGAAAAGAAGTGTGTTCCAGGATAGCTAAAGACATATTGCCAAGTGTTCTCTTCAGCAGTTCTGTATACGCACGAATGCCGTGACAAGGATAATAATTGTGGAATGTACCAGAAAAAGAAATTCCAGTTCAGGCACATACGAGGGTGACAATCTTAGTACTTAATAAACATTTCCCTCACCGGACCAGCTCAAGTGTAAACGGTAAGCTTTTTCCCCACTTCTGAGAGAACCGGTAAGTTGACGTACGAAATACTACGAGAGAAACTGCAGGATCTAGGAGAGCTCAGGAGGCACTGTTTCATTGAACTAGTGATTGACGTACTTCGCTGTCAAGTGTCTCAAGGCACACAATCCGACGCATAGAGCACGAGGCACTATTTTTCGCCGATACGCTCGTTCCCAACCCGGTCGACATTCTTCCCCCGGGACAACGCTTATGAACACTTCCGTTCCAGCAAGGCTGTTCTACGAGCGGGGCCAAACCTGAACAAATACGTCCCGTCTCCGCAACACGGCATGCCCACACCGGTGACCTTGCAAATTTCTCACGACAAGGAGCCGGACGCACGCAGCGCGATCAATTCGACCCGGGGTTCCGTTTCCCTTTCTCCCGCGTCGGAACCGAGTGGAACAGATGTAGTCCGGTGGTAAAACAGTGGATCGAGGGTCCTCCTCCAAAGGGGACTCCTCTCCTGCCAACTCCGCGCATTCACGAATAGAAGCAGGACTGCGTCGTATTGAGTGGAGATCGACACGGAAAGAAAAAGGGGAAGAAGGTTCCCCCAAACTCTCTTCTGCGAAAGCCCCTCCAGCCTTGGCCATCTAATGCACTCCATGTCTCGTAACCTTTTCTTCTTTTTTTTCCCCTAATGCATCCGGCCCGGCTGCGGCCGCAAGGTTCTTTTCGGGGATCGGCGCCCAAAAGGCCGGTCCGAGGACACACACACACACACCCATGGACGTAGAAGAGCAAGAACACGCGCCCACACGCGCTTGCAGCGGAAAGCGAACTGCACCTTGGAAGCAGTAAGGGTCCTCCCAGACATCCAGGGAAGAGGAGGGGAGACCGGGACAAAAGATTTGTCCAGGTGAAATGGGCCGGAAAACGAGGCCGGTATGCTTGGCCCCTTCGGCGGCTCTTCTCGCTGCCGGCGGTCCCCCCTTCCTTCCCTTCTCGGAGGGGAGATGGGTCGAAAAGACGAAATGATGGCCGGGAAAGAAAAGAGCGGAACGGCGGCGCAAGTTGTGCCAGCGGCAGCGGACTCCGAAGATATTTCGCGGCAGTTGTCGACCCCTTTTCGGGGCAGCGTTCGCTCGGACTCGCTCGGTTTCTTTCGCTGCACGACGGTGCACCGGTATCGGTTGCCGCATGAGCTGCTTAGTTGGTGAGCGTACTACATGGTTAAGTCCCGCCGGGAGCAGTGCGTGGCTCTTCTGGCGGAAGTAGGAACTGTCCCGTCTGCGAGCGGGGATGCCCATGAGCGTCCTCTAAGCTGCGGTATCGCCCCGAGGCTGGCCGATTTCGTCCGAAATGAGGCAGTTCTCGTAAGAGTAAATAGTCTGTAGTTGCATTATTCCTATTCATAAAACTCTAGTTTTGGAAACAAAAACTCTGAAAAAAAACCTTGCGTTGAAATAATAACAACGTGCGAGATTATTCATATAACTTTTTTTTTTCTGGGAAACGTAATAATTGCGACAAAAAACAACAACGTAGAAACCACAAAAAGGTCGTACACATAAGGCGTATTTTACAAAATGCAGCAACAAGAATATAGAGCTCGAAACATTGTTTTTTGTATTAATAATCTGGGACGTTTAAGAAGTGATTGCTTAATATTAGTTTAAGATGTTAAAATCCACAGAAATGTTAAGAGCATCTTCACAGTTCTATATCAATTGTAACAACATACAAATATCGATATAGTATTGTGGTATATATTTCAGTGGGGAGAATCTTGGATTTTCTCCATGCAGTTACAGGAAGTATTGTTGTACGGAAAGCGTCCGGGGTGAAAGCTTGGTGAGCAACTGTTCAACAATAATCTTGAAGAAAAAAACAAC
Source organism: Ixodes persulcatus (assembly GCA_013358835.2). Lineage (NCBI taxonomy): Eukaryota > Metazoa > Arthropoda > Arachnida > Ixodida > Ixodidae > Ixodes > Ixodes persulcatus. The sequence goes on from JABSTQ010009910.1 coordinate 1,242,828, forward strand.
AACATAGAGCAAGAAAACAAAACAAAAAAAACATGAAATTACATATACATGAAAGAGAACCAGGAATGGAAGATAAAATGCGGGCAATGCAATGCAAGATTTTAAGAGAAGTTTGGAGAATTAGTACTTCAAGAAACCAAATTTTCACTGTGATACCGGTCAGCGAAAGCTAAAGCGAAACATGAATTATGTACACAAAATATTGTTTTAATTTTATAGTTACACCTGCTTTCATTTTACAGCGATGTCTCGTTAATATGGACACCTCCGTTCCCCCAAAATTGTACATAATGTGGGTTGCCCATAGACAAGAATATATTTTTTTTCTTTCACTTTATCAACGAAAATGGAGTCCGTATAGCGGGGTATCTAAATTAACAGGGTTCATATTGCCGAGACATCACTGCAATAATATTATTACTGCATTTTCAAGGCGTATTAAAATCACAAATTCAAACGAAATTCACTCTTTCCTTTTACTGGCAGACCCCCGGCGCCCACCACGCCTTCAATGCCACTTCACCTAAACGGGATCGACACAAAATCAGGCAAACAATTTTTTTAGAGAAGGTTTCTCTTAGAGCGGGTGAATGTTTCAATGGAAAACCCAAGAGCAGGAGCCGACGTCCTGCGCCTCGTACAAGAATGTCCAGCAGCCACAATAGAATAAACTCAAACAATGCAACCGTCGTACATTCGCTCGAAGCCGGGGTCACACTGGTCATACATCATACAAAAGACAGTCTGCGTACAGAATCGAACGCGAGTCACCGCGAGATCAGTGCTTCGAATGCCGCATTGCAATAAGTTCAAGGAGGAAACTTGGCACGCGGCATTCGACCCACGGATATCGCGGTGACTCGTGTTTGCAGAATATATTTTGAGTGATGTATGAGCAGTGTGGCAGCCGGGGTCACATTGTTCATACATCATACAATAGACTGTCTGCAAACAGGAGTCACCGCAATATCCGTGGTTCAAATGCAGCGTTCGATGTTTGATCCTTGGACTCATTGCCATGCGCCATTCGAAGCACTGGTCTCGCGGTGACCCGTGTTCGATTCTGTACGCAGACTGTCTTCTGTATGGTGTATAAGCAGTGTGACCCCGGGTTAACAGACAACGTGTCCGTTGACATGGCGGTACAAACATCACGGTGAAGTGTCTGTCTGAAGTCACTTCCAAACATGCGCCTAGAGTTCCCAGTCGCATGTATTTTTTTTTTATTTGGTGTTCTTTAAGAGCTCAAAGGCAGGGATGGTGATCAGAAGAAAATATTTAGAAAATAACAAAGTACTAACTTCAAGTCAAGTACAACCACGAAGAGCACAATGACAGAGCGTGTGATGGCGTCAAGTGCCTGGGGAAGGTGGTTTCAGTCCTAGGACGTACGGGGGACAAAAGAAGATTGAATCGTTGTCCTGATCAAATTTGGGATCTAAGCCTCGTGCTGTGGATTGAAACGAAAGGATACAAAAAGTGGGTGGGTGTTCAATTTCACGTGTAAAAGAAAACGATCAAATATATTTTAATAAATAAAGAAAAGCTAGCAACATTTCGGCGGAAACACAAGGTGACCATGACAGAGTAGTTTTCATGGCGCAAATGTTCGCAGTCCGGTAATAACTAATCTAAAAAAAAAGATGAGCGGACCTGTTTTGGATGGTTTCGGATGCAGTCCTAGATCACAAAAGACGGATATTCTAATTTCGAATGAATTAGTTTTACAAATGATTTACTAGATTGAAACAGGTGCGAAGACGAAATTCGGTTTGAGGTAAACTTACATGCAATTAGCGTTAGCGTCTGTGTACCTAATATGGGCTTTCCAATATTTCCGAGAGAGCAAAAGTCACATGTTCACTCCCGTAGCAGCGTAACATAAAAAACAAACAAAAACAAACAAACATTTCAAATATTTGGGATATGTATGCTAGGAACAAAACCTATCACAATCTAATTTTAGATGTTATTGTTGTGGTTATTTTTTTTCGGAGGAGGCATTAACTGAGCTAACGCTCCCAGATAATACCGCGTGGAGAATGCTGAGTCCTTGACTTCGCATATCCGTGTCAACGCGGAAGACGCGCCGAGAGAGATAGAGGTATGAATAAAGGACGACGAGGTTCGCCCGGACATGTAAGCCTAGACACCGGTACAAAAAAAAAAATGACAAGAGAACCATGAAAGATGATGATGTCCTTGGAATAGTTTGCCTGCTACCAAGGCCCAAAGACGTCAACCTCTAGTCATTTTCTCACCAAAAATTAGTAACATCCGTGGCTGCCTTACGAATCAATACGCTAAGAGGCTCCCCTTTACGTACAAGAACAAGCATACCAAATTAAATTAGGTTGCCTCGCGCAGCGCGCGGAGGTTTGAGCGCATCCGTTCAATTCTTACATCAGTCTGCGGACGCCCTATTTTAAGAACCACGGCAACTGTTCGTACGAAAGGGAACGTATAATGCGAGGCAAGCCAGCAGTTTCTCGAGAGTTGATGTGGGTGGATAGAAGAGGACCGGATTGCCCAAGCGACGACGGAATTCTGCGTCCTCGCTGGGTGATCCCCGGTCCCTTTGTGCTCGCCAAAAGGGAGCGGGGACCGATGATTAAAATTCTTCTATACAGGACCGACGAAAGATGTCGTCATGCATTCCTCGTGTTCGAGGAGACGCCATCCTTGATTTCGGGAAAGCCGGGCTCAAGCAACCGCGATTGTACGGGTGGGACGCTGGTATGCCGGGATAAAAACAAGGCAAGTTGGTTTCACTGTGTTGAACGTTTTACGACACCCAATCATACTGATTGGGTGTCGAAACCTCCCTCGCTCTGAAGTTGGTGGCATACGACAACATTTGTTATAAAGGTGGTTTTAGTGTTTGTTTGTTTGTTCTTTCCTCCTGAAGTGGCTAATGAATGAACACGATCTTTTTCGCATGTCTCATATTTATTTGAGTCACTTTTGAGTCACCACTAGTACTAACTGCTACGGAAGACTGCACTATACATCGTTCTTCCTTAATAGCTTAAAGGTACAAGCAGGAACACGTTCCCTTATGCACACAGGGTAAAGATGCATGCGAAAGAAAAAAAATCTGGATTCTGAAATATTTTGTTCAGGAGCCACACGATAATACATACATTGTTAGTATCAGAAAGATGTACTATTCAAGACATCTGGGAACACAACTGTTCGAGATCGATCATTTTATTTCGGTACTGTTCATGTGCCGCTAGCTTGCTTCGCTCAGTATGGGTATAATGTTCAGATGAAGCTATATTTGGGAGGTGTTGCTCAATTTCAGATCATTCAAAACGCGTTATGAACACACGTTCAGAAGAAACAGGGTACGACTGGAAACACGCGCGAGCTTCTCTTCTCGCAATAGACGTTTCCAAGCATGGCGTCCCGGCTGGTGCCCCATCCGTGCAAGCACGTGCAGCATGCACGTGAAGATAGCCTTGGCAGGCCTGGAATTCCACGTGCTTGCTCACACGAGGAAGAGCATGGCGGCCACCAGATGCCCTGTTTGCAATCGTCTATATCAATTGCGAAGCGTGACACCGCTAACAGCCGCATTCACGCCGTCATTTTACGATCCGTTAATTATCAGGGAGTAGCTGCTCCACCCCATCTCCTTTGCCTACTACAGAAGGCATCTTCGCTTAACTTGCCATTCATTTTATGGCGATTAGCGATGAATCTTCAGAATTTAAAGCAAACACTTAATTGGTACGTTGGTCGAAGGACTAGAGCAAATTATCCCCATTTTATTGCAGTAAGGTGGTTAGTTGGGCCAATAGACCCTTTCCAGAATTCAGACTGGCAACTTTGATCACTATCATCATCTGAAAAATGGCATATGTGCTATACTAATGGCGGTCGTCTGTTTAGTGATGAAAGAAGTTGAAGATGCTCCTAAGCAGATGATTCGATGCCTATACAATATAGATGTTAGCGCGACGTGAAGCAGGAATCAGATGCAAGAGCTGCGTAAGCGTTCATTTCTAACTCGGGCCCAGTCAATATAGCACACACTCGGCTTCAAAGCCCCTTGATGGGTAGAATTTTATCAAGGCGTCTATGTGGGCTGGCGCTTCGTTCGGACTGGTTGGATCTTTTTCGCCATCGACACTGAACGAGATTTAAAAAGAACTGCTCAGTGACGCGCGCATTCTCATTCACCGTTGACTTGCGAAAGTGACGGTGCCCTATACAGTACTGCAGACCACAGGTTCATCGCCGCCATTAGTACGGTAAAAGTCAAACTGCCATTGAGTCACCAGATGGCACTGAATTCCGGAAAGGGTCTATTGGTAATGATTGAACATAGTGAAAATTGCGCACAGGTAGAAAGGAACAGAGGAGAAGGAAGAGGCAAGCGTAAACTCATAATCCCATGTATTGAAGAAATAAAAATTACACCATCTTCCCGAGGGGAACCATGGGGTGATGCGGAGCATCGTGTTGGTTCCGAGGAAAGAGTCAGTTGCGTGCTGACGTCGAGAGATGGCGCCACCGACTGCCCTAGCGTTACCCCCTACGCGAGCCTTCGTCGCGGCTCGCGGCAGAGAAACTTGGAACGCTCGCCGCTCGCCGTTTATTTTTTTTCACACTTGAAGGAGAGGAGACTAGAGGAGGAGAGTTGCGCGTGCGCGCGCGGTGTGAGGAGAAGCGAACGCACGCGCAGTGCACGCAGCTGGTAGAGAGAGAGAGCGGAGAGAGTAACGCGCAGCTGTTGGAGAGTTGCGCGTGCGTAGTTCGAGTGCCGACTACAACGCCGACGCCGCGGGACATAGACCCGAGCAAGAGATGCTCCGCATCTAAAAAGAACAGCCCGCAGTATCAGCTCGGGCTGAGGGCACACTGGCACGGAGGATCCCGAGCACGCGGCGGGCACACAACATCAACCACACTCATACGATAGCAGAAAGGCGATTTCCTTGTCGATTAATGTCACAAAAGGTTGACTGACACAACGCTCGCCTAGGCGGAGTATACCAAAAGCTTCGAAAATTTCCCTCTTGTGTTTTTCATGGAATTTGTCAATTATCGAGGTTCTTTTTTTTTGTGAAGATGGTATACACTTACACGCTTGACAATGCAGGGGGAACTGACCCGACCCCCCCCCCCCCCCCCCCCGTGGAATTTAGAGAAAGATTGTGCTCTTTTAACCGGTCATTAACACACCGTCCTCTTTGTCCGGAGATCGATTCCTTTGTGTTCATTATAAGACAAGGATATCGCCTTTCTACAATGGTATGAGTGTGGTTGATGTTGTGTGCCCGCCGCGTGCTCGGGTGCCCCCGCGCCAGAGTGGCCTCGGCCCGAGCTGATACTGCCGGTCTCTTCCCTTTTCTTCGGGGGATCGGTGGCCGCGTGGGCTAGCGCATACCAGCTCGGAGCACGTGGAGCGAAAGCTCGTGCTGCAGAACCCAGAGATCCTACCCCACCCCTGCCCGTTTCGATCTTGATGAGCATCGTACCGGCGGGCGTTCGTGTATAACTACTGCGTGGGGTTGTACTGCACTGGCTAAATTGCTCATATACAGCGAGTTACTCGTCGCAACCTTGAAATGGCTAACGAACTACACGATGTATAAATATAGACACAACCTCAATTAATTCCTTTTTCTTCCTTGAATACATCGAGTTGTGAGTTTGCACTCGTCTCTTTTCTCTTCTGTGTTCCTTTCTATTTGTGCGCAATTTTAATCATGTTTCCCCATTTCATTGTTGGAGCGCTAACCTTAGAAGACCTTCATAATAATTTTCCTTCATAATAATTTTTTCATGATACCGTTAAAATACTAATTCGTCTACATGGTTTCTCCTTGTCTGAGCAGACTTGAATAAACACAAATCTGGCGCGAGTTAGAATCTTGTAACAAATAAACAACCGCGCTTTAAGAAATTCACAAAGCTCGAGCTAAAATGAATACTAGTTTTAATATTCGTAAGCGCAATTGTGCGTACAATCCTCGCGCAATTCGGACAAAACAGTACACGGTTGGGTAGTTTTGCATCTCGTCGATATGTTAAGTGGAACCGAGAGAAGAGGCGTCCATGGTTTTTCCTGCGATGACGCAGGCCGTACAATAGCAAACGTGGGAATCCAGACCGGTAACGGAAAAAAATGTAGGGCATTGGTAGCCCTACAAAAATATTCCACGACATAATTAAATCCGTTTCTCTTGGCTTCTTCACCCACTCAACACCGCAATTTTTCTAAACGTTGTTGCTGCTCAAATTTTATCAATTTAAACCCAAAACAAGAAAGACACTCCGCATTACATTGCTTCTTTCTCCGTCAAACTAGACACAAACAAAAAAAAAAAACGCCTGCAAAAAAATTCCGTACGCGTTATTGGCCAGCCCACTTCAGCCGCGAACCACTCCATGGGAAACAAACAATTACTGCTACACTCGTAGCCCCGTACACACTCGTCCGCCCGGCCAGAATCCATACACCCAAAACGCGATCAGCGCCTCCGCGTAGAGCCTTCCAAAGAACCGGACGGTATTCTCAGTCTCACCTCAGGATGGAGCGCTGCGGACGCTACAAGACGCACCCGTCCAAACGAGCGCTGTGAGCGAATCACGTGACCAAGCGCCGCGCACCTTGCTGAGCATCTCCCGAAGGTCACGTGATACTCGCACAGTGTGGGATTGGCTTCGATGTTTCGTAGAGGTCTCTGCATTCCTTCGCTAGCTGAATCGAGGTATAGAAGAACAAGCCGACCGGGCAGCGACTCAGTCGCTCGCAGAGGCCCCACGCCGCGTAGACGTTCGCGAAATTGCGAGTCGTTCGGCCGTATGGCAAGTTCGTTTCGGGAACCGGGAAAAGCGCTGCCAGCGGGAAACCCTCCGTCCCAACTGCCACCGTTCCGCTCCTTTCCCATGGATGGCCATTCTCCCCTCCCTCGCATCACTCGAGAACCAACACTGCAGTCCGAAACTGCAGAGAACCAGAGCGCCCGAGAGCAGGGAACACAAGGCGGGTGTTGAAGCTGTTCACAAACAAGATCGCCAGAACAGAAGGAGAAGAGAAACACACAAAACAAGAGTTGGTTCCGCGATTTCACAGCCCACCGAGCGGTCGGCCGTTTCCTCCTGCGCCTTCTCCTTGTCACACACTACGTTGCCCTCATTTCGTCTTCTTTTTCAACCTTGTTATTTTTTCTTTCTCTCTTCCCGTTTTCACGGCTCGCCTGCCTTTCTAGTCGCCTCATAGAAGGCTTAGCAGGCTGATATATATGTACATGGCGCTACGTTGTTAGCAAAAGTAAGCGTTCACCAGTTTTTTTTTCTTTTGTCTTGCTGCAGTGAATTTTAAGGTGCCGTTGAAACTGTTACCCTGGTGGAAAGTGCTCATTTAGAGCGGAAACTTCGGCTGTAGATATTGATTTATCCAACAACCTTTTTACGTAAAATACGAGAAGTATCGATGCCATGTTCCCACTAACAGCACCGCACAAAGGATGTGTGTGTCTGTTTAAGGTGAAAAAAAGGGGGGGGGGGGCGCCAATATGTAGGGCTTACATTGTTGCAAAGACCTTCTGCATGCAGTAGCGTTTTTCACGGCAGCTATTCATTTTTTAAAAGTAAAACCTGAGAAAATGACCATCGTTTGATCTCACAACATCGTCGCGCTCTGTATACGAGGTGTCTTCGAGTGAGAAATACTGGAGACAAGTGGAAACAGTCATTTCAATGGCGCTGATTAAGTCGCTATCATAGCACGGTGCCTGAAGCGCGTCTCTGACCGGTGTTTCTTGGCGTCCTATCACGCCCAAACATCGAAAGGGGCCCTGAAGTGACAAGAAATGCCGTCACAAAAGCCGAAGTGCCATGCTGTCGCATGTCGCGATGCTGGCGGTTGGTCGTAGAAGCTCCGGCAAAACGCACGAGCAGACGCGAGTGTCGAGGTCGTCGCGGCGTCTCAACTCCTGGCTGCCGAAGCTTCTGTGGAGTGTCAAGCTGGAAAGCGCAACCTGCGGTGGAACAGGCGTCGGCCACAACCACCACCGCTGCTGGGACGCCGCCAGGATCGCTACCGGCGAAAGCAGGACACTTCTATGACATCATGAGGCCATTTCTTTTGGACACCGGTAAACACACCAGACGGAGACGCGTTCCAGGCGCCGTAGTCGTACTGCTCATCCATCAAACAAAATACCGCAGTGTTCGCGGCAGATATGAGTGCAGATTTGTCAGCGACACACCTGAAGCGATTTCCAAGAATGGTTGCTTCATGCATGAATTGAACATGTCTGCAGGCACTTTTTGCATGGTCAATAGGACAGGATTATCGTACAAGGAACACTCTCAGAGATGGTGGTGTAGTACTTACACAACTTGTCCCATATATAACAAAAACTACAATTCGACGTTCAGTCCACTGACCTTGAACCGGCGATACCAACTTTCACGAGCGACTTGATAATCGAGCGATATAAAGTATTATGATATTTAATGTAATCATTACAGACTACAGAGAAGCACTCAATGTTTTGTTGGCATAGCTTTTTTCTTTTTTTTTTTTAAGGATCTGATACGTACAATAGCTAATTAGCAAGTTTTATCACAAGCCTATCAAGCCGCTCGTAAAACTTGTATTGTCAGTTCGACGTTAGTGGACAGAACGTCGAATTGTAGTTTCGGGGCGTTAAATATGAAACAAGGGGGAAGTACTACACAGTCTACACCCCACATTTCTGAGAGTAAAGGACGGTTCTCACATGCAGCGAGGCGCTGATGTAGCACTGCTCACGTGTCGTCAGCTACTTATCGTCCGCCATGAGAAACGGTTTTGACGGTGCGATACAAAGCTGGTGAACCCTCCCGTTAGCACGCACTTAGCGCGAGGTCAGCGCAATGCTTGTAGCGCTCCGCCGCATGTGTGAACAGGCCTTAAAGAAGCACGCCCCAGAGTGTAACTGTACGATTAAGCCGAGTCACACCGCCTATACATCATACCAAGGACAGTTTGCAGACATTGCCTGAGGCGTGTACCTTCCTTGTAGGAAAGTCCTGTACAGCCGGGGTCACACTGCTTATGAATCATACAAAAGACAGTCTGTATACAGATTCCAACGCTAGTCACGGCGAGATCAGTGCTTCGAATGTAACGTGGCAAGGAGTTCGAGGAGAAACTTGGCACGCGGAATTCGAACCAAGGATATTTCGGTGACTCGTGTCTGCAGACTGCCTTTTGTATGATGTACAAGTAGTGGGACCCCGGCCTTACATTGGACACAAATAAATCGTTCGTAGACGCCTTCACGGCATACATTCTTCAAAAATACCCGAAGCGAGTCCGCATATAATTCTGTCGCCACGTGAGCAGCGAACAACGTTCTTTTCTTAGATGTTTGAGCAGTATTACTGCTGTTTAACAATTCACCCGCGGACATGCGGCACTCCCGTACGATAAAAGGATGTTCTCATTGAGCATAAAAAAATCGAGACAAAGAAACGTACGAACGAAATTAAACTAGAGAAGATGTCAGGGCGGTCCTTTCGCCAGCGCACAAATGTGACTCCGTTCGCCGACGAACGAAGACAAATAGGTATGCGACAGGAAGCGAAGCGCTCCTCGGGAGGCTTTCCGCAGAAAGCTTTATCCGCGGATGCCCTCGCCTGCCCCTCCGGCCTTCTCGGTTGGCACGCCGCCCGGTCGCCACGCAGCTGCCGGCTCCGACGACCGGCTCGTTAGTTTGTCACTGAGGGGCAGTCGTCGTCGGAATGGAGAAACCCAAGTTTGCCCTCAGAGCGACGACTCGCCCGCGAGGTGAACTAACTCTGGCGCGACACAAAGAGAAGCGGGGAGGGTGAAGGAACGCGAGGAATCCTCGGGACACTTCTTTGGCGTCCTGTTACCGGACGCGTGCACGGTCCTAGAAGTAACTACGTCGATCGTTGTCGTGCCTCAAAGAATAGGGACACGCGTATGGAAATTCACATCCCTAGGAGTACACGCTTAGGGAAACGCAAAAAAACAACAACAACGCTGATGACAGACATTTCTAAAACGTCAAGGCAGCAGCCACTGCATGTTATGTTACACACAAACGGCAGTATGTCGAGCGAGTAGAAATTCGCGTTACCCTTTCTTTTCTGGTGAAAGCGACAACTATGATACTTTGCAATAAAAAAAATACGTATTTAACGAGGCTGTTACCTGCAATGCGTCGCGCGTAGAGAGCTTTAAAAAATCGCAGGCTCGTTTCACCAGCTATGAATTAAGCGTATTGTCAAAGTAACACGCGATTTTAAGCCCCAAGGCGACGCCGCAAATAAGAACCTTTCACAACATTAAAAATGTTATATGGCATTATTTTACGGCATTGAATCCGTCGACCGTATGGTCCATGTAACTGTTTAATCGCATGGCATGTAGGTAAGACTGTCAGAAAAAGGCACCATAACTTTAAGTATGTACGTGTCGGTGAGACACTGAGACCCGCACCAATAATCGCTGCGAACAGTCACGTTATAGTTACACCTCACGAAACAAACTGCATCACTCGATGCGCAGCGTCGTACGACTTAACTGGAATGGGCCACCATGGTCGGGTTAAAAAATGCAAGCAAACAAAGAAAAAAAACACATATAAAGATCGTTGCGTTCCAATACCTACGTAGAAGGCAACACGCTAGCCGCCTGTTTTAGTTACCCCTGGGATAAGCGGATGAAATACGCACGCATAGAACACGATCAGAAGAAAACTCAAACACTGGTTCATAATTATCCCATTAAATCATGCTCAAAGCATCTGGAAAGCTTCGCAGAGCCTGTGTATGAGCAGACCGATAGGACAAGTCACGTTTACTAAACTTTATCTCACCTATGATTAGTGCCTGTAACAGTTTCTATATGGGTGGTTTACAATACTCCTCTGTGTCCTAATACATTGTATACTAGTTGTTGTTACTGGGGAACATCAGGCTAGATTGTCCAATGGAAGGAAAGTGCCCACGACTTCCGCATTCCCAAAAGGAATACTTTTTGTCTTCCTGCCCTTCCAAAAAAGCGCAAAAAAAAACGAGAAAAAAAAAAAGCGTGCACCCTTGACCAGAAAGAGAACAAACAACTCAAGCTCTACTCTCTGGATGAGCGCATTCTGTGCCGTCCTTCCGCTCGATTCCACCCCCACCCCCAGCGTATTATTCGTTACTACGTGGAGCCATAGCGTGGCACATCTCAACAATGCAATAAGTCAGGCCGCTTTACGGCCGTTGCCCAAACAGTGATGACCTTTTCCGTTGGCGCCCGCGGAATACGTAAATCCCAGTATTTGCCCAGCTGCGCTGCGCGCATCCAGGCAGGCAGGCGCGAGAGGGCCCTTCACCGAAGGAAGTCTCCGCATACAATCGCGCGCCATGAGCGCCAACGCGGCGCGGCATTCTAAGCCATCTCGCGCGATCTGCCCGGCACAAGCGGACACGTCGCCGGGCGCAGTTCACGTCGTCTCTGTTGACAATCTCCGCGATTCCATCTGTGTCTCGATGATAACAATCCTGGCGACGCAAAACAATCCCAAGGCTCGGCAGGAAACCGGGCAAGATGGGCCGATGGCCGTACAATGAATAATGCATGTCGTTCCCCGACCAACCACGGGCGGCCGCAACGGGTTGCCTGCGGAACGCAAGTGCGGCCGTGGATGGACACACGTAGGGGCATACTGATTATTCGCAAACCGTTACGAGGACGCGGACGAAGGTGAAAAGTAGTAAAAACGAGCTTCGCGTGGTTACCAAGCAGAGGTGCGTGCGCGTGAACCGCGACCAGATACGGTTCCTCGGCGACTCTGCAGATGTTATGGTCAACGAATGCGTAAGGAAGGTGAACCGTGGTTTTTATGACGTTCCCGATTCTTGCGTTGTGATTTGATCTTTAGCTTACTTATGGGCCAATCACGAAATATCATGTGCTGCGAAGAAGTAATACATTGCTCAGAACTCGCCACGCAGCGACTCTAGCAGCCTATAAAAAGAGGCGGCAATATTGGGCCAGATTTGCAATACGAAATAAGGGGACAACAGTATCTTGAGTTCTTTCTGAATAGAGCAACTCGGTGCAATTTATGCTACGCGTTTCCTGTTACAGTACCGACCACGTATGTCGTACAAACACCACATATTTAATTCACTAGAATTCTCTCAAGATATGTCCCTGCATAGGCTCAATGGACATTTATGAAAATGCTAGCGCCTCCAGTGGGCGCTCCGGGGCATTATGGGAAACGTGAGGGTATCGCGCCCTTTAGCCAAGCCAAATCTAGCATAGTCGAGATTTTACATGCTAAGTGGCGCACGCTACCACCCAAACTGCAGCATCATTCTTAATCCATATATGCATACAGGCGAGCTAACGGTTTTCAAACGTTGTTGCAACAAGCTGCGTTTTTTTTTTTTTTTTTTTTAGAATAAAACAAGATATTAAGAGGGGTACGGAAACAAAATGGCGTGAACTCGTGCTCTCATACCCTCCCTTCAAAGTCGGCCAGCAAAAAGCACACTGAATAACGCTCTCCATGATGTCAATATTTCATGCACGGCAGCGTTACTAGTGCCACTCAGTTGGGAAACTGCCATAGAGACTGCTCTGAAAAAGTGGCACCGATCCGTACTACGAGAACCGAGCTAATGGCGATCAGAACGCCGCCATTTCTCCCGCAGCGGTCACTGGAGGAACAGCACGAGACTTCTATTTCGTCTTTAATCGGCCATTCTGGCGCCGAAACATACTGGGGCGCCAACCCCGTCTCCCAAGCGGGCGCACCCCTGGTTACCACAGAGGTTAAGAGGAGGCTAGGTTGGGACGCGCTACCCGAAATCACCGCTGGGGCATGGTTGTATAAAAACAATATTAATTGTACTGTGAAACCTAGCAAAGATCTTAGAAAACAACACGCGCCCTTCATTTTGTACTAAACTCCAATAAGAGTTATTCGCGATTCCAGCAAAACGAAGGGCACCTAGCGGGAAAACACTGCACTGGCCGGAACAGGTCCTTTCGCGATTTCTGCACGTCTCTTTTGGCTTCCGTGTTTACATGCTGTCGGTAGTTTGCGCGACAGAACAGTTCTACCGGTGACTGTGTTGTAACCGTAGTATCGCCTTGTGACCCAGGTTGCTCTGCACGCGACCTATGTAACCAGGTGAGCCAGACATTCTGCGTTTATCAACGTTCATCAGCACCGTGGAAGGACAGTGGGCAGTCCTTTCCTCGTTTCCTCGAAGAAAGTCAAGCCTCTGGAAGTTCGCTTACCCCAACACATCCCCGCATGTTCGAAACGGGGAAGATAAAATGCGGGGGAACCAATTTTGAGTCCAATGCTTACTTGCTGGTGCTCCAGCGTTGTGCGTTGTGCTGGCACATGGCACGGCACCACCTGGATTCGACCGCCATATTTGCCCGATAGTTGTGTCCCCTATAGGTCGCTGGAGTCGCATATTACATAAAGAGCTTCTCCGTTTATTTCTACGCCAAAAAAATGCTTTCTAAAAGCTCAAGGTGAGTGACCACAGTAAAAACAAATGATAAAGAGTGGCGCTGTTGTCGTATTTAGCTCGGTCTCGGTGGACGCCAGCGGCCCAGGTTTCAACGGTGAGTTTCCCAACTAAGGGTTCTAGTAACGTTTATGAACGGTGAGGGGTTCGGTAGTTGCAAACCTTGCTGCTTGGTGCCGGCAACGCGTGACAATCTCGCCTAGCAGTAATATTAAAAACAAATACCTCCGACTTGCACAACAATACCAATAATTTATAGGTAGACGTTTCGTCTCCTATGCGGAAGACATCATCAGTGCAGCCAGGAACACCCGATTATACTCCGTTTCACCTCATGTTGTACCGCAGCGAAGGCTAGAAGCGCGAGCTCATAACGCTGGCAGCTGCCCTTAATGCGCGAGAGCTCGTGCCTCCGAGATGTGCCCCAGAGCAAGGAGCTGGCGCTTGTAGTCTTTCCTGCGGTACATCGTAAGGTGAAATAAAGTATAGCTATAGTCGGTTGCAAGCTAAGAAAAAAACGGAAATGCCTCTCAGAGGAAAATGTATTCTTACGCCGAGAAACGCCAGCCAATCGTTTTCATGACGTCACGATTCCGTGGACCAATCGCGATCATTTTGAAAAAAAAAAAAAAAGCTCAACATGGCTGCTGGCCTTAGCAACGCGACGCTAGTTTCTCGTGACAATTATTCTGCTTTTTTGCACCGTGTTTTACGCACCGCTGGCCGCTGTTCAAAACCCGACCTCGCTTGTGCTTCTTGAAGAACCGCTTTGGTGTCGCCGGTAAGGCTGCACCAGGCTGTTTCGTCCAAGAAGAATCAGGGGAATCGCTTTCCGATGTCACCTCAGTGGGATCCATGACGGAAGACAAAGAGAGCGGGGCGCGGTGGTGGTGTCGATGACTTGGGAGGGTGCCGATTTGTCAAACCCGAAAAGTATAATTATTCTTGTTTTCTATTCATCCAACAAAATAAAGGCACACATTTCGTGCGCAAAGCCCACAAAACTAAGTAAATCACTAAATATTTATTATTTGCAGGAACTATAAGTGCTTTGTTATTTATAATTTTGGCGAGAGAAAGGTTGGTTTCGTTTTCGCCGCTTTCCATCAATCGAAGGCGCTGGAAGACGGTATGTTAGACAGTATCTTGGACAGAAAATGAATTGGGAAGACGGTACATTGGACATGACTTTCTTTTTTTACTAAACAGCTACTTCTTTGACAAAAACGTATTCTAACTTATTTAAACGTCCTGAATGAATTAAATAAATATTGTAGTAGTTTAAGGCACGTTTACTGGAGGAAGAAAAAGCAACGTTGCTAGCGAACTACTTTCTTGACGGCGGAGGCACTTCAGATGGGCGCAATGCGCTTGTGGGTGGAGCTAAAGGATTGTTCTTAGGTTGCATCCGACTATACCAGCAACCAAAGGCTCGCTTCTTCCTTCTCTTCATCTGTAGCGCTGGTTCTGCCGACTTCTTCGTCCACGGCATACGGGAGACACCATCATCATCGAGAGACATCGTCGGCTCTCGTTTCAACTTTTTCATCAGTCGTAGGTGTGAAGTTAAATTAAAAGTTATTTCAGGATGTCGGTGTAGACATCGGGGGGGGGGGGGGGGGGGGGGGGGCGCGGTTAGTATTACAGGCGGATGGGTCACTGCGAATACACCATGGTTCTAGAAATCTTCTGGGGCCCCACCGTTCTTCACGTGCTAGGGTTAATGCGTTCACGAGGTCAAAAGTGTGACCAGTCGTGGTTGAAAGTGGACCATTGTTGGACTGGTCACACTTTTGACCTCGCGAACGCTGTGACTCTGGCACGAGAAGAACGGTGGGGCCCCAGAAGATTTCTGGAATCATGGTGTATTCGCAGTGACCCATCCGCCTGTAATACTAATCGCGTCCCCCCTCCCCGACGTCTACACTGACATGCTGAAATAACTTTTAATTTAACTTCACATCTACGACGAACGAAAAAGTCGAAACGAGAGCCGACGATGTCTCTCGATGATGATGATGTCTCCCGTATGCCATGGACGAAGAAGTCGGCAGAACCAGCGCTACAGATGAAGAGACGGAAGAAGCGAGCCTTTGGTTGCTGGTAGCTAGTCGGGTGTTCCTGGCTGCACTGATGGTGTCTCCCGCATGGGAGACGAAACGTCTACCTATAAATTGTTGATATTGCTGTGCAAGTCGAAGGTATTTGTTTTTAATCATGATTCCCCGTTTTTGGGACATTTTTGCATTTAGCAGTAATATCCGAGGACTATATTTCCCATGGCCTATACTACAGTTTTCTAAAGAGTTGTAGTGGCAAGAGCAGCGGCCGCGCCATGAAGATTGAGCGCGTAGACTACACCGTAGCGCTGCTTTTCTGAGCCCTAAAAACGTGCCCCCGTCAGCCTTGAATTCGGCGCTGCTCGGCGTGTACTACAGTAGTTCAACTGGAGGTTTTCGCGACGCAGAACAATTCCTAATGTGAAGAATTCTAGGTTTTCCTTTGGACTATCGCCTTTAGAGTGTGCACTATTCTCTACTTTCATTATTCGCGTGTTTTTTATGGAGATCATTCGATTAATATAGATCCCCCCTCCCTTCCAATTTCCAACGTTGCCCAGTACTGACAGGTCGTTCACCAACGCTGTCACTTGGGCTGCACGCTTAATAGCTACGAAGGAAACCATGCGATTTTGATATAAAAAGGAAAAATAGACTAATAAATCTCAATAAATCTCTCAATTGTTTTTGCTACATTCCAGAGCGGTCCATCATACATGTGTCTCATGGACTAGCTACCTGCTACCCACTTGTCAAAAGAAAAACATGATTCGACTTCATTTGAACGCTATTGAATTTATAATTGAAAGAAATATGTTAATCGCCGAGAACTGTATAGCACTGCATAATGGCAGCCGGAAAAGACCAGTTGAGTTTAAAGGCTCAAAATGATAAATTCTTTGTACGTCCATGCAACCAGACACAAGTTCAGATGCCTACACGTTTTGGTGGCGCCTGCTCTACCATATCTCACAGCTTTGGTGGCGTTATTGTTTAAAGGCTTTTGTTATGAGGGACATGTACTCGGTCTTTTGGGGTTATGTGACCTCATGGTGAATCGAAACGTATACGCATACTGGAGTGCAGTAGCCACCCATCAAATAAAGTAAAAAAAAAAAAAATCGGTTGAGTATTCTACGGTTATAATTTCCCACCCTTTGCGCGCATGTACTGCTGCAAGTTGCTGACAATGAGCGAGAGCTTTTCAGACGCAGAAAACCCCGCGGGAAAGAAGCGGGAAACCTCTATACTTGAGAATAAACAAAATCTGGCAGCGCAACTTAGAATATAAAGACCTGCGCACTTTTACTCACCTAGCACGTAACGTCATTGCACTTTGCCACACGTCATACTTTTGCGGAGTCGTGATTGAACCACAGCGTGTTAAAAAGAATGACGCAGCACTTGCGACTAATCACTGCTCCGCCGCCATTGGGCAAGGTGCGCTGCCGTATTGTGCTGGCTGAGGAGGAGCTTAGGAGATTCGCGTTTCCGAAGTGTTCTTAGGAGAGGCCATTACAATGATTTCTTACCCGCTCACCTCTGTCTAAGAACTTCGCGGAAGCTATTTTGAAATGCTGCGTAATAAGCGTAAGGAACCAAGGACAGCTATCGTAGAGTACTGGCCGGTTATGTCCCGTACTGTCGAGATAGAAGTTGAACTCCTTGCTCTAAAAGTGTTCAAGCAACCAGAATGCACCTTTGTGATCTCTTTGAGGAATGGATTTCCCTGTCCATCACCGTTGAAAATAACCCCATGAGCCAGGAAATTGATGAGCGACCAACCTTAGACGTCATCCATCGCACCGCGATTGGTCTTTTCCGCTCCCCTCCACCCTCGCTGCAAAAGCGAGTCCCCTCCCGTCGTTTACTAGGCACGCCACAGTTAACTTCAATGTCGTTAGGTATCCGGACGTACACATTTCCTCAG
Organism: Ixodes persulcatus; assembly: GCA_013358835.2. NCBI lineage: Eukaryota > Metazoa > Arthropoda > Arachnida > Ixodida > Ixodidae > Ixodes > Ixodes persulcatus. The sequence goes on from JABSTQ010009910.1 coordinate 1,260,339, forward strand.
CTGCAGTGCTACTCAAAGGGTGTGCGGCAAAGTGGGCTCAGCCCGGGTACTGAGAAAGGCCTTATGCCTTGTGCTTCCTCCATTAGCGGAACTACAATGCTTTCCAGTACACTAAAAGAAAACGCATAATTATAAACTGATTGTAGTCAGGCATAATTGAGACGTTCGTTTCCCCTGTCTTTCTTCTTCGACCAAGTTTCCCTACTTTTACCACAGTCTCGGGTTTTCTACATCATGATCAACATCCACCAGCTCGCCTGCGCACTCACTGTTTTTTCATAATAAAAAAGACTTCCTTCCTAATTTTTTTTTAAATTAATAAAGACCATCCATGCCGAAGTTTTTCTTCTTTTTCCGACACCACCAAAAGCTAGGGTGCCTCAATGCCTTTCTGTTTAGGGTGATGCCACCCTTTGTAGTACCTGATGCCGACAGCACGCGCTCACGGGGAAAATACAAAGAAATTGAAGAAAACAAAATGTCGCCATAGCACAGTCAGCGCCAGAAACGCGTGCAGGGACACGCTCTTTCACGCGCTTCTGAACAAAAAAGAAAAATAAACGTGTGGGACAAAATGGCGAGATGCCACCACCCTAAGCAAAGCGCACATGAAGGCACCCTACCAAAAGCACTTGCTATACTTCGTCTCACCTTAGTATGGAATATTGTTAGCTGCGCGTGCTCAAAGCGCGAGCTAGTCGCTTTGAATGAAACCGCGGCGGCTGCACGAGCGCTCGTGCAGCAAGTGCTCTAGTCAAGACAGTCAAGGCTGGCCCTCGCGCTGGCACAGCCTTCGCGGTTAGTCCATGCTAGGGTGAGACGTAGAGTGCCTTCATACACACGCGCGCTTTTGCTTGAGTGGTGACATCTCAGCCATTTTTACGCCCAATCGTTTTTTTAGATGCGGAGCATCTCTTGCTCGGGGCTATGTCCCGCGGCGTCGGCGTTGTAGTCTGCACTCACACTACGCATGCGCAACTCTCCTCCTTCCCTCTCTGCAACAGCTGCGCGTTACTCTCTCCGCTCTCTCTCTCTACCAGCTGCGCGTGCACTTCGCGTGCGTTCGATTCTAATCACACCGCGCGCGCATGCGCAACTCTCCTCCTTCCCTCTCTCCAACAGCTGCGCGTTACTCTCTCCGCTCTCTCTCTCTACCAGCTGTGCGTGCACTTCGCGTGCGTTCGATTCTAACCACACCGCGCGCGCACGCGCAACTCTCCTCCTCTAGTCTCCTCTCCTTCAAGTGTGAAAAAAATAAACGGCGAGCGGCGAGCGTTCCAAGTTTCTCTGCCGCGAGCCGCGACGAAGGCTCGCGTAGGGGGTAACGCTAGGGCAGTCGGTGGCGCCATCTCTCGACGTCAGCACGCAACTGACTCTTTCCTCGGAACCAACACGATGCTCCGCATCACCCCATGGTTCCCCTCGGGAAGATGGTGTAATTTTTTTATGCATTTTGAAGTACGCGCAATCCGGTGTCAATCAGCTCGAGCGCGTAGCTTTGGCTAATGCATAGACGCCATTTTAGCGCCCAGGTCACGCAACGAGTGCGCGAGAGCGTCACGCGCTGAACATTCAGTGCAACAATGGATGTCTTCACCCTGAGACAGACAGACATTTAGGCACCCTAGTGAGACGAAGTATTAGCCCCGTGCGCGACCGAAAGCGTCGCTGTGGTCGGCCTTCCACGATTGGCCGAACGCTGACTATGACGTCGGAAAGGGGATTTATCATCGACGGAAATAAGAAGAATGAAAGAACTTTAATTTTGATGGTGTTGGCAGTGTTCCTTTGAGAGCACAATGATTCAAGCTTCCACCATGCTAACAACAAACACCATCGAACTTGTTGTTTGCAAGGTAATGACGTCACAAGGGGGAACCACAGGAGGGCGCCACCAAAACATCTCGCCGCTAATAGAGTTCCAATCAGCGTCACCTAATGCGTACACGCGCCACCGCAAAAAAAAAGAAACTCGAACTTCAAATAAAAGCGCAACGAGAGACGCGGATGCTGGATACAAGCGTCAATGAAAGGTGTCCGCTTCCACCAGTCCCAATGAAATGAACCGAAAACCGAAGCTCTCAGGCATCCGGACACCGAGGGCGACTACTTTAGGTCCTCCGGTTCAGCGCGTTCAGGGAAAAGATCCGAAACTTCGCAGCCTGGTAGCTCACGAATGTCCGGGGCCCACGAGGGCAGGTCATCGGCGGCAGCGAAATTTGCCGGACCATCGAACACGGCCGAAAGCGCGTTACAGCGCCCCATAAAAGCCCACTCTCCGAAGATAGTAGCCGGGATTGGGCAACACCCCCCCCCCCCCCCTCAATCCAGAAGATCAATGCGCATTCCGCATAACTACTCTATCGAGAACGGTGCCCACGGGGGGAGCCGTGTCCGGTAAAATTTGGGGAGTTCGACCTCATTGCCGTCTTCATCTAGACTGCTGTGTCCATTGATGATAATGACGTTTTCTTTTTCCACTTGTTATAATGTTTTCTAAAACCCCCTACAATAATGCCCACAGGGCGATGTAGGTACAATGTAAATAAATAAATAAATAATAAATAAATGTTGACTCGGACGACAGTGTTGTGCTGTCCTTGTGATAGGCACGACTCTTCGCTGCAGCGAAAATTGCCATTTGAGCTTGGAGTTGAGAGCGTGCTGGTAAGGCAATAGAAATATTTTTATATGGCATTTGAGACCTCCGGAGATTGGCTCCATTTATTGTGATAATTTAAAGAAAATTTCTTAGCGCTGTTACTGTCTGGTTTTTTCAGTACCGGGTATCAGGTTTATTGACTCGCGTTCGGCTCCGCTAATTGCTGGGTAGTGGCTACCGAATATGGCAACGAAAAATAACAAATCCAAAGCCTTGCATGAAGTTACTTTTTTAACATACGATTTTGAACTATTTATTCGCATATATACCTGGGTGGTTTCATCGCAAATCGGGCAGGCTAAAAGGGTCTACTTTTTAATTTTGACAAAAAAATATATGTATTGGCGGCATTTCTCAAATGAAGGAGGGTGCAAACCGTATGTTCTCGAGAATTTTTGTTCTCGAGTTACGAAGCGTAGAAGCCGCAGTGGCAGAAACTAGTGTTTTCACCTGCCGTCGCAGGTCGCGTGTTCGACACCCTCTGCTGGCGCTAGTGTCTCTCCTACACCATTTTAATTTTCCCCCCTCATTTAATAGGTGCTCTAAAGATACCTTGACGTATTCAAATCGTTTTTAGGAATTTGATTGTTTTCTAAAAAAAAAATCAAACTCGTCACTCAGGTCGCTTTTTGGTCAACTTTGGCAGGTCATTACTTTGTCTGTACTTAAGGTACATTTTCTTTCTTTAGCTCTATAGAAAGCCCTAAGCATGCCCAGTATAGATATTATAATATCAGTATGATCTGCTGAGTAGCCGCTCCGCTACCTTCAGGTAAACGTTGTGAAAAATAACAAATGTTCACACATTTCAGCGTGATTGCGGCTGAAATAGAGGACATACAACCAAAATATTAAAATTAGAGATGTTTTTTTTTTCTTGTAGTCGACTAATTATCTAAAATAATTTTAAAACTAAAAAAGTACAAAAATAGGGTTTTTGAGAAAATCGCCCTCAAACTTTCAACATTTGTTATTTCTTACAACGTTTACGTGAAGGTAGCGGAGCGGCTAGTCAACAGATCATAATGATATTATTATATCTATAATGGGCTTGCTTTGGGCTTTCTGTAGAGCCGAAGAAAGAAAATGTGCCTTAAGTACAGACAAAGAAATGACCTGTCAAAGTTGACAAAAAAAAGCGACCTGACTGACGAGTTTGACATTTGGTTTAGAAAACAATCAAAATCCTAAAAATAATTGAATTCGTCAAGGTATCTTTATAGTACCTACTAAATGAGAGCAAACAGTTAAAATGGTGTAGAAAAAAACACTAGCGCCAGCTGAGTGAGGGTGTCAAACACGCGACCTGCTGACGGCAGGCAAAAACACTAGTTTCTGCCACATCGGCTTCTACGCTTCATAACTCAAGAACGAAAAATCTGGGGAACATGCGACTGGCGCCCTCCTTCATTCGAAAAATTCCTCCAAAACATATATGTTTTCGTCAAAATTAAAAATGAGACCCTTTTAGCCCGCCCGATTTGAGATGGAACCACCCAACTATATACGAATAAATAGTACATATATATCTTCTAGCGTAAAATATAGGTGCTTGCGCATGTGCTACATTTCCGCGGAATGTAAAAAAAAAAAAATACTCACGGCGTTTTTTTGTGTTCGTGCGAGACGACCTTATAACGGGGCCCTAGACAAACGAAATCCTAAGAACGCTTCTAGGAGAGGCTAGTTATAGCCCTAGACCACATCAAAACGAAAACAACGTTGGCCCACAGCTACAGGTCTTAAGAGCTGTGAGGAAACCCTGTGGCAGGGACATTCATTTTTAAGGGTTCACCAAATCGGACTCTTTCCAAAAGAATACAGTTTATAACAGTGTTTTAGACTCTTATCTATTGCGAGAACTCGAGCAGTAGAAGACAAATCTGTTTTAAAGGAAGATACGATTTTGTTAACTTTTGAAGACCTCAATAGGTTCTAACAGATTAAAACTGAATAGCATGTGTCGGAGAGGGGTTCCATGAAATTTATATATTGTTCGAGGAAGAAGTAACACAAATACGAATACCCCGGTGAACTCCTTTCCAACGAGCAGCTCGTATTTAGGCGCACCAAATACGCAGCCAGGATTATTTTCTGGGTGAAAGGAGGAAAGGGGTGAGGTTATGTCACGTCTTGCCATGAACACACATCAAAGACGCACTGCATTTCTGCGTTGGTGCTTGCAACTGAAGCAATTTCACTGATTAGTCCACTCATAAAGCTTTGTACTCGCTGATTGCATATTAACACTCATATGAGATACGGATATACTTTTTCTCTTTATTGTTGCGCGTTCGCCTCGTCAATAAAGACGGGAACACGCGCCAGTCGAATGAAAGAAGAACACAAACCACCAAGCAGAGCAACAACCACGCACACGCTCTGATCCCCATGGTATATATGCTTCTGCTCGACGAGCGACGTCGATATCGAATCTTGCGGCGTAGCCTCTGCTCCTGCCGCGCTCCATAACCGAGGCCTTCCGCATTCTTAGGTCGTCGGGGAGCTTCCGTTTCACCCCTTTCTCCGCTTCCCTCTGCCCCATTCCTCTGCCCCCCTCTAACCCTAAAGCTACGCCGAGCTAACAATCCCACCCAAAGAACAAGAACTACCCAAAAGCAAACTCCCAGAAAAAGCAAAGAAAAAAGGTTTAAGTAAATCAGCAAAAAAATTGTGTCTCCCATCCGCGCGGGAGCAAAAAGTAAACGCCAACTCGGCTGCAACGATGCATAACATATGGCTCCCGGTACACGGCGACGGCGACGACGACACGGCCGACGCGGGCACGACTTCTTGCAGACAGGCAGGGGACCCCGAGGTCGAGCCTGGTGACGAAGGGGAACGGCCGTCTTTGTTTATCGGACGTGGAAGCGGGCGTCCCGATACACAAGCCAGACGGGGGAGTCGTGCCACGGGTGCCACCACCACCACCGCCATAATGAATATCGACCGGGGTATACTTATGGGGGAGGTAAAACCCAAGAAAAAGGAGGAGCCCCCAATAAACGCACGCACACGACGCAAAAAAAAAAATAAATAAGAGGCGTCTCCACAAATCAGCTCTGGGGTTGAATAAAGGCTGCGCATATATTCGGGGGTTCCGTCCTCTTATCTACGCAACTCACGGAAACGCTCGCTGCGGCGTTGAAGACGCGACATCGACCGTGTTATGACGGCGCCGAGAACGGGAGGGACGGCTAAACGCGCGTGCGTGCATTCGCGTGCGTCCGTGTGCCTTTTGCTCTGCCGTGGCCACGTGCCTTCGCACACGCAGCGCCGCGGAAGCGACTTTATGTATATTTGGGACGTCGCCTCGTCTCGCGTTAGGCGCGTCGGCTTTGTGTGATCGTAAAATTTTAACGAAAAGAAATTCTCGGAAATAACAATCAAATTCAAAACGTAAGCAGGAAAAAAAAAACACGTTAGAAATACGATTAAATTAGAAAATACCGCTAACACCATTTTCTTTCCGTCAGTCGTTTGCGTCTGTCCTTCCATGGCATTCTTCAGTTGAATCCTGCCTCCAAACATTTTTTTTTTTAATGTCCATACTGGTTTCGAATAAATTTGCGAATGTTTTCTTTCTTTGTTTCTCGTTTACTTTGTTTAAGTACTCTTGGCTGGAGGGCGCAAAGAGAGCTTGAATATACCAAGAAAACCAGCTGAGTTCATGTGACCCGCCTTTCTTTTACTACTTCACGTAGAATTGCATGCCGTTATTTGGACGATAGCGCTGCAGAAGAAGCGAGGCCGGTCGGTTACATTTTTGTTCGAGCTGGGCGTGCGGGCCCAGAGTACGGTGATTGGAAAGACGAGACTCGAACAGCGAGAAAATGGGAACGAAACCCGAATTTCCGTTCACTCAAACTGTTTGTTTTGACTCCCCTCCGTTTTCTTTTCAATTACTTACTGGTCCGCTCGTACGCCTCATTTGTGTGCGAGGGATTCGGTTGCAGGCGCGCATCACTCTCATTTTGAGCCCGTATATTACCTAACTGCGAGTACAAAGATCGCATTGCCTCGATCATGTTCAAAACAATATGTACGACGCGCAGCCGTGAATTTGGTGAAGCCATCAACAGAGCACGCGTATTCATTTCAGAACGAAAGAAAAGGATTCTGTTATGATATTTTAAGATATCTGTGGTTTCATTCAAAACTGATTAAGTTCGAAAATATTCGCATCTGCGCACTCTTGCCCTCTCTCCCGTCTACAAAAATTAATTTAAGCTATCACATAACGGATCTGCTTCAAAATGAACGGAAGCAAAACAAAGTATGCGTAGAGAACCTTTATGAGCTGTAATAAAATACCGAAATGTATCCCGTCGAGAAGACGTGATGCTACGTGCTCCGTTTTCACGAGCACTCGCTCCACGAAACTCTATACGAACGCCATATCTTACGTGCTAAGTTGTCGATGATAGCGTTATTTCCCCCGTGCTCCCCTGCTGTCAAAACAACTTGCGCGCAGTGCGTGGTTCGGTTGTTGCCTCCTTCGCACTCTTCCACGTAATTCAGCAGTACTGAATTACTGCGGAAACTAGGTCAGCATTGACAACTTCACAAAATATATTTGATGCCGAGTCTAGATCGAAATAAATAGGCTCACTGCCACACGACCTTCGCGCGATGTTGCACGGTTGCTATCGAGCTCCCGGTGCCTGCTCGCAACAACAACAACGACAGCAGAAACACGAAGCATCCGAGTGGGCAACGGCTACCCTCACTACGTACAATACAAGCCGGAAACTTTCAAAAAGCTGGGGCCCGGCTTTTCTGCTCCGGTCGCACGCAACATCTGCTTCGCTCTAACGTCACGCGGGAGACACGTCCGCGTCAATCAGCCGAGACCGAGCTTTCCACCAGGAGGCGCCAGCGGTTCTTCCCCCTCCGTTCCCCGTTGCAGCGAGCTGGGAAACCAAGACGAAGTAGCTAAGAAGGAGAGCCGAAAAGGTTTATTGAAAGTCATTCATCACTGGGGCCAGCGCCATTTGGCGTTCCCGGCGTCGCTGCTGCTCCGCAGTGCCGTTCTCTTGTGCGGAGGAGCCCACCCCGGCCGGCGACGCGGCGCCCCTCATTACTCGCCGGAGACCCAACGTTTCAATTGAGGATTCGCTCGCACGGCGTCTCTCCGAAAACCGCGACAGCTAGCAGTGACAGACCGCCGCTGAGAGGGCGGCCTAACGTCGACATCTGAGCGTTGAAAATGTCGCGAAGCTTCCTGAAATTGACGGGGTCCAGCGATGGGCAAGCGTCCGGGGTGGGGTGTTCCTCAATATACAGATCTCGAAAAGTGACACGTGTAGAGAGACAGAGAGAGAAACAGATAGAGAGAGAGAAATTTCCCACGGAATATACTAGACTATGTCAACTGCGCGACAATGTTAGCGAACAAGTCATTTGCGCTTAGGTTGGTGCCTGAAAGGGCACTTTCTACAGCACTAGTTGTTTCGATGACAATACTTCGGTTCAAGAGGAAAATATAAGAAACCCTCCATCGCCTGTTAGCGCTAACAGTGTCGAGCTGTGCACGTGCTCGTTGAAAAAGAGGGTTACGTCCGAGACAATTTTGGCAATGTATAACGGCTTATGATTAATTGTACTCGGATGTAATATGTTTATTTTTCTGTCGACCATCCTACTCGAAGGAACCCCCGGCTAGGCAAGAAATCGTGTGATGATTTCGTTGGGCGAGATGTACACCGCTCCTCTGTGTTTTCTGCTGGCTTGGCGGCTCCCGGGGCCCTCCGCCGCGGCGGGGGTTCCGCCCTTTTGTGCGTTTGCTTTGAGTTGCGAAGACGGTTGTTTTTTTGCGCGCCAATTGGGCCTTATCACGTTTTGGCCAAAACGCCGCGACGCTTCTGGGACCTGTCTATGCAGAGGAGTCCACGAGTATATTTGGTCCTGTCTGCAAAAATCTGTTGCGGCGGTTACGAACTTGATTGTTCACCGCCGATCAACCATTGGTCTTTCAGGATCAAGCGCCATTGTAAAGGTTTAAAACAATTAATCGACCCCTGCCCGAGAGCAACTAGCCTGGTGTTTTCAAAATGCCGTGTGCGGGCCATGAAATGAAGCATTTGTTTTACTTTTTTGGGTTTATGAAACGAGAAACCTGAGTTGACCCAGTCAATCTCTTTGGATTGTCGATGTCTTTCTAATTACAGTTGAATATACACAACGTTTTTAGCTTTCAACGAGCCATGCTTGCTGTCGTAGCAATGTGCAAACGGGACCGAACAAATGGAGAATATCGAGTAAAGAAGTGAATGTTAGGAGAGGAAATAGAGTTTTAGATACGCGTGAAAACCCTCGTGTTAGCGCTGCGTACCACGCACGCAAGATCTCAGCGGAACACCGCGGAGCGAATCAAACAAACGCTGTAAAGACCCGTACGCACAGTTGCGTTTGAGAGCGTTTCATTGCATGTGACTATACTCCGTTTGATATTTATCGTGCAACGCTGTCAAAGCTACTGGTGCGAGCGCGTGGCTTCATCTATGGTTTTGTATGCGCGAGAACGCGTGCAAATGATCAACGAGATCAAGCCCCATGCTCGCGCCAAAAGCTTTTTTCAGCGTTGCACACTAAGTACGAAACAGAGTATACATGTGACAGCGTTGCGGCTACAAGAAACCGGGATATCCTTGCTTCTTATGCCGCGTGCAAAGCTATTGGAGTTTGAGACGTTGTCTGTCCCCTTTTTTGTTCCTACTTAACGATTTTCCGTTCTCAAACCACAGTCTCAGGTTTTCAATCATTATCTATTCCTCGTATTGGATTCCACGCTTAATACGAAGCACAGATTTGCCGGTGACTCGCTGTCGTTAATTGACGCAACGCAGTCAATAGCTCTAAAGGCTGGACTCCATGGGACGAATATGCTGCGACAATGCGACGAATTTCGCACTGCGGCTTTTGCTCTGCGAGTGCCATCAGCACAGTGGCTGCTACGTCGCGCGCAAAGTGAGCGTGCCGTCAGGCGACGTTCGTCAGTTATTCGTTACATACTGTAAACGACTTAATTTTCGCGGGCTCAAATTTTTGCGAATCGGGCCAAAGCTGAAATTGAAATTATTCGCGGGTTTTGATTTTCGCGAATCGAGTGTAGCTTCCGTAGCGTTCACATATTGCCCGAATTGTTCGCGGGACGTATTTTTCGCGAACTGTAGGCGATTCGCGAACTTCGCGAAAATTAGGTCCTCGCGAAAATTTAATCGTTTACAGTAGTTCGCTCCATGGAGTTCAGCCTTAAAACGCAACTGTGCGCACGGGGCCTTAAGTAAAGCTGGAACGACAACGCATCCGCAAGCAGCTGTAGCGCCCTCTCGATGTGCCCGTGGAAACTGCTTTAGGCAATGGAATGCTGGTATTCGGTCAAGGCAATACGATTCTGCGCATCGCACTGCTACCCAACCGTTGGGAATTCCTTTCAGAGTTCCAGCTGTGGATGTGCATTGCCTTTTGTTTATAACTATGCGGCCAGCAGTCTGAGGCTTGGCTCGCATTTTTAAATCTGGGAGAGTCTCGCGCTGTCCCGTGCACGACGGAAAAAACCGAGAACGGCCCGCAAAGGGCCGCGACGTACGAACGCAAATATCGATGGGGAGGCTCCGTACGCGTACCTAACTGCGTTGCGTGCGCATGGAAGATGCGCAGTGTGGAGCAGACAACGCGAACGGAAACGCACTGTGCTTGTGTTTGCTCCTATCTATACGCAATACTAAAACTCCCCATTACCTCGTCCGGATTCTTACCATCCCCGGGAAATGCTGATTTTACTTAAGCCGATAAACACACGGGCGTCATAGGGAATAATAGCGAAGCCCAAAGCATAGGCCAGTTCCCATCAGGGTGTAAAAAATGAGCTACGATGTTATCGCGTAAACAGAATTCCAGAGTGTTGTGAAAAAAAATCATTTATATAGCAACTTTAACCCTTATACTTTAGCATTATATTTCTTGCAGCCCATATAAAATCTAACGATCGGATTCACTAAAAAGGCCAGAAATGTTTGTCGGTGTTACTGTATCAAAACGTACGTATAAGATAACAGCCACCTTGGCAGCTTGGAATCCTGAGGCGCCTCTGTCGCCCATCAGGACGCGCTGGCATCACCGTGCATCCGCAATGCGTCACAATATTGAGATAAAAGGCGACTATCGCGACAAGAGACGTAAGTCACGAGAAAAGTTCTTCCGTCCGCTGGGAAGCTCTCATCCCGACATGCTCGCTCGCCACCAAAACAAACGAAACTGCTTGGCATTCTTCTTTTTTTATTTGATACAAACCGAGATTGGGATGAGTAATCAAAACCTTCCCAAAATAATGTTCCATCAACAAAACAAGAAAGTCGAGAGTGGGAAAAACAAAGCACTGCGCACGCAGAAGTTAAAGACTGCGCTGAAGAACCGAGGCAGACGCGCCGAGTACGTGAGAACCAGTGGCAGCCTGCCCCCCCCCCCCCCCCCCCCCTCCCCTCCCAAAACCCATTCCGCCCGGGAAAATCCAACTACCGCCGGCACCAATCGTCATCCGTTCTTATTGCGGCCCCACTCTGGTCCGTGTCTCTTATTTCTCGAGAGTGCGCACCCAGGGCGCGAGAGACGAGAGAGAGCAGAACGAATCTATCCGTAACCCCAGCACACACTCGCAAAAAAGAGCGCTCTCGCACTCACTCGTACACTGCATTTCTCATCAGAGAATTCCCCTCTCCACTTTATTCTCGCACACTACTTCTTCTCCCTAGTGCATTCGAAGAACGTCGGTAAGAACAAATTTGGGAGTCCTTAGATGGAAGGGCGGAACTGAACGCGAGCGCGTTCGCTCGCCCCGCGCCATTGCCGCTGTCTTGTGCTAAGGGAACAACGGGGGGAGGGGGGTCTTAGCGCATTGCGTTTTGTTTACAGCAGCCGCCACAAAAGGCCGCCGCCAAACAACCACAACAACAACAACCGCACGCGCGCAACGGAACAAAACAAGCTTGCACGGCGGAAGGCGCCAAGCGAACAGGAGGAGAAGGCGCTTGCGCGCGCCAATTGAAGAAGGCAGAGGAAAGGGACGGCGGGGAAGCTGACAGGCAGCCGTGTGAGCGGGCAAGAGAAATCGCAGGCAGGCCTCAATCACGCGGAGGTCCATCTCATCCTGGCCTCTTTACGCCGGCCACGCGAGTGCGGCCTCCAGAATCCCCTCGAGAGAGACGGACCCGGGCCCTAGTTGGAAGAACCGCGCCCGCCTTCTGCGTGAAAGACGGCGAGCTCGATGTTGCGGCTGTTTCTACGTCCGCGCGACAACCTTTCGTTTGCCTTCGAGCTAAGATTTTTGAAGCAGACTGCCGACGAATTTAAGCTTCGCTAATTAGCGCGTTTCGTTATTTGTCAGTCGCGAAGAACCTATTAGTCAACGATTCGTTCCTCGATGTTGTGATTCGTTCCTTGACAACAATGATAGGCTAATCCTGCGATCACATATGCTGCGTAGTGATATTAAGATGCTTCGGACATGGAGAGCGGGACGCTTTCTGTTCCTTAAGCTGTCGCCAGGGGCTATGGCTATACCTGTGTTTATAATTATTGCGGGACTTTTCTTTAACAAAACAGGTGCACAAGGTATAAATTAATTACACCTCTTTCTTTTGCGTTTCAACATTAGAAAGAGCGCCGCAGACATATAGACGTTGAACGATGGTTGTGCAAAGTTTTCAATCTCTGTCTAACGATCGGAGGTCAGCTCATGTCTCGAGCGTGACTACACGCGAAGTCGAAACAGATATCTAACTGTACAGGATAATAATCAACTTCGATGTGTGTATTGACCACCTTTTTATTCTTTTTTGTAATGAATAAATGTAAAACAAATCATTTCGAAGCAATTTTTGCACCTCTGGCTATTTTCAGTGGTCAAGTCAGTGACTGAATCAGGAAGGCAGGAAGGCTTTGAGTTTTCCTGCCACCAACGCGAGTGTTTTTATTTTCGGAGACCACGTTCGCGTCTCGCGAGATTCGCGCACCAAGCGCAGCCGCAGCACAATGAAAGGCAACTGGTTTGTGCTGAAGGCTGGACGTACGAAAAGTGATGCCCTGTGCTTCGTCTCCAAGAGTCCAAATCTCGTTCTTTTGACAGAGTAACCCGTGAAGAATCCTTTTACAACGCAGCTCTAATGGCGCATTCACACTGGAAGCGGATCCGTGTTCGCGAAGCGGTTGCGGATGCGGTTCACGAGTGACCCTGTTCAGACACACCGAGAGGCGGTTGGCGGTTGGCGAGGGGTGGTTGGCGGTTTGTCGGCGATCACGCGGGATCTTTTGAGACTTGTGTTTGGCAACCTTGTTTCACAATCCAAAATCCACTTTAATCGACGATCCAAAGCCAAATTTTGCCATTTTGGCACTCTGAAAACTTTTCTCCGGGGTGTTCGCACGCATCACGAGTTCAGGCAGCGAAAAAAGAAGCATGGACCCACTAAACTCACCTGTGATTCCCTCGACTTCACCCACAAGCACAGCCGAGCTAGGCGCGCCTTGCTGACTCAGAACAGTATTTCCTCGACCTTTTCTTCGGAGTGGACCCTTCCCGCATGAATAGCTGACCTTGTTTTCGGGATAGAGGGCCAGTTTTATCCCCCTCGTTCGCTCTTATCATTTTCGAAGTTGTGAGCGGTGGGGTGGAGCGTGGTGCGGGGGAGTGCGTTCGGTGCAAGCCGGTCGTGGCTTCGTTGGTGGCGGACTCTAGTCTCTTCACTCGCAAGTCGATTGAGTGTGCTGTTTGTTTGACATTAAGCTCAAATAAACGCCGTATGGATTACCTCTGGATCGTCTGATACGTACACTTTATTTCTTCTGTTAGTAGTACACGTTACAGGTCGAGATAGCGCAGGTACCCTGCCCGCTCGGCGGCAGTGCGTTGGTTACGCAATCAGGCTCACGACGTCTCTATCGGCCTTCGTGGTGGTCATGCACACTGTCGAAAGCTTTCAATAGTTCACGGGACTACCTTAGTGGGTACCAAAGCTGACAGTTCCCTCGATCAGGGGCGGGTTCCGACGTTCTACGGGCAGAGACTAACGAGGCAGCGAGCTTCGTGCTGTGGCTACCCGGAATAATAAACAAACTCTTACCCGAACCAAATCACCGGTGCGAAGCCCGTGAAAATTACGAGTCAATTCCTTTCGCGGCGGATTCAAGTGACGGACGTCAACTGCACGTTTCTCCGTTGATTTGTCTGCTGTAACGCTAGGACTACAGCGCCTTGGATGCCTCGGCAGTGACAGGTGCCATCTTGCCTTCGAAAGTCACTGACGTCACGTCGCGTTGCGATTGGTTACCGCTTTGTGGTTCGTGAAAGCGGTTTGGAGAAATCGTTCCCGAAGCGGTTGGCAAAAACGCGCTCCAACCGCTCGATCCTAGCCGCTTTGCGGTTGAGAACGCGCGGATCCGCTTCGCGTTTGCGGATCCCCTTCCAGTGTGAACGCGCCATAAGGCGCCCGTTTTCGGCTGGAACGGCGTCGCCGTCGGCGTAACTGCGCGTTGCATTATGAGACGTTTCCCATAGTGCCGTCACACGTGACGTCACGTGTGACGTGACGAGGGTCACATGTGACGTCACGAGATTCACGTGTGACATCACGAGGGTCATGTGCGGGAAATTAACCGAAAGTTTCCCGCTAAATGGCAGGGGAGCAGGAGAGCAGGGTAAGGAGAGGAGGGTATGCCCCTCATCCTCATTCGTACCCTTCCCTCCTTCTCCCAAGAGCTGCGCTCTAATTCGGCATTACAGGGAATTGTAAACGTCTTTCATTTTTTTTTCGTCTTCCTTAGCTGCTTAGTGTTTTCTCGGATATTTCCTTCTAAAATATCATTGCCCGTCCACACCAGTGCAATAATTGTTCTTTCACGTTTTATTGAATTCAAACTGAATAAATCCCTCAGGCGCTTTTGTGCACCATTCACAGTGCTCTGAAGAGTATTTTTACTTTATTCAGTTTGCTTCGTCCTTTTTAGTACATTTGTAGGTACTCAATAGATAAACCAAAAACGATTGATATCTTAGTACATCACTGCAAACTGCGATCTCACTGGGTTCGAGATCTAACCGCCGCGGAAGTGCAGAGAACAAAGATATATCAAAAACGGTTTTTCCACTTTCGCTAAATATCACTTAGAATCACTCCGTAACGTTAATAACTTTAATAACTTTTGTGGCAATTGCCACAAAAGTTCGAGAAAGATGTGCATCGTTTATCCCCTAAACTCGAAGCCAGAACAGGCCGCCACGTGGCCTGGTGCCTATTCTATGGCGCCAACGTTAATCATGCCCAGGCACTGAAGTTGACAAAGTAGAAAACACTTGCTGAGCTACAGGCATCCATGAGAGTTCGGCTATTCTCATCAATGTGGTGGTTGGACGCGAGCCACTACCCGAGTGCCCACCGTGGCATTGATTGTTACAAGCCGAAGTCGAGTGCTCTCGCAGTTCTCGTGTCAAATCCACGAGCCGCGCTCGACTGTGGTCAGACGGGTGATTTCGATCTCACAATTACGTCATCAAACTTTGCAGAAGGCGAGACTGAAAGAAATAGTCTCCTCTTATCCTCATAATTTAACCACGACAAGGAAGCTTCTGAATCAGTGGCGGTCTGTGTGTGTATACTTCGGCCAGACTAGGACCAGTACGCCTCCGGAAAGGTCATGAATATCCCAACCCCATATCGTTTCATGACCCCTTTAAGCTATGTTTTCCTTCAGGGAACACTAAATCTATCTTGTTTACGTGTAAACATTTATCTTGTAGCGTGCAACTCAAAGCTCAGTTACATTTTCCCTCTGCAATACGCCTGCATCCAGTGCCTCCGCGCGGACAAAATCAGAATCTCAAATATTCTAAAACATCTCTTGGAGTACATGGAGCCTGCATGATCCCACGACTCAATATAGTCAAATCTCAAGCATGGTTAAACATATTTTCGAGTATATTGGGCAAGAGTGTTCAAACTACATAACATAGCACAATTCTAAGCACTCTTAAACATATTGATGTTGGTCGAGTTAACTTCCTCGTCCTAGTGTCGTTTTTTGTAATCTCTCGCAGCGTATTTAGTCAAAAAAAGTGCAAGCTACTGGCGTGAGTTTAGAGGACCACTATACTTCGTTTACTGATGACCTGAGCCCACAGTGAAGGCACCAAGAGCCAGAGCAAAATATCTCGGCTTTAAATGTTCCTTCCCAAAAACGAGCACTCCATCTAGAAAGGCACTGCTTAAAGGAAGCAGTGCGCTCGTAGCCTCGGTTTGGCAGCTTTAGCTCAAGGATGAACAATGTGCACTAGGCAATCGTCCTGCGTGATATCTTCTAGAGAATCCTCTATAGAAACTGAAAAGAATTAGAGAGGCAGGGACGGTCTTTCGAAGGCCCAGCTTCCGACACGCGCTCCATGTCTTCCGCCGCGTATTGGCTGCTCGAGAGCACTAGACATGCACAAGTCGTGAAAGCGTTGTTAACCTTCCGCACATTGTCATCAAGTAAGCGGACTCGGCAGCCTATATCGGTAACAACTCCGCGTCGTCGGAATTTCGATTTGGCCCTTGGTCAACAAGATTGCAATCTAGAACAATGCATGATATACCCTCAGCACGGTGTACTTTCTCCGTCATTTTCAGGAGCTGTTGTAATAAACAACACAAGAAAGATGTTATCTTTAAATTGCGTGCCCAATTCGCGCGCTTGGCTCGGATTCCTAAGCGACAAACATGCTGGTGCAGGGCTGTGGAAGTCGTGCACTGGGTTGTGCATCGAAAACGTTGTATAGCGTGCCAGCAAGCCGCGGAAGAGTCCACATTTCCGAGAAATGCAAACACTGCGGTAGAATAAATAAGGGCTAAGGGCAACAAAAGCGCCGACAGTCTGTCGCACCGACACTGTCGTGTTTGCAACCCGATTACCTGCACCTCCGCGTTTTACCATAACCCGCTACTCTTCGTTTTTTTTTCCTTTACGTGCCCGCACGCAGGTAAGCAATCAAACAAACGAGGAATTCATATATGTAAGAAAACCAACAACAACAACAACAACAACAACAAAAACAACAACGTAATTTCTAGGGACGAAATACGCCTGTGCGTCGAAACAATCTGGGCAGAAAACTAAGCACTCTCGTGCGAACACGCGTGTTTATACACCTGGGTTCTAATGGCACAGAAAAAGTTGTGGACAGAAACAAGTTGACTAATGGGTGCGGGAGAAACGATTGTCGATGCGATGGAGACACCGCGGCAGGCCATCTAGGGCGCCAGTAGAACAGCTTCATACAAAAATACACGGGATTCGCTGCAGTCATGTTAACAAAATTGTCTGAGGACAATCATAAAGCATGTTCGAAGCTGGTTTGCTACATATGTATGTATGCTTCGAGCACCTCTAGAGAGGTTTTGTATGACCAATCTGATAGGACCGTCATACAAGAATGAAAGATGCTTCAGCCAGTGTCTGAAGACTGGCTTTTGTATGAAGTATGAGTAGTGTGAGCGCATGAAATAAGTTTTCCTTCGTTGGTGTTAGTCATCTGCGTCCTCGTTGCCACCGATGCTCCGTTAATTTAAAAGTGAGTTGGCACTACGTAAGTCATCGCACAGAAGTCCTTCACACAGGAAGGGAGCGTTTTGCGTTTCTGTGTGTGATTTTGTGCTGCTGGTAATCGGACGAAGTTGTCACCATGACGGCTTGTCCCTGTCAAAAACGCTTTGTGAAAGCTTCACAATACACTGATCTCTCGTTCGTTCGTTGAACCCCGCTTCGTGCTTGCGTTTGTCTTTTTTTGAAAAGCAGCGTGTTATGTTTTATAAAACTTTCAGGCACGCGAAAAAAAAATATCGCACGAAATTAAAGCCACCCAGGCACTGAGAAGGCGTGCTCACTCACCCCCCCCCCCCCCCACCCCTTACGACACGCCAGTGGTCTGATAACGGACAGCGTGGTTGTTTCTTTGGTGACACAATTAAAAACAAAACAGCGCAAAGACGAGGACAAAGTGAAAGGTAACCGACAGTACACAGCGCTGCTGTGTCCTGTTGGTTACCTTTTACCTTGTCCTCGTGTTTGGGCTGTTTTATGTTTAATTATGTCTGCATACCAACTAGTCCCAATTTCTACATTAATCAACTATATTTCTTTAATCCCTGTCTTGCATTTATTATCAAACTCGCGTTATTTTTTTTGCCGCGGTCAATTGCCAGCAGTGAACGGACACTAGTTTGAAGTTTGGTGCCGTAGAAAGGAAACAGTGCAAAGACTTCGTATTTAAATAGTTTAGGTAGAATGCGCATACATTTTCCCGTGTTTACAAACAAAAAGCAAAATAATCTATATGATAGATCACTATTCAATTTTTCTTTGTCTTTGCTCCGTGACTGAAAGGTGCAGGCCGTACCCATGTCGACAAATTGGAAGATGCCAGTAAAGTATTACAGCACTCTCGCGAAGTCTTAAGTCTTCCTAGATGGGCGGATACCGTTTTGTCAATGGTATGGGTTAATCAACTCCCTCTGCCAAACTTCCTACGCTTCTATTTCGCCTCCTGGTTTCCTTTTGTTCTTCGAACAACTTCATTCGATTATATTTCTGTTGGTAAAAACGACTATTGCGTCAGTAGCAAAGTCACTTTCTTTGGCGTAATTCCTTTGTCTGCTACAAATTGGAAAGTCCCAGCAGACTGCCCCCCCCCCCTTTTCTCCGTGCTCCATTTTTCTCTCTTTGTTGCTATTTCCCAGTTCTGTAAGCTAAAGATACCAGTACTAAAAATTAAATTTTCTGCGGCTCTTTTTGGCCGCCAGGAAATACTGATTTTCTGCAGAATAAAAAGAAAAAAATGATATATAAAAATCTAAATATAATGTGCGTTCTATACGCCAAAAGGAATTATTCGGGTCTTGCACACAATTTGAAATAAAAATAACAGAAATTATAAATCATAGTGTAAATATTGGAGATTGAACGCCATACATAATTTTACCTAAGCTGATCCCACATAAGAGACTGTAGGACGCACTGCGTAAGAATACATATAGAGTCGAAATACGTTCAGGATATATATGAGCTGGTGTATTTAACATTTTGAATCGGATATAAAGAGATAATATTTTGACTAAAGGGATATTTTTTGTACAATTTGCCTTAAGGGTTACAGGTAATCTATTGAGGCTTAACACCTGATACCTACTTTGTTGCTAGAATGTTATGTGGCCTGTGTGTATGCAGGACAACCCGAGTGGACGAAAGTAATATGATTACCGATACTTGATCATTGAAACCTTTCCCTAACAAAATAACACTTGCGCGGCGTGTATGTTCACACAGCCCAATGTTAGTCAGCCTCAAAGGGTGTCTGGTTCTCAGCTGTAGATGAGAACTTTAGTCAGTGCAGCACAACCACTAACTTGGGGTCTTTAACGAGCAACACGCAGTAGTGATACACAACCGCACGCCGGTATGATGCTCACCCAGATCAAAACGGATAGGGGTGGGCAAACAGGGGATTGAACCCATGTTCTATGGGTTCTGCAGCGCGAGGTTTTGGTCGACGCGCTCCTTGCTGTGGCACGTTGACACACGGGGCCACCAATCTCCCATTTGCCTTGCACGATCAACGTTGAAGGTTAGAGGAACCAGGCACTTCTAGAGAGAGTGTTACCTGCCATTTGTGAGTGTTCTTTATCGGAAGTTATATTTTGAATAACCACTGAAGCTGTGCAACCAAAACGATTTCATAACTCTACCAAAATGTATGAAACTACGATTGTATACTGTTCGATTGGGTGGTTGAGTGAACAAGTTTGCGTGTGGTATATAAATGTATCAGCATGTTTCGTTTTTTTACTAAGTTTAAATGCATCGACCGTTTCTTTCTTAAATATTGTGGTGTAGCAACTGAGTTTTGGCGCTAGTCAACACTGGGAACTTGCTACCATTGTCTCCTTATATAGTCGGTTGCAGATTAAAAAGTTCGGGAGAAGCTCCTCCCACCTCTTTCCCCTTTAGCAGAGCGAATGCCGGAGAGGAGTCTGCTAATGTCAAGAGATGTGAGAAGAGTTTCCCCTGAACTCTTAATCTGTCAAAGACTATAAATACACAAAATATAAAAGAAAAAAAATATATAAACCTGTTAACCAGCCGCGAGATTGAGTACAGTCAAGCCCAAGGATCAGTTTTTATTTATTTATTTATTTATTTCCAATACTACTAACCCCATTCGGGGTTGTTGTACGGTGGTACAGTTTGAAATATTACAAGCAGAAAAATATATTCAACACACAATTTGCAGCTCAATATTTAACGAAAATATAGAAGTCAAGAATGAAAAATTAGTAAATAACTTCAATACAATAGATACATTGCACCTTTAAAAACAGCATAAAGTATTGGTTTATGATGAAAGGTGGGCATGTACGTAATCGAGAAATATTTCCATATAGGAGGAATGAAGAACATTTTGAGGCAGGTGGTTCCATTCGCTAGTGGTTCGGGAAAAAAAAAGAGAATTTAAAGCAGTTATTATGAGCAACGTCTTCCTTATAAAGCTTGTCATGGTTGTACCGTGTTAATCGTTTGCCTTGTACGAATAAGATAATTTCTTTTGATAGGTTAAAGTGATCGTTGGCTAATTCGTATAGAAATTTAAGCCTAGTCATTTTCGCTCTTTTTTATAGAGAAGAGAGTACTCAGTTGCTTGCAGAGTGGAGAGGGAGAGACGTGCCTACTATATTTATTGCAAATGAACCTCGCTGCCATTCTCTGAACTCTTTCTACCGTATTGATGCCGGAGACTGTGGGGAACCAGACGACGTTGGCGTACTCGAGCGGAGGACGTATTAAAGTTCTGTAGGCTAGTAATTTAGTGGCAGGAGACGCAAATGTTAAAACTCGTTTAAGGAAACTCAGTTAGTTTAAAGCTTTATTAGTTGTGGAGTGAATGTGGGAGTCCCAAAGCAAAATCTGACTGATGCTGAGGCCCAGGTGTTTGTATTAACAGACTTGTTCCAAGAGGTTGTTGCCTATCTGGTAAGGAAAGGAGTATTGTTGCCTTTCGTTGGTGATGGTCATGTATACAGCTTTATTCAAATTTATTTCTAATTTGAGGAAATCCCAATTATAATTGGTCTCCCGGCGGCATCATGGACGAGTTAATTCATGCCGCCGAATCGCCTAATTCTCTGCTCCTAAAGATCGCGGGTTTGCCCAGAAACTGTCAAAACCCAAATACGGCATTGTTCCCAAGTCGCAATCAAGAGCGGTCTTCGCTCGCCCAGAATCTACCAGCGGTTTTCGGGGGACTCTAAGGCGTGGAATGAAGTCATCCAATTAAGACCGGCAAAAAACGTTCCCCGGTACCTCTTCCCCCAAAATACACGGTGGCGGCGGCGGCGGCGGGACGGCGGCAGCGGCGCCCACGCCTTGGGCACGTCGAGCCCACAGCCTATACTCTATTCACCCCTAAGCTGACAGTGCTGTGGGGGCTATATCCTCCTTGAACTAGTAGTCTACGTTGATCTCTCACCACGTGAGCTCGGTCCCACCCCTACCCACACGCAGAGAGCGGGGACGGGGGATGAAAAGGAGGCGGCTGATTGGCCCGGCGAGCTCGTAACTCTCACTGCACTCTCAGCTTAGGGATGAGCCGAGCGTATAGCTTATTACGTCGGACCGGGCCACTCGGACCGGCCCCTTTTCGGTGGCCCAGAACGGCGTGTCCCCGGGATTCGGTGCCGATCGGGCGGCGGGGATTTTACGACTGACTCACGCCTGACAGCGTCCCCCCCCCCCCCCCCCCCCCCCCTTGGCCCAGAGGTTTTGGCCCCAAATAGAAAGCATTCCAGGTTCCTCGAGAAGAGGTTCTCCATGCAGAAACGGAGTTGGCACAAAGAAGGGAAGAAAAAAAAATGTAGGGAGAAGGAGAAGAGAGAACGGCTTTCCGGCGGACAACAACAATCGGGACCCCTGTTACGAGTCGGAGATGGGAGCTCACAGATGGAACATCTTTCGAGCTTGGATTGTCATTTATTTTGGGATGCTCTTAGGATCGTTGGTCGGAAAAACGATGTGGAGTTGCATAGCTAGGAATACGTCATAGTGCAGATATGCGGAAAGTTACCTCTGCCCATATATTTATTGATCATGCATCATGCTCAGATTTAAATGAAAGACACCATTCTTGAACTTGCGTGTCGAGGCACGAAACTGTCAAACTTTTCAGATGTTCTGCGGTTCTGTCTAGTAGTACAATCTCCTATACACCGGCACACCACTGTTCAATAGATTAATTAGCATGCCAATTCGATTTTTGGGCGAGCTGCACAACCAAACTTTTCCGAAATGCTATGTGCTCTCTTGGCTTTCAAATGAAATCCATTTTACCTGCAAGGTTAAACACTATTCAATTAAGAAGGGCCAGTGGTCTGACTGCCCTCTTCGTCACGACAACGCTTCTGTCAGCGCATGCCATCTTGTTTTTAAACGTGACGTCAGAGAGCACGAAGCAGTCACTCACGCTCCAAGAAAAACTTAGTGCACAAAGAGCACGCTCAAATTTCAGGCTACGGCGGAGCTCCTGTTCGTTTAGTGAACGAAGCGCCAAACTCACGCGCTTCGGAGAACGGACTTAACGCGACCATTAAAAAAGCCTACATAAAACGTATGCTGAAGGAAGCAAACACAGATGCCTCTAACTCAACAATTTTTCTGTTAATTCGCCCTTCTAATTATTTTCTTTAATATCTGGTATCCGTCATACACTGCAATGCCGACATGACATGCAGTGATTAGTCTCCTGCCGGCTCCTACAGACTCTTATTGTCGGGGGGTATTAGCCGCGCAGAAAACTGACTTGAATGGACTACAAATGTAACCCGGCTTGTTTCGCTGAATTTAAGAATGCCCAACAGTCTAATAGAAGCCTTTCGATTGCTTCTCTTGCTAAGAACCCCCTGACTTCAAGCACTGATGCCATGCATGTTAATAATTTAAACTTGGGGGAGATGTCAGGTGCAACACTCAGCCCAGGGAACTAGTGTGTATTTCAGGTTAATAAATTACTTCATAGGAACCGTGTTAAAAAAGTCCTTAATTTGAAAAAAAACAAAAGCTGGAAATTGTAATGTAGGCACCTAAAAAATGGAATCTTAAGTTTTCTTTTAATGTTATTAGTAGGAGCGTTATAATCGTTAATTAAAATTTCGGCGTAGCCCTGCTCCTTGCGGTACACCGAGCCAAGCAGATTGGGAGAACGGAGAGAAAAATTTGCAAAAGTAATGTCATTGGTAAGGTCCGATAACCCTTGCTCGCCACTAGGTTCACTTGGGGATGCCAACGATGACGTCACGACGCTTTGGACAAGTAGAAGGCGGAAGAGAAGCTCACTGCATGCCCTGCTGTAAGTGCTGCACATATTTTTCAAAATAAATTAAGTTTACGTTGACTTTTGCCCTAGTTTAGTACGATCCCTGAATTAACGGGACAAAATGCTATGGAAGTCTGATCCTAACTCAGGTTTCTTAGAAAGTGCTTCAGATTCCCTTTATGGCTAGTTTTACTTAGTTGCACAAGCCTGTGCCAGTGCATGAAACTAGAGCAAATACATTGCTGTACTATATTGCGTTTAATGCACTGCCAGTGGAGAAAGGTTCTGATTCTATTAAGCCCAATAAGCTGAACAATTCATTTAGAGGATAACTGCAAAGAAAAGAAAGTGTTTTTTTCAACAGCCTAATTGGGACAAGCATGTCACAAAACAAATGTTCCGCGAAGAAAAATAACGTTTTAGCAATATTTACGCCACAGGACGTAATTTGGTCGGAGTCAGACCTCTCCACATATGAAACTCCCGCTCTTTTGACCCCCGCGGAGGAGAAGTGCGCCCCGCCCCTCACTCATGGATTTACTCATGGTTTGACTTGGCTGCGGAGTTGAACGACGCAGCGTCTCGACTTCCGGTAAGATCTGGCAACAATGCACGTATTGTTTTTGAAATACGCTTCCGGACACGAGAAGCTGCGCGGTTTGCGAGCACATAGCGAATACGTGACCTGAGAAGTGCCCCTGTGATGTTCCCGGAAGACGGAAAGTATCATTCGTAATCGTCGTGTGTGCTCTGAAAGCGAAGGGAGTCACAGGGTCCACGAGTGCGCAACCACAAATCAACGTCCACGACAGCGCTGCGTTGAGTTCGGCGATCTCGTTCTGTTTGATGCAACACGGCGATGCGACAAAGAACTGAAACGTTCGTGGTGTGTGTGGTGCGGTGCTTGAAAGTAGATACCCACACTAACACGGAGCGCAAATTGGTTGTTGGGTTGAGGTTCAACGGGTTCAGTCCCGTCGTCGTCAGCTGATCCACTCAAACTGGTCCAGGAGGACGCAGCGTGCGTTTTTAAAAGTAAATCTTCCTTCGTTTCGTTTCAAAATGTGGAAGATTTCCGACGCATACCGGAAGTAAAAATCTGCGGGCGTTTTCAAAAAAATTACGTCGTTTTAATTCAACAATGGACTCCAAATTGTTGTCCTAAATCAGTCGTTTTTATGCTTCGCTTTGTTGCACTGCGTTTGCACAGCGACGTGTTGCACTCATCGTGCGGTGTGAATAAATTTGGGCAAGATTTCCTACCTGCCGACAGATGCATGAACTGAGAGCATTTTTTACGTAGTAAACATAGTGCTTTCTTTTTATTTTGGGAAGTGGCGTTGTGCATTTATTACGTTACAATCACTTGAGAGTTCAGAAATTGGGGAGGGCGAGCAAGCTCTCCGAACTTTGTCGCTTTTCTCTCTGGCACTGCCCCTAGTTTCAAGTTGCAGTTTCAGTAGACATACTTACTAGTAGCCAACAGGTACAAACTGCTCTAAAGCAGGTAAAAGACTGGGAAGTCGGGATGGTGCGGACTCCGTGTTGCGCGCTTTTCGCAAGGTGACTGGGGAAGTGCTTTCGCAAGGTACGCGGAATCTACAACCGATTTTGTTATGCCCGTCGTTTGCGTCTCTCCAGCAAAACGAATAAGATAATCTACAAAGCCGCAATCACAAGCCAGGGTTTACGATAACAGTACATATTCATTCAAACAACTTTACATAAAATGGTTCGGAAGTCGAGAAAAAAAATCTATCGGCGAACGCAGAATTCGGACGTCCGAAGGCTTCTCGGACAGCCATTACCTTGTGCCACGTTTTTTTACGTAACAGCTGTGTCTACTTGCGGACGTCTAGTCGAAGGCCTCTGGAGCGATACGATGAGAACGTAACTGGACACGTTTGTCGCTACGCGAACGCCCGATTGCCTCCAGCCAAATAGCAATCCTTTCGGGGCGACATGGCTGCTGGACGGCTCGCTGTCGGGATCACTCATCTGACATATCCGAAACGTCGGCATTTGCACGCGCAAGCAAAAAAAAAAAAAACAAAAACAAAAACACGCTAAGCAAGCAAAGAGGAAACGAAAGAACCATGCTATGAAAGCCAAAACCCCGCGTCGCTT
Organism: Ixodes persulcatus; assembly: GCA_013358835.2. Lineage (NCBI taxonomy): Eukaryota > Metazoa > Arthropoda > Arachnida > Ixodida > Ixodidae > Ixodes > Ixodes persulcatus. The sequence goes on from JABSTQ010009910.1 coordinate 1,285,514, forward strand.
CCTATCGCTAACACCTGCAACAGCTGCTAAACACACACTACTTCACTCCAAGATGTCTCACTCAAGCACCTGGGTCAGCACAAAACACTGACCACTTCGGCGAAACGACTAGTCGAGGTAGGCGAGACAGGCTGAGCAGAGTCTTCGGCGGCCATGAAAGAATGGCGAAGCTTTAGTTTGTTATGGTATGAATCAACAGAAGTGCCAGTCTTGTAAACCTTTTGTAAAGAATAATAACTCTCATCACATCGGTTATTCTTTAAACGTGAAAATATGCCGCTCAAAAGGAAACTACAACATATAACAAAGGTTTAACAACCAAGATTTAAGCTGTCAATCCATCTCTTAGCCAATGAGAAGTATAGCAGCCAATCCGTACTAACCGTCACGGAACCCCAACATTGTGGCGCGCCATTTAAAACGCATGAAATAGCCGCAAACTAAAATCAGTTTCACGCAGTAAATATTGCTGTAAATTTTTTTTTTTTCTCGCGGAAACATTGTTTTTTGACATGCTTGTCCAAATTAGGCTGTTAAAAAAAAAAAAAAAACTTTTTTTTTCCAGTTACCCTTTAAATGTGACGTACAGTAGGCTCTCAACAATTAAAACTCTAGGAATTCACACATTTTGTATGAATTATCAAAATTTTAAATTATCAGAAGTTTATCTAATTGTGTTGCAAGATACATAATGATTTGATATACAGATGGTTGCAGATACAAAACAGGTGTTTGATTATTTTCACTACACATGCCTATAGTCATAAGCAGGTATGCCACTCATGGAACAATGGTGAAAATTATGAGGCAAGTTCATTCAACCCTCAAAAATGTTGTTTATCAGGGACTGTTTAGACAGCACATGACATATCAACACAAAATTAAGCTTTTTCAAATAGCAAAAAGGTTGTCTATTATGGACTATCGAGCGGGGACCCATGATAAATTAAAACGGGCATTACGCTGCAGTTTCCATAGCAACTTGCGTAAACGCTGTGACGTAAAGCCATGCCGCCACATCACAGCGTCCTCACCAGTGTTTATGGAAACTGCCGCACGGCGCCCGTTTTTGTCGCTTAAGTGTCCTCTGCTTCAGACACGTATATAGGGACAGTTTAAACATTCACTGAGATGTACAGGACGCAAATGAGGAGGCACCATTGGCCGAAGATGCGCAGGGCGTGTTCCAGAGCGTTTTCTCAAATTCGAATGTGTCCAAACAGAAGCCGCTCATAATACTCTGGCGGTGGTTGCGAGAAACGAAATTATTAAGTACGTCGGAGTACCTCTCGCTGACTGGAATTATGGTGCACGTGATGTTTCGATCGGGGTATTGCAAAATCACGGCGGAAGATATATAAAGATATAGAATATATACAAAGCATGCGTGACGAGCACAACGATTGACGTAATCCGTACGCCAGGCGCCGAGTGCCGGGAATCTGCGCCGATGCGGTCAGACTCCGTGTGAGCAAAACAGAAATCAAGTGGCGCATTCGTCTTTTACATCTTCTTGCATAACCATAATCGCAACATTGCGTGCACCATATTTTCAAACTTGAAGAGTTAGTACATTTAGCTCATACGCACTTATTAAAACTGTTTCTCGCTATCATAGCTAGGGAATTATTTTCAGCTTCTGGTTGGCCAAGAGAGCTTGTCAAGCCCTATATCTGCGTCTTGCACACGCCCTGGCTCTGCACGCTCCTTTCATTGCCTAAACTCTCTATATACGGCTCTGCTTTGATTTAGCCCTGTTGAGCGCGCTAATAACCGAGCACCGGTGCACTGCGGAAAAGCAACACCCGCGAAAGCAAGCTTCACGTTTGTTGCGTCTCCACAGTGCACCGGTGCCCAGAAAAAGTGCGCTCAACGGGGCCGCGAGAAGAAAAAGTATAAATTACAAGAAAACGCCGTTCGAGTTAAGCGGCTTATGAATACATTGAAAGCGTAGTGGGACAAACCTAGTATTAAAATTGGTTTTACCTAACCAGAAGTATTAAATATCCGAGTTTAATTTATCCCGAGCCTACTGTATACACAAAGGAGATCTGGCTCTATTCAATGTGCCTAATACCACTGAAAGGTTATGCAATTTTAATTTGCTAGTTTTATTTCTCAAACATTTGCTGTATTGGGTATTCAAATCAATGCAAATTTTTACTTTGGTTCAATTTATGGGAGGTTTGTTTTATATGTCATGTACAGTAGAAAGGTGGGAAGCTGGGGTAGTTGGTAAGCACGTTGGAAAGCACGTTCCTCGCTGACATTAACCATGTATGTCATCAACATTTGTTATGATTGTGTATTGATTTTGAATCCTCTTCTGCTCTTTATTTCAAGCTGCCCTTGCATGCATCAAGAAAATACCGAAGAGGTCTTCAACTGAAGGACAACTACAAGCGCAAGCATGGAGGGGCATCTAGACGGCCAGCGCGAGGACAACTATAATGTAAAATTTCTCTAGACCTAAAGCAAGGCATGCCATCTTCCAATAAAGATATTGTAGCAAAAGTTCTTAATTGGTTCGTTTTTGTAGCTGTAATTTATAGGAACAGCTGATCTCACACAAACAAAATCCTGGCAATGAGCAGCACAGGTTGTGTGCTATATTTATTTTGCAAAACATGAACTCTTGCACGTTTGTGTAAGGATGACAAATTATAGAAATTCATATATTGAATGACGGGGCTATGAACTGTCCATACCAATCTGTACCCCAAACCTTCGTTTGACTTCGGCTTACTTTAACATGGAAGCTTTTCGCACTAAACATCGAAGCACTAGACCCTCCTGTCTTTTTTAAGGCCATAGCTACGAGAAATGCGCTTTCATATTTCCTACGGGTAGCTGTCCATAATGTGGGCTACAGATGTTCCGTCATTTTACGAAATATATGTTTTGTTTTTACAGACTGTTTCACTTTCTAGATTACGGGAAACCATGCTGGCAATATTGAACCGGCAGCTTTTACCCGTAAAATGGAAGAAAACGGATAACTGTCCGTAAAGCGAGCTACGGACGTTCCATCATTTTACAAAATTATATGCCTTGTTTTCACAAACGATCCAGTTTCTAGGCTACGTGAAACCATGCTGACAATATTGAACCGGAAAAGTTTACCCGTACAATGGGGTGAAATTTCTTTACAGTGAACTCAATCAAGTTTTTTACACAAATACATGAAGAGAATGGAGCATATACATAGATGAGAGAGTTGAGGGCAAGTGCACTTCGGTCTACAGACCAGCCGCAGATTAATGCCGCTGAAGTTTAGTTCTCTACTTGTTTCACTTTTTTAAACCTTTACAAATGAGAAGCCATTTTTATGTTTACGTTTTATTTTGTCGACGTCCACTTCTCCAGCCTGACAATTATTCGCGGAGGAAGATCCAGACATGGGTGACATCGACGCCAAAATCTGTGTTTCCAAGTGAGCCAAGCTCTCACAAGACAGAAGAGATAGGAGCGTAGGTGTCACGCCCCTTTAAAATCCTTGTGACCTAGGAAGGCAAATACACTAAGAACTAAAGAAGTTAAAGGAACACGCCAAGAATACTCGTGACGGAAATTGCACTAACAGTGTTTCAGTGCTTCCCCTTGTAAAGTGAACAGCAGAAAATGCTCTAATTCCACAGAAGTGTAACAGAAGCCGAGGGGACATCTTGGGGATGTTGCTTTAGACAACGTTCTCACTGCGTAAGAGCGCTTATGAAGCAGGTGCACTCACAGCGTGGAGCATGTGCACCTTAGCCTTGGCGTCGCCGGCATTTCGAGAGGAAACCTTCAGCCGAGCACCTTTTACGGTTCAAGTTTTGTATGCTACGTGCTCTAAGGTTATGATGTAATTACAAATGTGCGGTTTTATGTAAGTCGTATTTTTTGTGATTAGACAAATTTAAACAACACCAATTAGGCAAAATATGTAGATAGTTTACTCACTTACAATTTACACAAACGCAGCTGCTTAGCCCTTACAGAATAAAATGTTCAATGGGCAGTGCGCCAAAAATTTGTAGTATTAAATATAGGTCGAAAATAGGTCCGCTGGAGTAGATAACACGAACTTAAACTATTACAGATAACGATTATGGTGAAACAAATTTCAGACACTCGATATTCCTCACAAAATGTGAGGGCTTGCCTTAATGAACTAAATTCAAATATTCTCGCGTAAGGATTGCAATAAACGTTCATCAGATGGTGGCTCACATACCTCACGGCACCAGAGCACTTGCGGAAATTCATAGCGTATTTATTCCCTAATTAGAATATTGGGAAGTCAAACCACTTTTCAAGAAATCGGAGTTACGAGCGCCATTGTATAACTTTTTGTCCGTGAATTTAGTTATCGCAGTTATCTCGGGTAAAAGTAAACGTAAACAGCATTTATTTTTTTTAATACGCCCAGCATTTGCCGCCGGACATGTGGCGATTACCTCCGCCTCCTGTTATCTGTCCAGATCATTGTGACGTCATTGACGGCATCCCCAGCCAGCATAGCGGCGAGCAAGGGTCACCTGACCCCGCAGATGACGTCACCCTTTCGTAAGTTTCTCTCTCCGCTCTCGCACTTTCCTACCGTCGGCGCGCCGCATTTTAATTGTTCATTAAAGGGGCACTCAAGCAGTTTTTGGAGAAGCAACTTTTTGGTGCGATGGCGTTAAGGAAGTGTCAGTGAATGAGTATCTTCAGTTTTAGAAGGCAGAACTGCCTATTAATCACGCAGGAATAAAATACGTGCGGACTCTTTTCTGTACTTGCGAGGACCAATGAAATTATCGTATGTTTGAAAATTTTGGCGGCCTTTGTAAAGTTTCGCTAAAGAAACAATTTGCAGTTCATTTAAATATGTTGTGCATGATAATTTCAAAAGACGTAAAATATTTCTAGTTTAGAATACGCGATACTGCAATTATCGTTTCACAAACAAGGGACTACGTTTTGTCCTTGCCTTCCTCCGCGGGGGGGTGAATTTCCCGCTCCCCCGGGATGCGCGGAAGCGCACGTATCTGCGCGCGGTGCAGGCCGGTCGTGTCGGTAGCGCCGTAGCGGGCCGGGCAGGCCTCGGTGGTGGTCGTCGACGTGGACGGCGTGGTGAAAGCTCATCGTTCCGCGTAAAAGCGCTATCCTTGACTGTGAATTTTCGTCGTGTGTCGCTATGATAACCCAGCACGTACTAAAAGGGAAGATCCACCTACTCGTGCGGCGATGTCGTGGCGGCACTCAAGACAGCAGAAACGCCCGTGCGTTTGTTTACTTCGACTACAATGGTGCTTTCTATGCATTTGTGTCCTCGAACATCGCCCGGATTTCTTATTTGGCGCATTTCATGCGTGTGCTCAAGTTCAAGGTATTACTGGCGCGTACCGTATAAAGGATGCGAATTTTCACTCGTTTTCATCACCGGAGAGAAGTGATTAGTGTTAGCAATCCTGAACGCTCGCAACGTCTATCTGATCACGAAATCATATTTCTACGTTGCTATATCGCTGCTAAGATTACATTGTCTTTTATAATCGTAGAAAAGGCGTGTGGCGATATTTGTACTATTGCAATGTCGTGTATTAGAGTCGTGATCATCCAAGACGGCGTACTGCATCTTTTTATTTTCTTTTTTTCATCCACTGTACCCTGCAAGCCTATCAAGAAAAAATAATAATAAAGCTTTAGGCTATAGACAACTGTCTGTCTATATTCGGTTACGGCATTGAGTAGCAGTGCGTCCCCTTTTTAGAGGGGCCGCTGAAACAGCTGACGGCCACGTATAGAAGCGGTCGCCGTGCTGACGACCCGCTGCGCTTGTTGTAGTGGTTGCAGGTATGTGTACGCGCGGCGCAGAGCGGTCGTTCCGGTCGCAATAAACGCAGTCGTAGGTACGCGCTCGTTGCACATGTCTGAACCAGCCTTTCCCCCGTCCTCCCGAGGCGAAAGGCAACGTGGCGACATCGTTTGACATCACGTACCAGAGGTAACGCTGCGATGTCAAACGTTGGTTCGGTTACGACTTGCCCCAACCGCAAATCGAAGAATGCCCGAAAAGGTCTGCGTTTCGCCGTCCTCGGAACCCGAACACGACTCCGAAGCGCTGCTATCGTCCACATCGCACGTCGAAGTGGCGTCATAGGAAATCATCCCCAGGTCGGCTGTCCGCCGAAGAATTTCAACCTCTAACGGCGTCAGGTCCTCGAGCGTAGAGAACTCCGCCATGATCGAAGCTCGAATGACAAAGAGGTTCGGCCGATGCGGCTGCCTCGGGATCACTGCGCGACGGAACGTCGTCCAACGCCATTGGCCCGAGATCCTTTTGATAAGCGTGCGAGGACCAATGAGAGTGGTTTCGTTTTCGGGCGGATCCGAGGTTTGGCGGCCTTCAATTACATTTTTATTAAAGAAATAATCACCGTATGACTATATTTTTTGGTTTTTAGGGATACTTAGGGGGTCTAAATTCAGCTGTCATCATCAAAACACGAACTCAAAAACCACTTGAGTGCCCCTTTAAGACGCTCCAACTAGTAAGATCGAAATAAAACTTAAGACATAATTTTTAAGGTGTCTCCATTACAACTTTTACAGTTTGTTCAAATTTAAGGACCTTTTCAGCTTCCCTTTAAGAACACTGCATAATACAAAAAACCTGAACCCACAATCGTGAATGTCAACCAAACGCATTCTCAGGAATATTGCGTCCGTCTCGATTATGCACGACCCAGTGGCCACGTGTTTCTTTCTGCAGTTACTGACATGAGGGGGAACAGCAGGCAGCTTCTTCGGTCTTTCCTCCTTCAGCGTGAGCTTCTTACCCTCCATAACGCTTCGGCGCTTCGTGAGCATCGAGAGTGCACACGCGGACAAAGCACGATGGAAGGCAACCAGAGTGAGCTGGAGGCCTTGCGTCTGAAAGCGACGCCCTGCCGTCCTCATCCCTTCAGCGTCTAGAACCAATAGCACATAGAAGACAATCGAGGCCTGCACCGTAGCCTCCTCTGCACTCACAAAGCCGGGCAGTTCGACGACGGAACCATAGAGTGCCCGGTCGCAGATTTAGAGCGCGAGGATCTGGTAGCACAGAGCATCAAAGAGCCATTTCTCGTGGAACCTGGACGTCAGCGCACAGCTTTTTCAGCGGCGAGAACCCGAAACACACTTCTTCGCTCGGGAGAAGTGTGTTTTGGCGTATCGCCGCAGCGGGACGCCTGTCACGTGGCTCTCCTCTCATCCGTTGTCTGCCGCCCCACCCTTTTCCATTTTGGCGGCAGCTTCTCGTGGCGATCTGCGAGGCTTTGTCAGTATGTAGGAAGCTACTCATGCACATTACGTCATGTTAGTGAATTCCTCACCCGCCTCAAGATGCAAACACGTTGAAGCTCGACAAGACCGCGCCGCAAAAGCGTCACGCTCTCTGCGAGACGCTGCAAAATGCACTTGCGGTTACGCTGATGCGAGCTAGACGAACTGTGGGGATCCACTTGTTATGACGTTTTCAAGGAAAAAGGCACCTGCCTTTTTTGTGTGCGTGTGTTGTACCGCTCCAGCGAGGACGACACCGGAACGTGCCGAAGAGCGTAACCGATACGATCCTTGACGACGTCTCGAGTGAACAGCGCGTCCCTTGTGCAACTGTCGCAGCTGCGCCGGGCAGCGTTTCTGCCTCGTGCAGGGTTGACAAGGACGGCGTGAGGCAGCAACGCTAACGCGAGGAGGCGAAGCGGCCTAATTAACGGCTGAGTAGCATACTGGCCGTGCGGCGCCGGGGTAGTTATGCGAAAATTTGCATAATTGACTTAGCGAGCCACGATCGATTTACAGCAGGCGCTCGGCTAAAGAGCTCCGCCGGCCGGAAGACAATGGAAGAGAAGGGCGAAGGAAACGACGGCGGCCCCGATCGGGAGTCCCGTCCACAAGTCGAGCGTCCACTTGACGAAAAGCTGCCCCCGACGCTCGCACTGGGCAGAATGGCGAAGCACCTCCAGCTTCGCCTTAAGGACGGTGAAGAAGATTCGCGACACGGGCACACTTTTTGAATTCTGGAGCGACTACTTTGCCGAAAATAACTCAAAGAGCCAATCGGCGAAAATCTAAGGAGGAAGCTCGGCGAATGGCGAGGGTGACTGTACTTTCAAAACATCAGTGTCGACTGCATTCCTACAAATTTCTTCAAATGAGCCTTTCTTCAATGCATCAACTTTCTCTTCTATGTTCATATTGATGTCGGAGATTTTCTAATAGCGGACTGAGGTAAGGTTTTATCGATAACTTTTTTTTTTTATTTCAAAAGCATGTTCACATATGGAACGCAGCGCTGATTCAGTCTTGATTCGGGGAATAAAATTGCGCTGACCAATAGCGTTGATGCAGCCCTCCAGTGGCACAGTTTCAACTTTCGTACCTGAGCTGTTGCGAAGAACGTATCCCGGTGTTTGTGATACCAGTGTTTTATCTTCGTTTGACATCAACATGTTCGATTTCGTGCACAAAAAACACCGTTTAACAAGCGAGCTTGCCTGATTACCGTAAATCTTGCCTTTCTCGGAACGACATTATTCCAATTCAATAGCAGACAGAATCAAACTCAAGCCTAAGAGCGCCTCTATCGCAAGCATAGAATGCGATCATATTGATAACAAGCTACCTCAGCAATAAGAGGTGGTAATAGAGTGCTAAATCAGCAGTAAATTCGGCGCTAATTACAGCACTGATTCAGCGCAGCCGTGCAAATGCGAACCGGCTTTTATTTCGAAAGGTGTAAACTTTCAGTGCAACGAGTAAACAGAAAGAAAAAGGTTCCCGCTAGGTTTACGCAACGGTACTCAAAGTTTCTCAAAGAGGATATTTATATATATGTATTTTTAAACCGGCAAAGTTGTGAAACCTCGAAAATTATAACAAATAGGAGAAAAAAAAAAAGCCCCACATTAGACAAACAACGCAGGCAGTAATTGCCCGTGGAACGTGCTTTTTGACGCTTGTTTCGTGTGCCCATATTTTTCGCTACTTCTTTTTACCAGCTTGCCAAGCCTTCAACCATTTTTCACATCTACGAAATCTTTGTAGGAAAGCATAGATTCAAAGGGAGTTTTATATAACTACCAAAAAACAAAACAAATTACAAAATACGTTTTTTTTATTTTTGTTTCGAGGATTAAGTAACACAATCGCGAGCAAATTATACGTGGGGTCTTTCGTTTTCAACTAAAGCCCAATGATTACACCCCAAACACATCTAGTTTTAATATTTTTGATTTTAATTTGGGCTAAACCCGGTCTTTAGCCGGATTTAGAATATGCATTTCACCATTTTCCAAATTACTCCGTCAAGCATAGAATTTCTCCGCAACAAAAACGTTTGTAGGAACCAGTGTTACAAGTAACGCCATTACCGGTAACCCGTTTTGTTTCGGAAACGCAGTGATGGAAGCGGCATTTGACATTTGTAGCAGGTTCTGTAGCAGGCAAAATATTTGTTTGGAGCAGCCACTGACGTTTTTAGAGCAGATGCCAACATCTGTTAGCACATCACTTGAGAATGAAAAAGTGATAGCATCTCTAAACGAGTTCATTAATGTAAATGATCGAGGGTTCCTCTTTGATACTTGAGAATATTCCTTATCACCGTTTGTGATAAGCATAAATAAAGCATAAAACGAACACATTATCGTTAAATAAGGCTCTAGTCAGAGAAGGTTTCATTTACAATGAGTATTAAAAAATGGTTGAAAAGTGAATCATAGCACATTGGGATAAATCCTCTCTCCCCTCTTCATTTCAAATTTGACAGTTTGTCTCTGTAAATATAATTTTTTTTTTTAATGCCAGCAAGAATTAGCATATCCTCTAACACGTCTACCAACAAAAACGAGTGTCGTAAGTTTAATGAACCTACCATACTCGAGACTCTAATATTATAAACTGCAAAAACAACCACCGAAAAATAGTGTAAAAGGCTACATGTGTACTTTAAAGGCAATTCTGCTTTTTAGCGGCGTAGGAACCAAAGTTGCGTCAAAGTTTGCTGCACTTTCGATCGACAGCTGCGCGGACTGTCGTATTTATTCAAATATATATATAGACTCGTGCTTTCTTCTCTTTTTTTTAAATTAGAGATTAACTTACAATTAGGACAAAGAAGGTCGACCCGTAAAAATTCTGAACACAATGTGCGTGCCTATTGCGCTAAGCCAGGCGCTCCCCCAGGCAAGCCGCTGCTCCTAGCACTCCGGCGCAAAGCGGTGAAGCTCGGCGCGCGCACTCTAGTGAGAGGCGGTGAAGGTTGAGGCGAGCGGCGCAATTGTCACGGTACTCTGCAGCCACGGAACGAAGCCCTCTGGAAGACATGATAATCGAGCGATCTTATCGGGTGTAAAAGACCCTGGTTCTGTCTTATCACAGTGGCCGCAATCAGCAATCCTACAATTTTGCAAAGTTTTCTCGAGGACTCTTAGTTCCTGACGTCAACGACATTGTCTTGAAATTTAGTCGATGTCGACGATCAAATCAACCTGTCAGAGCGGTTGATGCCCCGCATCAACGGCTCTGGCCAGTTGTTTCGCAGCATCAAAGCGCGACATCATGACATTCGTCATCTCCTTGTACACGTTCTTTCATTGGTTAAACCAATCAAATGCAGCGAATGTACCGTAACTTGCGCCTTTAGCATGTGTGCTTGTGGTAGTAGGGGTTTTTAGAATAACGTACGCATTTTTAGCGCACGAGCGCTAAATTTAGCGCCTGTATTAGCGCACGCGACGCAAGAGAGTTTTAGAATAGCGTTTCTCCGTCGCGATGCAAAAGCCCAATCAGCTCGTGCTTGCGACGCCACCAAGACACAGTCACAATTTTTATTTCACACACGAAATGCAGTAAATTTAGAAAAAAAAAAACAAGCTTTTTGGTTCATAGTACCATTTTAGATTTGTTTAAACATGAGAATGCGACGCGAGCGGTTGACCGGTCGTGTTTGCTTGCATGGCTTCGGAAAGAAAAATCTCGTGTACTGACCTTCGCACATCGTACCTTCGCCGAGAAATGTTCGCGCGTCGCTAGCCTCAAGTTGCCGGTGATCGTTGCCAAACCGAGTACAATGTCATCCCGTATTGAAAATCGCAGTCGCGAGAATGCCGCCGACGTCGCACTCACGACGCCGCCAAAGCAGCCGCCAACATGGTCCTGGAAGCCGCTATTTTTTTTAACTCTACACGTCTTGACTTTAGCCAACTTCTCATCACGAATCCTCCTTGGAGAAGCACAAAGACTCTTTGCGCACGCACGCTATTTCCGAAAAATTTCGCACGCTAAAATTGTGCACGCAAAACGCAAAACCTGGTTTGCGTTCGGAGCATGCGCAGTGGCGACGACGCTATTCTTTGCGTACGCAAAGCTTTAGCGTGCGCTATTCTAAAACTCCCTAGTATGTGTTCGAGCCTTCGGCTGTACTCTGAACTAAGATTAAACAAACTATACACGTAGATGCTGTGAAATTAATATTTGTAAAATGTTTCTTTCCTTCCACCTCTCTAGATAGTAGAGTGGCCCCAATAATAATCTTTGTTTTTGCTTTAAGCCTATCTTGGGGCAAGTGTTGCGCAATTCCTAGCAAAAATGGCATTTTGGCGTAAGGTGTAGCAGACTTCCCATCATGGCGCAATTTGGCGCAAATGGCGCAGCACTTCCATCACTGTAAACGTTGTAACGAACTCGCTACATTCCTTTTTCTTTGAACTGTAAAGTGTAACTTACCCACGTTAGATAATTCTAGAAACGACTAACGGAGTTGCACTCCTCGTTACATATTATTCCCAAAAATAGAAAAAATTAAACTTCATTTTTATTTTCATCTTTGTAAACGCAGACACGTGAATTTATTTCTTTTTGCGCTTTTCTTTATGAATTTTGTTTCGTGAGTATTAACGTGAAACCATAAAAAACACAACAAAATTTTGTTCAGTTTTCGTATTGACATAACGTTCCTGGAAATATGGCGCTAATGCATACCCTTAAAGTCAAAACAGTAAAACGTGTTAGTTGAAAATTTAAAAAAGTGACGCAAAAGTAAAGTGCGTAACTTTTTATCTGTCACGGTAATGGGAAAGGGTTCGTCTTATTTTGAGAAAACATAGGACGGTAACGCGTTCTTTTTATTTGTAAGTACCAAGTAACGCACTTCGTTAGTTTTTTTTTTTTTTTTTGTAGCGCATTCAACATTGGTAGGAACACGGACCCTAGCTTCAGAGCTCGGTAAAGATGCTATATTACGTTGACTTCACTGAACTGCAGTGGCAGATCGAACCCCAAAATGTCGTTTTTTATAACCAACACGAATTACCCTTTGCCGTTCATCCTTTTCAGCTTCAAATAGCGCACACAAAAAAATAAGAATAGGCAACTTTGACTTCATAAGAACTGCACATTCTCGTGACATGTTGTGCATTGTAAAATCTGTCATGTTTAGAGAACGTTTTCTCAATTCCGATCTATCAAAGAAGCGGACAGGTCTAGCATGAAGACAGAGATGCCAAGCATGCATGTAAATATGTAAGCAACAAGATTTTATTTAAAAAAAAGATTGAAAAGAACAAGTGAGCTTTTATTTCATGTTAGAATGCTGTTTTTTGTACTTTAATGACTTGGTTGCGATCAAAATATTCATATTACTTATACTGATCAATGCTCTGATTTTAACTATACATATTTACTTCTAAATATAAACGAAAGAAAACCCGAATTGCAGAGAAATTAATTCAAGACTGCAATCTTTCCCCGATTACAAACTGAGAAAAAAACGCACAATTTTTATCCCAGATTTTTTAAACAAATATAACATCCGAAAACGAAGGGCTCTAACGATACGTTAAGCAAAAAGCAGGGATTATGACAGTATACGTACATCTTAGATGTATTAATTACATGACGATTTCTTATACCAATTCTTAAGCTTCAAAACAACTTTATACAAACTAGCTAATTCATTGCCAGTTTTGAGCATGTCACGAAATGCTCAAACAAAGAAAAATTAACGATATTATTTTTGCGTGAAGTATTCGTGAGTGGCAAAAATTATCTTTTTTGAATTTATCAAGACGAGACAACAATAGTTGGGGGTTCACCCGGTTTCCTTTTATTCAGCAAAAAAAGCCCGAAACTAAATTAACCTTAAGAGCAAAAAAATAAAAACGCAAGGGGCTTTGGCGGATTTACCTTATTTTTCGTGCGCTGCACCAGGGCTGGAGCGGCGGAGCCTCTTTTCCACGGAAACCACTCGGCGTACCATTGAGAGAGACCGTTTTGCCCGCATAGCCCCCATCTATCAAGCCAGATGTCGTCTCAAGATGCCTGCTCCAGACCTCACGCATCCTTCTCGGGTCAAAGAGATCCACTAAAGACCGGCGGCAAAAAAAAACAAAAAAAAACGAAGCAACAACAGAAAAGAAATCAAAAAAGGGAGGAGGGAAGAAAGAGAGAAGGGCGGCAGCAGAGCAGCCACGTCGCACGAGCTTCCACCACGCCATCCCTTTAATTGAAATGCGCCTCCCACGTCGCGATAGACGTTGCTGAAAAGACCCCTTTCCCTTCGCGCCCTCGGGCAACGCAATACTAACGGCAAGGAAGAGAATAGCGCGAGCGCGGCTTTGGTTAAGGTGTGATGTGATAAGTCAACAATGCGAGGGGTAGAACAGGGAACAGGCAGCTGCCCAGTGCGGCTCACAGACAAACGCGGGTTCGGGCTTTTGTGCAGTGGAAGTCCCCCCGCAGGTGCGGTTTTTCGCGCGGACAATGGGTTTCGTTTGCGAGGGCTATTGTTTCCTCGTCGCCAGTAAGTCCGATTGAAGTTTAACTCGGAAGCGACGGCTGTTTGCTTGGCACAAGGACCCGTGGATGGAGCGCTGAGCCCGTAGAGTTAGGAGGAGACGGGAACCAATCTCTAATCAAATTTTAACAGTAAACACGAAATCTAAGATTGGCTGTGCTGAAGTGCTCTATACCCTCTGTGGGGTGTGCCTGCCGCCGCTTGTTAGTCTTAAAGGACTGCTGTAGCGTTTGTTTCAATGCTGAGTTCGAAAGGCGAACGTTTGGCTAACTTCGGAATTCCAGACAGGCGAAACTAAACACAAAACGCTAGACGCATCAAGAAGGCAGGCAATTGATATCGTTTGAAATTGAACATCATGCATTTTCATGTGCTTCGCGCTAAAAAAACGTGATGGTGCTATTTCTGCAGGAATTAAGCGAATGCGCGAGGGTGCATTTTCTAATGCGGCGGACGGCCTGTTATCCTCTGCCATGAGTGGAAGACTACTCTTAGCGGAACGGCTTCATTCTGCACTTTTTGCCGGACCGTAGGCGGCGTGATTTCTATTAACTAACTCGAAACTGTGGCAATCAAGTAATGACGGAAAAATGACCGCAAAAACAGATGTGCGGACTAAGCTCTATGGGGTCGAATATCAGCACTAAACTCCCTTTCATATTTTTTGTGCAAAGCTGCGAATACAGTTGTCGCGATCACATGGCTTCATCTAAAGTCTAACTTGCTGCACGTATATTGTGCATATCAAACCGTAAACTAGTTATAACAAGAATGAATGTAAGGATGCTCGTGCGAGAATTGTGTATTTGTTAAATGAGACGTCGTGAATGATGCGTATGCTCAATTCAACACACTTGGGGGATTGTTACGGTACGTAAGGAAACGGATTATGGTTGATAATGATAAGACTTCATAAAATAAGAATATATGTTATCGTGTGCTTTGAAAAACACATATTCAAGTCACCGCCAGAAAAGTACAAACTTATATTTAAAAGCTCCACGAGGCGGCGATGTTTCATTTTGCTTCCTCGTAAACAACCAGTTTAATGAGAGGGCAAATAATCCCACTCCCCTTTTAACATCGTTTCTTTTACTTTTTTTTTCTTGTAAAGTCCATGAAATATTTATATCACCAATCATCCTGGTGAATACGTAAAGAATCAATAGGCGAGAGCTTTCTTGGATATTTTTTTTATACTCATGTAAGAGGAGCAATTACCTATGTCGAAGCACAAGGACATCGGTAAACCACACACTCTGTCGTTTCTGTAGCATTTACACGCCCTAGAAATTGTTGCAGAAACAAGCTTGGAAGGCATGCCGAAACGGAACGACGGGAAGTCGCTTGTAATGCAAGCGACGGCTTGTGTCTGTAAATACAAGAAAGTCTATATGCATGTTGAAACTCGACTAAAAAGGGTGCCCCAACTACAATGCTTTTTTTTTTGTTTGTTTAAGGTGTACTAAAAGAATTCCGTGATCGAAATAGAGACCTTAGCACCGCCACAGCGGTGACCTTTTCTTTGATTTAGACGCTTAACCAAACCAAGCGAGCACGCCTACGTCTTGCGTAACAAATTGATTCTTTTTCCCCGAAGCGGCCCCAGCAAAAGCTCGAAGTGGGGTTTCAGATTAATAATCGCGACCACTTTTGGCCAGGAGCGGCGGTGGACGACGGCAACAGCAGCAGCAGCAGCGGCAATCGCAAGGGCGAGCTCGGATCTCCCGCCAAACGCACACGGCGGACCGCAGAGCTCGCCTTGAGTGGCCCTGGGGCTCGAGCCCTGGGCTCGCTGCGCGGCCGGCTTGCGGATCGTCGAGCGCACTGGGCCTTCCGCAGTGGAGCGTGATGTCGGGCCGATATCTGAACGCCGCCAGGCCACCATGAAATATTGCGGTTGCAGCCTGCCCTCCCACCTCCCCCCCCCCCCCCCCCCCCCTCGACAGATGCTCCAGAGGCTCACTTTGTCTTGGGCACCGCTTCCCTCCGCTCCGGCTTCACTTCTGCAGATGCGCCGCGGCGGTTCCCGGAGCTGTTGCCCCGAGACGCTTGGCTACTGTTAGGCCTACTGCAGCGTCCGCGGCGGCTTCTGGAGTAGAGGGCACATACTATTGGCTTTGAAGGTGCGGCATGGGCCAGTCGGCTGCTGTTATGCGACTATGCTCGAGAATTTGTGACGCTCTCTCGAGAAGCCATTAGTGGTGTGGAAATACAACTGACCTCTATGTCTATTTGCTGGATCGCTTTTGACCAGTTCCGCCTATGGACGGGAATGCGGCCACGGTCAGCCATCTTTTTGGTAGAGTTATATTATCTCTAGCCATCATAGGGGGGGGGGGGGGGGGTAATATGGTGGACAGCGCTATGGCGGCAGGCTGCCATAAAAATAGCTGTGGGTCTAGTACACTTTGCCGTGGGTGAAATTTCGAGCTTGGTTGACGTTGTTCGACGAAGCAGATTCTTTAAACCCGGCGTGAACGGTAGCCCCATCTTTGAGGACCCGGCGGAAGTTCTACGCAAGAGCAGCACCAGGGGAAAGCAGCGCAGCTCGCATTGAAAGCACAGTACAGCGGCTGCTTTCGATGCTTTTTTTTTTCGATGCTAATTTCGATGCGAATTTGGAAGCGTGCTGTGCTGCTTTTCCCCGGTGCTGCGATTTCGTGGAACTTTCGCCGGGTTCTTAAAGATCGGGCTACCGTTCACGCCGGGTTTCAACAATATGTTTCGCCGCACAATTTCAATAAATCACGAAATATCACCCACGTTTTATTTTTATGGCAGCCTGCCACCACAACTGCTACAACGCTGTCTGCCATGGATGGATGATAGTGGCTGCAACACCAGCAGTACATTGGATAGAGGTAATATAACTCTACCGAAAAGGTGGCCGCCAGTGGCCGCATTCGCGGAGCGGACAAACGCGATCCAGCAAACAGACAAAGATCAGTGGGAAATACTGCTTCAAATGGAATAGTACAGTGTCTCCTCTAGCTTTAGAAAAATACCACCAAGAAAGGAAGGCCTGCGCATGGCGTCACCTTTTGTGGATTCCCACCGCCCCAAGCGGGAAACACGCCAGAACTCAACATAGTGTGACTTTATTTTCACCTGAGAAGGCCATGGACCACGCAGAGCTGTTCGATTCGAACGACCATTCGCAAATGCCTAAACGTCCGCACGTTTGCTGCCATATTCCAGGTCGATGAGAATGCACCAGAAAATGTGGTGCACAAAATAAAACGTCAAAGATGCTACTAATGCGTATCATTCTCGACCAAGAAACACACAGTAGGGGTGCTTAATTACAGGTGCGAAAAGTTCGCAAGCGGTTTGGCGCATCCAATGTCCTGGCGGTTCAGCGTATCAACCGTAACAGGTAGTCTTTCTAATCTGTCAAAACGCCAAGAATATAGGCTAAGGCGAGGTAAGAAACTAACATTTAGATGCACGTAACGTTCGTGTTGGTTGTCTCACAGCGCGCGTGCCGTTGCCTCAGCGAGCTGAAGCATTATTCGCAAAAATATTGTTTCCAATACAAAGGACTCCTTCCGCAGGTTCTTTCCACTAAGGGGACTAACGAATTCACCGCGAAAGAAGCACGAATACATGGTACACGTATATTCCTGGAAAACACGATGCCGGACAAGAAGCACCACCGGAAGCGGAAGAGGGTAAACACGCACGAAGGCAGCAGAGTTTTCCCAGGGCGGCTGCGACACCCGATCCTTCCTCTCTCTTTTAATTATGTCCGAAGACCGGGCTTACCACTCGGCATTTGTTCGCCGCTTCCCGCCCACCGTAGGCTCGAAGGGAAGGAAGGAAGAACGAGCCGTAAAACGAGAGAAGAAAAAAACAAAACAAAAAAGAAAACGGCAAGTTATTCCCTCGCGCGAGCGACGCAGCGCCGCTGGTGCCAAAGGCGAGTGTTGGTACAAAACAGGAGAGGTGCCAGTGCCAAGCGGCGGCAGAGACTGATAAAACAGGGACCCAGAAATCCGACGGGGACTTCGTTTAATTTCCGACGTAGCCCGGAAGAAAAGGCCCAACAGACAGCCGAAAGAGAAACAAAAACCGACTTGTACGTCTTCCGACGCGGGGATAATCATGAAGTTGTCCCTGTGTAGTTTTCGTTTTCTCCCTTCGGTGTTATCGTTATTACAACCCAGAGTTTCGCAGAGTCCTCTTTGATATTTTTGGTTCCCTCTTTCTAGCTCCCACTTTTAAAGAGTATGGGAAGCAGCGCATTTTCATTTTTTTTCCCTCGCTTCGCTTTAATATGTCATTGCATTAGACTTGTTCTCTTTGATGCCCTATGAGTTCCGCCCGTTCGGCGAAATGGGTTCCGGACGGTTTTGATCATCGGACGAGGCCGTCGTGGCGGCGGCGGAAGACAGGTAACCTTTGTACTCGGCGCTCGTTCCACATTCTACGCAAATCGTTCTGATTAGAGAAAAGAATTGTGGGGCGAAATTATAAGGACAAGAAATAGCGCAAAACAAAACAGAATCCAGACGTAAGAAAAAAAGAGTGAACAAAAACAAAATCAGGAGCACGGTCAAAAAACAAAACAAACAAAAAGGTGATAGCAAAAATTATAAGAGTACTTAAGCGTCGGCGCACCAACCTTTCACTCCCTTTCTGAGTCAGCGGTTGAAAAATTTAAGAAGAAGAGTTGGATAATGAGGAAATTGGCGATTCATGCGTGAAATCAGATATGGAGTTTCACGATCGAGTGAGGCACACGTGTTTAACGCCGCGGGGATCAAAAGTTATCCCGCTCTGTCTCGGCGCTGTCTTCATCTTCCTTGAACCTCGTCTTCATCCTTTCCGAAGAAATACAGCAAACATGTATAAGTGCACACACGCAAAACTCCGACTGCGCCCTGATAAATGAATGCCGCGGAGGCGGCGACCCACCGTGGCGTGCTGCTAAAAGATGCATTAAACACAGCGACTTCCGCGCGCGATCCAGCAGAACTCGGAAGCTCAGAGATCGTGTTCAGCGGCCCCCGCGACTTAGTCATGAAAGGCTAATTCCGTAACGACTTCAAAGCTCCCGCGGCCGAGGTGTTGAGAAACTTGGCCTCCCGAGTTCGCTGCCGCGACGCGAGAATTCGCAACGGAAAGACCTTTTCCTACCCATTTTAATAACCAAGAACCTGGGTTATGTTTTATTTATCCAGCTTCGGAGGTACGAAAATAAGATACACGTATGTATTTCTGGAGCCAAAAAATAAGGGTCGATTCGCTGTAAACCGAAAACAAAATTATCGCGTGGTGGTAGATTAAACAAATATTGAATGGGTCATGGCCGTCACTTACAGGGTGTCCAATGCCACTTGGCCTTCAGGGCCTGAAAGAAGACAGACAATTGCAAAACGTAAGAAAGTTGCCCCACAAACCTTAAAGAACTCCCACATGTATAATGCGACATAACAAGGTTTTGAGAAGACACGTTTTGCGCAATATATCGTCGACACGTGTTGCTTGTTTTAGACTGATTTATTGTCTCTTTCGCAACAACCCTCGTTGTCGAGGCTACTCTCTGCGTTTTATTTTCTTTGAGAGTTATTTTTTTTCGCCGAGGAAATGGTCGCCCTGTATTATTACAAAAGCCAAGAGTTTTAAACAGGACGACCAAGACGACCAATCGGGCATACTATAGCTGGAAGCTGATACGGTTTTTCGGAGCACCACTGTGCTTAGCCAGAAGTGAGATATCACAGATCGCATTGCTTTTTAAGTAAGAAAGAGTTCTGCCAGCTGCGTTTCGTTTTGTATTTCTGGACTGCCTTGTAGCCCCTTGAATAAAAAAAAAAATATGGAGCCTCGTATTTGTACGTAGTCGTGTGTTATGAAGCACAGACTACTCTGATATTAAGCATATATTTATGAAAACTTTTTACGGCATCCGCACTTAAATGGGTAGCCTATACCCGTATGAGTTCAAGCTTAACGTTTCAAACTCTTTCGAACTAATTAGAGAACTGAAAAGTGAGGCACCACAACAGGTGCATTCTACACAAAAAGTTACAGATCTAGTCTTACAAACTTCAGGTCTGTATAGTTTCAATGCCTAAACAATAAATAGGTGTATTGAATACGCTAGTATTGCGAACAGTATGAGAGTGAACAGCCTGCTGTACATGTCTGGCGAATCTGTCAGCCTCTAGAGAAGTTGCCGTCAAAACTAGTGTTAAAACGTGAGCTTTAGGTTCCAGTCTCCGAATTATCAGACACATCAATAAATAGTGAATATTGTAGAGCCCGCTCATTCGTGGCAAAAGGCGAGATCAACTGTAACCGCTCTAAATATCTGTGGGCGTGGTCCGAAACTTTCTTTCTTAACGATAACTGATAGCACATACAGGTAAAACAAATATTCTATGGTCACAAAATAATACCGAGCCTAATAGTTACTATGCACTGTGTAAGTTAGTGGTTCTCAGCGGAGGCATTCCACGCCTTGTCTGCTACAAGATATAGATGTGCCACTTATAGTGAACCGTGAAACAGTGGTAACTCTTACCAAGCATTTCGGCACATTCACACTAACGCAGCCATTGATCCCCTACACTCTGCGCTCCTTTTAATGACTGTTGCATCGCTTCATTGCTCGGATCGCATTAGGAATTATTAAATTTCAAAGGACCATGGTGTTCTTAGCTTCATTGCGCGATTTGTGAAAGTTTGCATTCAACATCATAAGTTGAGACGGCACCTAAGCGAAACATGGAAAAGGGAGTGATGGCTGCTTACATTTCTGCGCTTGAAGGTATTTATAGAGACACTCTACGACACTCTTCGTTTAGTGTTACTCCCGCTATCGCATATTTATCTACGAATGTAGACGCGAAATAAGAAAACGAATGTCATCAATCGCGCCGTATTGTCACATAATTCGATTGTTTTCAGCAACTGATCTCCAGGCTTTATTGCGCTGCTCTGACTCCAGTAGATCCCATTATAGAGTATCAACAACGAAAAGGTTAGGGGAAAATAGAGCTCCATACTTTCCATCAAATATATAAAATATCGCAGATACGACCAAATCTCCTAGATGAAGAACGCGCGGAGACAAGAACGGGATGTCCGCAGTTCCGCAGTAAAGCTCAGCAAAAAAAAACATCTCTCTCTTCGCCTTCTGTGGACTTAAAAAAAAGAGAACAATTGAGTGCAAAATGAAATAAGAACGGTGGAGGACAAAATGAAATAAAAATGGTCGAGGACAAAATAAAATAAATCACGCGCATGGTTAGACAAACGACCCGGCAATTCGGCCATTTCGGGCCGCCAGAAGGTGAAAACTCGACGGTCAGTGCCGAAGGCGAGGATGGACGCGGCCTGTTCCTTCGCCCGTGCAGGCGGCCGAGAGCTTCCCTGTGCGGAGGAAAGAGCAGCCCCGCTCCGGCTTGTTTGCTCCCCGGCGTGGGGCCGGGAAGGCCACTCGCTCCTTCCGGCGACCAACAAATCACGAGACCCTCGTTGGCCACAATGCACGGTCACGTAACCCCCATAATCCCGGTGCCCATAAAAACTCTGCCGACCAGAAACCCAAATGAATACTTAGCCGCTTCTTGCGCGCGCAGCCGCCCTATAAGCATCGCACGGGATCTCCGCGCGGCAATGTCGTCGTCGCGAGAAAACCTCTCCGAATGGCGTGGCCTTATAACGTTCCCGCCGGCGCAACTTTACTCGGGTCTTTTCGGCCTGGCCTGTGTTCCCCGGAATGAGGCGGTGTTCTGTGAACAAACATGCTGCAACACGCTTAGATTTTTTTTTTTGCTTTTTTTTTTCCTTTTTTTAATATATAAACGAGGAAACCGAACAATAACACGTCTGTTTACCCTGTTTCGAGATTATGGTTATTATTGCGTAACTCCAATTCTTACGAAAACCTCCTAACTTACGTTACGGTCTTAAGAGCACTGCGGACATAGCGAAGCTTTGCATAATGCATGGGCGTAATGTTGTGGTACCGTTTTAAGGTGCATGAGCTTAACAGCTGTGAATTGCTAAACTACGCGCTGTTTTGCTTAGTGTGGATTAACGCGTGGGATCAAGAGGCTGGCAAAACTTTCGAATGACCGGGTTCCTACATTGGAGCTCGCGCCGTGAAAGTGGCCTCTAAAGCCACGAACTCTAGCTTGCAGTTTTCACAGCGGGATATAATATACAGTGTTCACAATATTCCTTCTAGTACGGAATTACAATGGTCCAAAGCAAATTTATTTTTCGTGTGTATGTGTTCTCTCGGCGAACAAATTTTATATTTCGAAAGACCCCTTTGTTTCGTTTCACCAATAGTTTTTTAAGCAAAGTAGATGGGAGAGAATGCTGGAGTGATGCTAGGCCAACAGGGTTAGTAAACGCAAAAGAGCCACACATAGAAAACAAACAAAAAAGGCGACGACAGTTTTTTTTTTTTTTCATTTCGCAATATTCAACTTGCAACGATAGCTTTTCTGAGCAGTAGTTAGTTTGAATGGGTACATGAGAAAGGCGCGCACCTTATTGAGGGAGCCGTGCTTTGATAGCACACGGTGAATCTGCTTTTTGCTTTCGAACAAATGTGAAACATGCGATTGTTTATAAATAGACAATTACTATATTCGGAAATTCTAGTTCCTCTGTGGAAACGCTCAATTTTGTCAGTTCGGTACTTGTTTTCTGGCGAGTTCAATCAAGATCAGAACAACCTGTTTCTTGTTTGTCTGAGTTGGAAAGGCCACCTTGGACATTTTAATTATTTATTTCCAGCGGAGCAAACGTTTACTGGAACATGTAGATGTAATCGTCTCTGGAATGAACGCGATGGTTATCCCAATGCGCCATGGGAGCAACCCACAATTCCTGCAGAGCCCGAATTAACAAACGTAGAAATTGGCCTTGTTGGATACAAACAAAAAAAGAGGAACGGCGCAAGTTGTAATTATTATTAAGGTTTAATTCCTTCAACCTGTTTCAGCCGGAAGGTACTTTGCTGTCAAGCTCACTTGAACTAGCAAGTGTAGAAGATTTTTAAGAAAAGCAAGAACGAGAAGAACAATAAAAATACTGTTTATTAGTTTGTTTCTGCTCCAGTCTGAGGAGCGAAGAGCGGCGCTAGGAGAAGCTAAGGGGTCGGCATCGACACTGCGGATGCAGCGCGCGTCCATTGCACCGACTCCGGAAGTAAATTCAATCAGCTTAATGAACAAAAGCGCGGTAACAGGGTGGCTGAAAAGCGCCGGCAAGCGCTGGCTTCTTCCCACTAACTCGATTCCTCTAGCAGCTGCTTCTGATGCCCTGTTCTCATCAAGCCATTTATCCTTCTTTCCACCCAGGCGGGGCCAGAATTTGCCACCTGTCGTAAGTGATAGGGCAGGGATGTGTTTGGAGACTCACGTCATTCGGACTTACTGTTTCTTCTTCTCCGCTAGACAACGCTGCAAGAAAATTAAAAAAAAGAAATATGTATACTACGTTCCCCGCACTGCGTATGGCCTGGTATTAGAGAATCCCGTCCAAATTTGCCATAAAAAAACACCGACAACGAGTTTTTGTAGGATCAGTGTGGCAAATGCAAGTCCCATAGCTTACTCTCATAAAATGACGCCCTCGAAAACACCTGGTTTATAATAATAGTATAATAATAAATATTTTTATTTCCATCGGTTGTGATGGTTGGGACCCGTAGAAAAAATCTGCAATATGCACCTTGACTGGTCCTCGGGCCCCTACAATAATCAGCAGCAACAAAGCGGAAATAAAAAAATACACAAATAAAAAAAAAAACACAAAAAGCAAGAATTGAAAGATACATAACTACGCACTTGCCTGTTTTTTTAAGCAGATAGACAAACACAAAAAGTAACAATTAAATTTTATAAAACTATCCACTTTGGCCTATTAATGGAGCAAAAATAAAACAGAAAATTGAAATCAGGTACAAATCAGGAGCAAAAATACAAACGCAACTCTTTAGAAGTTTTAGAGTCAAAATCTACGTCATCAATATACAAATTATTTAGCAAGTGTGGTAGGGCAAATTTAAGCCTTTGGAAACCATAGTTCGTTCGCTGAGTGACCATCTTCCACTTCTCCGCGCCGCGAGTGGGGTATGCTGGTGAATTTTCCTGTAAACCTGCATGGTTTTCTAAACATATGAGCCCCTTATTTTTTGCCTCCTGAAACTAGCACATAGTCTATAATCATATAACTTGTAAAAAGTAATTATCTTAAAATTTCTAAAGATTTCAGAAGTGTGAGCATCATAAGGGACATTACATATAATCCTTAATATTTTCTGTAACAAAAGCAGTTTTTCCATATTGGTTAGTGTCGATGAACCCCATACTAGATGGCAGTATGTTAAGTCAGAGTAAAATAGAGAGTTGTAAACTAACAATTTAACATTCGTGGGCAACAAAGAACGGTCGCGATTGAGGATCCCAATTACTCGGCATAATTTTGAAATAAGATAATTTATATGAAAATCCCAGGACATGTTCTCATTAAAAAATACGCTAAGAGTTTTGAAGGAACTAACTATTTCAATTGGACAAGAATTTCAACTCATTGATTTAAATAAAACCACAGACCTGTTTTTTTACGAAAAATTATTGCTTTTGTTTCATTTATGTTTACCTTTAGAGAGTTACAATCGCTACGGGATTTTAACTTTGATAAAGTGTGGTTGGCCATATCTATTAAGTCGTCACCGGTTTCGGAAGAAAAAAATATGCTAGTATTATCCGCGTAGTTAACAAATTTGCTTCCTCGTTAACGTTAACAATGTCGTTTACGTATAGGTTAAAAAGAAAGGGTCCTAAATTACTTCCTTGCGTAACACCTGAGGTAATGGATTTTACCGTAGATGAGTAACTGCTCATGCATACGAATTGTTTACGATATTGCAAGTATGACTGTAAAAGCAACAGTGCCTGTCCAGGGATACCACACATTCCAATTTTTTTTTTTTTAAATAAAACATCGTGACTTAGTCAAATTCTTTCGTGAAATCTAAAAATAACCCTAGCACTATTTTTTTTTTGTTTTCAAAATTTTTCAAAATGAATTCTTTTGGGTAAGTAACGCTGTTTCAGTAGAACAGTCCTTCCGGAAACCAAATCGAGAAGAGGTAATAAGATTATATTTGTTTGAAAAGTTTACTAAACGATGATAGATTAATTTCTCTAAAGCTTTACAAAACAATGGGCATTATAGAAATAGGCCTATAATTGCCTAGCTCATTTTTATCGCCTTTTTGATATAAAACAAACACCTTTGCTACCTGCATTCGTCTAGAAACTACACACGTTTCAAAAGAAATATTAAATATACACGTTAACACGGGAGAAATTATATCGATGACATATTTAATTGGACGAATTTGTATTTCATCAACATCACAACTTGCACTACTTTTTGCTGCATTATCACATTACCGACAGCTTTGCTGGTAATTGGCTCTAAAAAAATAATTGCAGTTTCTTTGCTGAATATATTTGCAGGAGTCGGAACCATCGACACTGCTACCTAGATTTACAAAATGATCATTAAACAGATTCGCTAAGTCTTGACCGGTTACGTGAACACCTTTGTACAGTAACGTTTCAATGGTGTTTGACACAGAAGCACCCTTAACCAAAGAACCTAGATGCTTCCACATAACATCGGTGCGACCACTTGATACAGAAAAAAGGGAAGAGTAGTAAAGTTTTTTGCATTCTTTAGTTTTTTATTTAGGTTGTTTCGATAAGTTTTGAAAATTCGAAGAGCGTCTGGATCGCGGTTTTTAAGAAATCGCTTATATAAAGCATCTTTTGTGCGAATCCTTTTGAATATGCGTGCAGGTTATCCACGGCTTTCGAATCTTTTTGGATTGTCTTATGGATTTATACGGAAAGTGATGTCTATACAATTGAAGAACCAGTTCTAGAAATGTGTTATATGCATCATCGGCAGTACTTTGTTCACGCACGGCGTCCGAATTTATACATGCTATGTCCCGTCCAAAGGCGTCGAGGCTGTTGATTTCGACATTTTGAATAAATATGGAATGATTTTTTTAATGTCTTCCTACGTAGATTATATTGCAGCTGTAAAAATATTGGAAGATGGTCACTCAGGTCACAGCTAATTAGTCCACTTTTTACTCTATCTAGGTAAAAATTTGTTATAAATAAGTCTACAACAGTTGTTGAGTGCAAAGTAAATCTGGTGTGTTTAGTGATTGTATTAATACACCCGCGCACGCCAACAAAGATCTCCATGTCCTATTTCGTGGCACGGTCAAAAAAAATATTTATATTGAAGTCACCACCACAAATGAAGTTATAATGACCCTCGTTTATAACACTCGAAAACGATTTTAAAAATTAAAAAAAAAAAATGCGAAAATGCTACCATCTGGTGGGCGGTAAACAACAGCAAAAATGTTCTGGGTTTTTCGCAGACACAATACTTCCACATCCTTCGTGATAGAAGTGTAGGTAATAAGCAACCTGTTTCCAGTCAGTGTCTTAATAGGGTAAAGTAATATAAAAATAGACATTAATAAACCAGTAGGTAAATATTTACAAATTACTAAAGTCCAATTGAGTTTGCAAGCGCTCTGGGTCGAAACAGTAAACGCGAGCACACACCAGGGTCTGATATATGGTCCGGCATGAAGTGTGTGTGTTTGGGGGTGAGGGGGGGGGGGGTGTTGTGGGGAGATCTGACGTCACGTATTATTATGACGTCACAGGCGAAACGTTGCCCAGATAACTTTTGTTGACCTAATGTGTGTCATTTCATCCAAAACGAAACATTACTTCGTACAGTAGAAAGCTGATGTATGTCGTTTTTTCCCTTAACAATAGTTGCCCTTGGGGGCTTAGGGGAGAGCGGCCGCCCCTCTCACCCCCCCCCCCCCCTTTACATCCGCTTCTGACACACAGGCAGAACATTGGTCATATGCCGCTTGGCTTCATCTATATCTATCACACTTTTTTAAAGACACGAACCGAAACATATTGTAAAGAAGTCAGTGTGCATTGAGCAACTTACATATACCCATTAAGTAGCATCCAGTGTGTCACGAGACTTCCCACCGCCCTTTCCACTGCTCACTCAAGTAGATAATAACCCCGCCATTTAACAGCACGCACACCACCCCACAAGTCGGCGACCCTCGCCCGCCAAAAGCGGCACATTAAAAACCGTTGCTTCGAAGCATCGCCATCCGCAGTCATCACCCCAGAAAATAGCACCCCTGACCGAGCACCCAACCAACTAACAGACCTACCCTCATCATCGTTTAGACCCGCTAAAACTTCTAAATATCAAAGCGGCCCGGAGGGGAGTACGCCACGAAGAAAGGGCACAGGACGGCGGTTCTGCAACTTGGGAAAAGTGGGGCGCACCCAGGCAACCGCGACGATAAAAGCGAACCGCTCCCTGCAAGGGACGTGGAAGGGACGATCTGCGCCCGGCCGGAAGCATTCCGCGAGTTTGGGCTCCAAACAACGAGACTAGCAAACTGGCTGCACCGTGTTACGGACCCCATTCCCTCAACCCCACTCCCTCAACGCTTGCTTCCGACAATAAATGAACTAAAAAAATGAGAATACCGCCTTGCACATGCAGTGCCATTCGTGAAAACGGAATGCTTTAACACTGAAAAGTGTTTTTTGATGGGTGCATTTCGGTAAACGGTACTGTCATCTGGAATATAATAGTTCATAAAATAAAGAAAGGAAAGGGCTACACCACTAAAACTGTTCCTGCTGTCCACATTCGCCCATTGTGTTCTCTGGTAGTAAAATAGGTTCAATGGAGTTAAATTGAGAATTATTTATTAGAAAACAACCTCGAATTGTCTACCCGTATAACTTTTCTATTAGATCTCCTGCTCTGGTTTTTCAAAGTCCACCACACCAAGTTCATTACGACGCTCCAATAATTACCACTGGCGTCCCTTTTCTCCTATTCTCACCGGCACCTTCAAACGCGACTGCAGGAGTTAATGCGCGTATATTCGCAATCCGCCTGCGAACTGACTCCTTGCAAAATGGAAGCGATCTTACGGCGTAGGGCCGCGCAAAGCATCTTGGGATCCCCTTGGTCACGGTTTCAATTTTGATCTGCCAACCTCAATGGACCTTTTCCGAGAAGCGTTCTGCGCACGCGCGAGCGCCCGATGCCAAGCGGCGGAAGTCGGTACCAGAAATTGAGGAAATTCGGAAGTACGCTGTGAATCAACGAGTAGAACGCGTAATTTCAGCATACATATAATTGCGTTACACAAAAAAAAGAAAGTGGACGGCAAGCAAAACACGACGTCTGGATGGACGCCACGGATGTCCCTCTATAAAGTCGCGTTGGGCACGCGCCGCTGCTCGGAGAGCAAAGAAACTGGTAGCGTAGCTCCCATTATCGATTGGTAGCGCAGGTAGGTCACTTCCTCGATTTTTAGTTCGTGCAGCCACCGCCTGGTGCCGTCGGTATGTGGAAAAGGTCCATTCACGATATCCCACCCGTCACGACGAAATGGAGTGCATGCCTTTTCGAATATGGGACCTTCCTTCAATTTATAATGCTATAGGTGTTGCCGACCAATACGTATAAAATGCTGGGGAAGGTTTTGGGGGGCGGGGGGAGGCTTCTCCTGATGTACAAAAGATTTTGTGGAGGTAAACAGAGGAAGAAGAAGCGTACTGGGTCGAACTGGGGGTCCGTGTTTCAACGGGGTCTCTCACGGAGATAAAAAGATACGATGCAAGCGAGAGCTGACTTTATTTTTACGCAGTACTGAGATGCACTCCTTCGTCAACGGGGTAATTGAAATCGAAAACCTGCCACTCCTCTGTATGGCCAAAGAGTTCCCATAATTTAACGCATACAGTGAGCATGCAAGGATTTTTGGAAGAAGTATATTGCCAACGCAATACCGCGACCCGCGCTTTGGCAAGCAACGAGGCCGTAAGGATCTCCGCCTTAAGGGTGGTTCACACTGCATTACACAGAGCACCGTTTTTTTTCTCAGTGTTTTACGTTACGTATACGTGACCTAGGAAATGGTGTGTCGAATATAGCGTGCTAAGCAATCTCCTTCAACGGGTAGCCGCGCTTATATGAAGCCACAATGGCGCAGTGACCCGTGCGTAAGCAGGCGTAATCTATTGTAACGTAACTTAACGTGCGAAAACTGGGCTGTGTGAACCAGCCCTTTTTTTTACGAAGCTTACGTATGATTACGTCGTCGAGGCACGACCGCAAGTTTCTGGCACATCCGCGCTTCGTTGTAACGCTTTACGTGATGTAAGGGTGCGCCGATGAGTTGGGGTCGTAACTCGACCTAAGTGTATGTAACCTTGAGTAACGTAAAAAAGTGGTGCTGTCTCAACGAGCCTACAGACTCCACGCGTGGACATAATCACGAGCTGGCGAAGAAGGCGCCTGGCGTCGGAGTTGTAATACTTCCAGCTTGCTCCGTGCGTGGCGCGACCGAGCCGCTCGTCCAGCCATAATTACGCGCCGATTAATGGCAGTTGCCACACAGTGCCGGCCGAGGCCTTCCGGCAAAGGGCGCAACTATTCTCCGTTCGACCCTAGGCTGACAGTGCGGGGAGTGGTATCCCCGCTCGCCAACCAATCATCCGTTTGCCTTCGGGCGCCTGACCCCGCTCTCCGAGGCTGAGTGCGATATGGGAGCGTGATCAGGTGCCAAAAGACAGCCGTATGACTGGTTTCAACGAGCACGTACCATCTACCGCACTATTAGCTTAGGAACGAACGCGGAATAGGCGGCGGAGCGAGATTAATGGACGCTGTTCGTCAGCTTGCCCCCGCGCGCGCAGAACATCTTTCCGTTGTGGAGCGCGTGGCCGTTCTTTTTGGGCTGAAACCCCGTTTCGTTCCGCCAATCGACTCCCTCGTGTTTTTCTTAGGTTCTCTTTTTTTTAATTATTCTTTGGTCCGAATGTGTGCTGGCGATAAAAACTTATTCGGCTAATAGTTGCTAATGGTTAGCGGGCGGATGGCGGCGTCGCGAACGTGGGCCAAGAGTTACGAAAGCCCGAAGTTTGTGGGGACCGAGCTGCTGTCTCCTACATTAGGTGCATGAGTTTAGGCGATGGATTTTTGATTACGTTAGGTGCCATACATATTGCGGTGTAAGTTTCTCGGGTCATCTGCGGCGTTATAGCGTGTAGAAAATACAAGTTTCGTGGGACATTCGCTAGTCGTACTTCTGCGCTGCTATTTTGGGATTGGCACCCACAAGCGTATG
Organism: Ixodes persulcatus; assembly: GCA_013358835.2. Lineage (NCBI taxonomy): Eukaryota > Metazoa > Arthropoda > Arachnida > Ixodida > Ixodidae > Ixodes > Ixodes persulcatus. The sequence goes on from JABSTQ010009910.1 coordinate 1,315,582, forward strand.
CTGTTTGAATCACGGGAATCACAATAGTGTGACTAACGAATCTTTTCGTCAGGTCTGCAAATGATTTGTATTAGAAAGAGAATTGACAGAGTGAAATTGGCATAATCTTGTTTAGAACAATTTTATATAATGTTCGAAAAATTGAATTGATTTTTGATCTACGGCTGAAATTAAGTCTAGCTGCAACGTCTGGATGTAACATGTATTTTTAATTAAATTCCTCTAGAAAGACTCTTTATTATAATAATGTGAATTAGGTAATCTATCATTACTTAACAAAAAGGATAAACTTGCAAGACTTTACTTTTTTGTTTTATAATATCAATGACCAAACACTCAGAGATATAATTAACTATCTTCTTCAGCAACCATTCAGACCCACGAGAAATACTACTGGAGGCTTACTATCATAGTATTGAATCAAAAACATTTTTTTTAAATGCTGATGTCTACCGCGGATAGTCTATACAGCATTATTTGTCTGACCCCAATTTCACTCCAACTATGAAAATTCATTCACAAATTCTGTAGAACATTGCCTCACATGACTTGCGTTCATTATTGGTTTACTAAAAATAATATAATCTTATTAGTGCCCACAAAGTTTTTATTGTTTCTTCATCGCATTATGGTTCATATATGTACATTCTTCTGAATAGCCCAATTGTGTTCACATTATAATGATGGATTTTATACCTTAGTTACGCTAGCGCTCTTAACTGTCATTAAGCCAAAGACAGTTGATTCAATCGCGATTGGCCGGAGTTACACGGTGGCGTCATCTGTCATTGAACCGATAACGATCATTAAGTTCAACTGAGCTGGCCTCCCTCAGTTACCTGCTGGGGGTTCGCCCCAATAGAGCTAAATATGGCCGCGTCCGCCGCATCGCCGCCCATGGCCAGCGTCAGCGAAGCAATCACATTTGTGAAATATTGTGCGAGGTATCTAGAATGTATCGTAGAATCAAATATTGTCGGAAGAAGTTTGACTCGGGGCCAGAACTGCAGCTAGAATGATCACCGCACGTTGCACGAGCCAAAACTTGGCGAGGGCAGCCATTGCAATGTCGGTGCCGATAAGACTTTCGTTGTCTCTCTCTCGCTTGAATTCGGGTGAGACATTCTGATTGTTCTTTCTTTACTTTAAAAACAAAAACAAAACATTTTCTTAAATATTTATAACGAATAAAAAGTGCGCATAAATTTAGTTTCATAACTTTTTAGAAAAAAGGCACTGACACCAGTTTTGGCTTCGTTTCGGTTTTTACTGCGCACCTTGACACGCATCTCAACCAGGGTTGTTAGACCTACGTACCGTGTAACACCGGACAGCTTAGTCGAGCTCCATGATAGTTGGAAAACGCTAACGACCGTTGGCTTAATGAGAGTTGAGAGCGCAAGTTTAACTAGAATATGAGACTGTACCACAAACTAAAGTATGATCTTCAATCCCACGTATCTGCCCTACAAACGTTACAAACAGAACTGGTATTATATTATTATAAAAAAAAATATATATATATATATATATCTAGACGAGACATTGCTGGTTATAACTGTGAAACCACCGTATTAATAACATCGCACCATTGATTGTCGCAATGTCTGTGTACTTTAGAACCATTGCAATTATGGGAATTAATGAAATTCTTCCTAATATTTTCATTTTAATGATGCAGCGAGCCTTTTGTACCGAAAGACATTCGATTTCATTTACTTTACCTTACACCATGGAGTAAAATACTCGGTAGTACAATGGGGAGTATATGCCTCTATCATAAATCTACCACAGATAAACAATTTCCAACAGTGATGGAATAGTGAAACTCCTGTCGTTTAAAAGGGGCCGAAGAGTGTCGCCGAACTGGCTCTGCAAACTTCTCGAGTAGCTCACAAAACGATGGCTAATACGTTTTAAATCTCTCGGCCGAGCAACAAGCACAAGCACCGTGGCGGCGGGAATTCGACCCGACTTTGTCAGCCATGCTTAAAAGATAGGGAGCCGTTAAAGGCACGGCTATAAACGGGGCTTTGAAAAGAAAGCCTTTTGTGCGACTGCCAAAAAAAAAACAAAAAAACACTTCTATGGAACCGAGTCTGGTAACTCAGTTCCACGTAAAATGTGTCACTGCGTGACATTAAAAAAAAAGAAAACAAAAAACAACTAGGAAACATCGCGTCACGACGCTCTAGTTATCGCATCGAGTAGTAAACCTAACAAAAGACAGCCGTGTGCGCCAGCGCTGCAAGAAAGAGACCTTTTTGGTGGGCTTTCTTTTCGCGAACCCTGTTCCGAAAGCAATTGGGTGCCTGGTGTTGTCAGCCGGAAGTTGTGTTCGTGCCACAGTTGTCATTTCTTTTTGCATTGCTTTACCTCTTGCACGTGTGTTTGTGTGTGTCTTTTAAGATTGCCGCTAAATTTTCCCGGGACTACAGAAAGCACTAAATAGAATAAACATCAATACAATGATTTGAAGAAGAAAAAGAAAATCCTAGTTTTTGTTCTGTGCCGCAGCGGAGCAAAATGTATGGATCTCGAAGTTTACTTTCCGTGTTCGCTGCCAACAGCAGAGCAAACAACACTCGAGCGCCCAGGCACGTATACATCTGAAGATAGTCAACATGAGGCACCGGCAAAATGTTTTCTGATATATTTCTCTCGGATTTATTTTTGTTTAATCTCAGGGGACGCTCTCTTCCGTCTTTCAGTGTGTGCTTCCTCCCCTGCTCCCATTGCAGAAAATTATATAAATGAAACCAGCAACACAAGACTCGTATCTAATACGAGGTCCAGTTTGTTGAGAACCATTCTCAACGAAAAACCAAACATTCACGACACACCAAATGGTGCTCACTATAGTCACGGACACTTTAGAGGGGCCATGACACGATATCAGGTTGGAATGCTCATGACTTTGAAGAGTGGTACTGGCCCAGGTCTGGCCAAAGAATAGTCGCACAGTGGGCCACTGATTCAGTAGCTTCTTTGTCGTGGTAAAATTGCGAAGATAAAACGGGACTATTTTTTTTTTCAGTCTTGCCTTCGCGAAGCTTGATGACGTAATTGTGGGATCGAAATCACCCGCGTGTGAGTTGAGCGCGGCTTGTAGATTGGACATGAGAACTGCGTGAGCACTCGACCACGGCTCGTAACAATCAATGCCTCGGTGGACACTCGAGTAGTGGCTCGTGTCCAACCGCTGCGGTGATGAGAATAGCCGAATTCTAACACTGCCTGTAGCTCAGCACGCGTATTTTTCTTTGCCAAACCCAGCGCGTGGGGTGTGATTAACGTTGGCGGCATAAGATACGCAAAAGGCCATGTGGCCGCTTGTTCTGGCTCCGAGTTCAGAGGATGAAGGATGCTCATATTTCTCGAATTTATTTGCCGACTTCCACTGCTTAGAAAGAATAACCAAGACAAGTTTATTCGGTTATATCCGTTATGGAGTGATCCTGAGTGATATATAGCGAAAGTGTAAAAATAGTTACGTGGCCCATTTAAGCTACTTTTTTCTCTCGTGACCTCCACGGCACTACAATTTATTCCAGCTGAAGTCCAGATACAGCCGAAGTTACGAGGTAATATGACAAATCAGGCAGCGTCAGAAGCGCAAGTCACTAGGCCTTTTAAAGCGGCAGCTTTAAAAACCCAACCACGCTCAAGGTCATATCCTCGTCCTCAAAGTCATCTCCTTATGAACATACTCTCAATTTCATATCTTATAAAGATTGTAACGCCCGTGGCTGGAGCTTAAGGTCGCGTAATCAAGGTCACATAAGCATCGGTTGCGTAAGCTCCGTTCGCGTAAGTACCGGACGCGTAAGCTCGTAAGCGTCGGTAGCTAAGGCTGACATGAGCTGACATCCTTGACTGTCATCCTCAACGTCGCTCTAGAGGTCGTCCTAGATGACGTCTTTGAGGTCGCCCCAGAAATCGTGCTAGACGTCGGCCTTGAGATCGTTCTTGACATCGTCCTCTAGAAGGTCATTTCCGGCGTCGTCTCCAACGGTGTTTTTGACGACGTCCTTGATGTCGTCTTAACATCGTCCTTGAGGTTGTTCTTGAAGTCGCTCTTAAGGTCATCCTAGAGGTCTTTCTTAGAGTCGTCTTGAAGGACGTCATCCTCGACGTCGTCCGATAAATGCCGTCCTTGACGGCGTTCTTGAGGTTGTCACAGAGGTCGTCCTCAACGTCGTCCCTGACATCATTCTAGATGTCGTCCTATATGACGTCCTAGACGCCGTCCTTGACGTCGTCTTTTATGTGTGCACGACATATTACGACCTTTTCATCATCATACCATTTCATTTCCTAATTGTTTTCAGAAACGGCGTTCCTATAAACGTCCGCATTTCAACGCGTTTGTACGAATGAACGCGCCTGTAACTTTTGTAGATGGTTGAGCGTGTTGGTTAATAATTTACGATAAGGTAAGAGGGACATTTAAGACAAACAGACAAGACAGGCTTGTCTTGTCTGTTTGTCTTAAATGTCCCTCTTTCCTTATCGTAAACTGTAACTTTTTGTTTGTGACTGGTTTAGCGATGATGGAACACGTACAAAAACATGACGAACACCATGACGCTGCGCTTCTGAGGTTGTCTGATCTGTCCCATCAGCTCGTAGCGTCGGCAGCGTCTGGACTAAAGGAAAACGAAATATAGAAGCTCGGCTTGGGGATTAGGTGACCTATGATGTGGGTTTAGACGCTTCACTCAGCGTCAGCCGAGTGAAGCGAATTTGGGTCTTTCCTGATAGCTCTTTTGAACGGACTATAGCCGACGGGTGTCCTCAAATTATGTAGTGCGTAGATTTTGGCTATTATTTTAATACTTGTCGTGGCGCTCAGTGTTTGTTCGAGTGACCCTCACGTTAATTTTATTTTGTTGGAGGAAGAAGGCTTGGGGTTCTTTCGAGATGTCTCGAAACGTCATTTCGGAACAATGATTTTCAGCTTGCTGGCCTCCAAAATTGGGCTACAAGAGGGCTGGTATTTGGTGGGATAGTTACAGTGTGAGTGGCCGTTTACCGGCACTCCGCTCGTCTGCATGCTGCTTTCGTCGTGAGTTTGTAAATGTTTGCTTGGATGGTCGAGGGCCTAGTTGTTACCTTTTCGATGCTTCGCCCTCAGTGGCGTGTTTTCCCCTTCGGACGTGCTATGCCTTCGGGCGTGCTTGGCCTTCAGGCGTGCTTGGCCTTCGGGCATGCTTTGCCTCCGGGCGCGTTTTCCCTTCTTGCGTGCTTTGGTATTCGGGCGTGTTTTTGCCTGCGGGCAATGTTCTTCGTGATTCGGAAGTGGCGTTGACCCGCCGAGCAACGAGACGACAACGATCGTCCGGACCCGTCATAGGCGCAGCCTCGGTGAGGCTGCCAACGTTCTCCTGGGCCGGCTTACTAGAATAACGTCTCAGCTGAGACTGGCTGAAAGCACTGCAAAGGTTTGGGCGCGCGAGCGTCTTGAGACGCGATTTGAGTCCCGCTCAGCTCATTCACTGACTTTGGCAATGCTTTCTTTCCCCAGTCTCAGCTGAAACGCTGTTTCTAGCAATTACTGGACTTTGGGTCCAGTAAATGAAGCCTTTCTTTTTATAAACTTCTTTTTGTTGTTGTTGTTGTTTTTTTTTGCACCGGTGAATATGGTTTTTAGCTTCATTCGTGCCGCGAATGGCGTGATATGTCGCGGTGTTTTGATTTTGAACATTTTTTTTTGTTTCTTTGTGAACGCCGTGCCCGAATTTTCATTGAGCTTGATTTCGAGCTGAAACCCGTGTACGAGTTTTCTTTGCTGAGTTTGTTTGTGTTGCGGTGCGGAGCTGTTTAACACCCGAATTGAATTCCCCTTTTTTGTTTTTTACGTTTCCGTGTTATTGTCTTTTTTGCTCCACTTCACACTGAGCGTGTATAGCTTGTCACCAGTTTTAATCTGGAATTTCTTTTATTTTAATTACTCGATCGTTTTGCAAACGGAGTTAGTATTTTATTTTGGTTAATTTTGAACCTCTCCATGACAAGATCACTAGGCCAATAAAAAAATAATAAAACGATAATCTAATAAGCGTCCTCCTGCGCTTCCTGAGCTCTGAGTCACTACGCGAAGCGAAAATGAGGAAGAAAAAATATGTGTGTGCAGAACAGGTCAGAGCGTCGAGCTCTGATAGGACGAATTAGTGGGTAGAAGGAAAGGCTAGCTTCCTTTTTCCACATCCACTGCCTTCCTCTAATCGGAAGAAAAAAAGCGTCGTCTGCTCCTCGGGCAGTGTGTCGCGTTGGAACGCCATACGCCAGCGTTCGTTCGGCGTTCGAACATTGAGCAGAGACAAAGGCACCTACTCTTGGCGTTTTACAGCTATCCTTCCAATCAGAGCTCTGCGCTGTGGCGTGTCCGCGCGCACTACTCACATCCTTCTCTCCCTCAGTTTAGCTCCGCATAGCCCGCGAGTGCAGTGTGCATGTGGATCCACAGTGAGCGAACGTTTTTGCCGCGCACTCCCTACGAATGCGAGGAGAGGAAACGATCACGGTCTCCAATCAGGCTCAGTCGGGAAACTGTGTCTAATTTCAGAGCGACAGTCGATACCGCACCGGGCCAATAACGGTCGTACTCGCAGCGCGGCCTGACCACGGAGAGTCGGCGCCCTTTGCCACGGCATGCAGAGCGGAGTCCCGGGTCCGCAGTCATTTCCGGCGTACGGGCTGATCAGTGCGCGTGATGAGGTTGCCAAGAACGAAATTGAGGAGTTGCACACGTCAAAAAGAGGCGCCCTATGTTTAAATCATGAGAGGCGCACACACTCCGTGGGCGGATCGTGGCCTTCTCTCTTCGCTAATGAAATTCCGCGCCGGGCACCTGGCAAAGGCGGCCAAGCACTCCCAGCAGACCGATATGCATTGATCAAGACAAGCGTTATTAATTTTCCTCGCCTCGCAGCGAAGTGCGTGCTCTGTGACGCTAACGGGACCCTGTGATGGATCGCCCCGGAGGCACGAGACTGCTCCGCGGAACCCAGGCTGGCGGGACACAAAAACAACCCTTTTGTGGGCGTTTTCATATGTATAGGTATACATAACGCGTAAGCTCCTTGTTTCATGTTGCGGCGACGGAGGCGCGTAATTAAGGCATGCCCACGTGACTTCCACGTGTTAAATCTGTGAGGAAGCAAACTTGCATCATGTCCACCGATCTTACCCTGCAGGCGGGTGAGAGAGAATCCATTCAATCAAAATGATTCGACTATTAATTTGCTCCGATGACTCTATAAAAAACAAGCATTAGCACTCTGTAGAATTTGCTGAGAAGTAGAACACGCTGTTATTTTTGCCTTTTGTTTTGTTAACGAAGGAGTTTGGAATAGCTTGCATTTTTAGGCATTTAGGTGCCTTTTAGCATACCAGCTACATAAGTCGTTATTTGTTTTAGTTGCGGCGAAAAAATTGCACCAGGCCTAATCTGACAACTTTAAGATATTCAGAACAGATTCTGAAAATGTTTTGCTTGAATTGCTGCCGCAGCACTAAAAAGGATAAAAAGAAATGAAATATTTGGTGCTCGTCAACGAGTGCGACTACACTAGAGGAATCGTGTACAGAGCAACAAGCAGAGAGATCAAACAATTTCTTGATGTGATTTAGGTACTGAGTTTTTTGGCATTTTTTTTTTCTTGAAAGAAATGGACGGCGATTATCAGATTTGCGTTTGCCGAAGTCGTAAACCAGAACAATTTGGAAACCCCGACACAAAGGCGGTGAAATTTGAAATTCGTCACTACACTATACGAGTAAAACGTTGAGAGGCGAGAACGTCACGTAAGTGCTAAGTTGGTCGAGCAGTGTACGCTGCGTCATCTTAAATTCGAGGCAAATAAAGCAACTTCCCTCCAGTTCCGCTTTGGCGGTTTCACGCTCCTGCAGTTGGGTCCGGTAAGCTACTCGTACTACAGAGGATGCAAGTAGGGTTAATGTTAATAATCCCTTATTCGTGTTGGGCACAAATAGTGCTCTTTATTTGGTTTAAATGGTACAGTAGAAAATAAATTCAGCCCTTCTCTCGCCATACAATTTACAACGACCTAGAAATATTGTTTTTTTTAGATAAGTAATTTTAGTGTCACACGAAAACGTTTCTGGGCTACTTTAACGGGCAGCAAATTCACATTTAGAGATGGAGCCAAAGAAAACGCTTAAGACAAAAAAAAAAGCGTTTTGTTTCTGCACGATTTATATTACCCTGAATCTATTTGAAGTTCCCACCACAGTAATGGCCGAAGCAAAGGCCACATGCGGGATAGCCTTATCTATAAGCCGCGGCTTACTTCCTCAAACACGATTAAGCGCGCACGTTGAAAACTACTTTCACGCGCAATTTTCCTCTTAGCGGTCGCTCTCCGCAGAAATGTCTTCTCTTCTTCCCTACGCACATATTTCATTGCTTCTTCCCAAAGAGCCCACAGAGCTGACCCGAGGCAAGAAAAAAAAAAAAACCTATATTTTCCCGCGCTCTGCAGTCACGTGACGATCCAACCCTCTGAGATTGTCTTCGTCTCGTACGAAGACACACCAAAGTAGAAATTCATCCAAGAGAAATGCGAAGAAAGATGTACAATATAAAAACAAAATAAAAGGAGGGTGTCCTTTGGCCGTCAAGATTGGCTTCCTGCCAAAGAGCCTCCAAGTGGCCTGGCAATCCCCGCAAATGCATCACGGGCAGTTCCCGCCGGCGCGAGATTCCAAAAGCATCCATCACGAGGCAGCGACGAGCACAGCGGGGTGGCCCGCTTCGCCGCTCAAAACTCCCCGCGACCCGGGGCACCGAAACAAAAAGGTGCGCACCTCTTCCCCAAGGATGAAAAAAAAAGGGAAACGGTTTCCTCAAGATTCAAGAACGAAAGAAAAACAAAAGAAAGCCGCGAAGAAAGTGTCCCCCGCGCGCTCTCGCCTCTAGGTAAAGGCATTTATAGTGGAACGTCCTTCTCGTTCCAGCGCCGGCCTTTTACAATTTCTCAGCCATTGAGCAAGCAAAACGGAAAGAGGGAACCCGCTGCCCGAAGGATGGGGAAAAAAGGAAACGCGGTGGCCTCTGGGTTGACGTCTGCGACGGAGCGGACGCGTGCACGCACGCACGCACACCGAAGGCTCGTGCGAGCACGCGCGACAGGACAGCTTCTACCCTTCCCTCTTCATTGGAAGCCGCAGCATAGCCATACAGTTTCAAGGCACAAACGATCAAGTAAAAGACGCGAACTAAGAGAGGGGGGGGGGGGGTACTAACGAGATACAAAAAAAAAAACAATAACGCACGACGGGCAAAACTTTTCTCACGCAATGCCGCAAGATGAAGAAGAGACGCAGCGAAGTTGGGGGTGGAGAAAAATGGCGAAGGTTGTGCGACGGGATGCCTCTTTTGGAAGAGCGCGCAGGCGGAAGGGTTAGTAAAGGGACAGCGAAGGAAAGAAAACAAAATGTTTCTCTATCTTCGTTTCATATCAAAAGAAACAAAGAAGCGAAAAAGAGAAGAAAAAAAAAAAACACGCAACGTGCGCTTCTGTCGCCCCTCTCCAAGAACGACGTGGCAATGTTTGTCCTTCGAGGAACACCGAAAACGCGAGTTGTAGGAGGGAAAGGGCAGCGACGACTGATAAACAAGAAACAAAAGAAAAAACGCGTCCGCAAAGGAAAAAAAAAAGGGCTTGCGCGGGAAAGACAAAAGAAGGAAGGAATCTGCAGGAGGTAACGGGATAACGGGATGCGCCGGGATTGACGAAATGTGAACTTCTAAATCCCGGAAACCCCTTCCCTTTCTCTCTCTCTCGTTCCCTCATCTCTTTTCTCTTCCTCAGCTGCCGTTTCCCCTTTCCTTCCTCCCTCTGCCTGGAGGAAGGTTTTAAAGGATGAGGCAGTCAGGCGGCTCTGTTACCGGTCGCAGAATGAATCTTTTTGGAGAGCGTGGGAGAAGAAAAACGGGGAAAAAAAGGCAAGGATTGCGAAAGAGGAGATTACGAAGGCGAACGGGAGCTTTGCCAGCCAGCCAGCTTGCTTTGTTTAGATTTAACTTCTGTTTCTTTGTTTCTTAAATTTTTTTTTTTTTTTTTTGTAAGGCACTGCGAAATACGGAGCCAAGTCTCGGAAAAGTGTTTAGACTAATAAATCAGCGAGCGGTGCTCGAAAGGAAGCAAACCTGCGGGAGCCGGTAACGTAGCCTGCAGGGAAGCTTGGCGAAAAAAACTAAAGGAGAGTATGAATAAATAAAAAAGAGAAGCTACAGCGATGAGCGGAAAACTGACGAAATCCGAAGGGATTTACGCCTGATTTTAGAGTTTCCTCCAAAATTGAAAGGTCTTTCGAATGTATAGCTGGTCGAGCAAAAGCAGTGTCGGGATTGATTCCTCACGGCATTGTTACAGCGTATTGCCTAAACCTCCGATCTATAAACTAAGCAAATTTGAAGAGTGAGCTGTCGCGCGCAAGGCGAATGTAGGTAGTTTTATTTGGCTTCGATTATATGTCGTTTGGTGTCAGTCAACGCGAATGTGCAGTGGAAAAAAGATTTTTTGAAGACAGGCAGAAGACAGGTGCATTCAGGGGGACCAGTGGGGCTGCTACGGGAGGACACATTTGAGCATTAACACACATAGCCCTCCGTTATTTTTTAAATAACCATTGCGAAGTTTCCCGGTTCATTAAGTCGAGATTTCATATATTAATGCCACGTTTCTTCATGCCGTTCTTACAAAATAGGAGCGAAAACGTTTTTGTTTCGTTTTTTCTATAACTGTGGTTTTTTCAATGAAACCTCACTGCTTGAGAGGGAACGTCTCTACGTCATTTTTCCAATAATAAATTTACTGTTGCATTTGTGTAGCATGCACAGGTAACTTAGTAATTCGAGGTACAAATGCTCTTCTATGTTATACTTTTTTGCTTTACTTTCAATTTTTATTAACAATTTATGAGAACAGAAATCTGCGTTGGACACGGTATAACTACTTAATAAATTAATGCCATCTTAGAGCTGTTCGTAATTATTTAAAATAATAAAATTAAGTCTTTTTATTATATTTATTTATATTGGTCCCGTACCTCCGTCCCCATCACTAAATAAATCCAAGCTTTATTTAATTTGGTTATATATTCCAGAATTCCTCAACGATAAAAACGCGACTGTATCATCTCGACGAGAACTTGGTGCCCGAACGCGGGAACTGTTACTTTGTCTCTATACGTCGCTTGTCGTTCAAAAAAAAATAAAAAATAAATAAAAAAATAAATAAAAACAAGTTCGAAGTTCACACGAAATAAAATTAAACAATCCTTGACCATAAACATTTTACCGTCGCCAAGCAGCACATAATCCTGATGGCCACTTCCAAGGAATTGGACTCGGGATCCCGAGATACGAGACGAGACGCTAAGCCGAACTCCGAAAAGGAGAGAAATAAAACGAAAACAAGCGACCAAATACGAAAGGTTGTAAGAAAATTCTGATCGTCTTAGGTTCATTCGCGAAAAGTGCAGGTATACACAGCTGTAGGAGTAGCAATCCATGTAAACACCTGGCGAGATTGATCGACCATCCTTGCTCGGACGACGTTCAAAGGATGGCTGAGCGTAGCTGTATCGCATGTTGCAAAAAAAAAAAGAAGAAAAAAAACGTTTCCTTGGAAGAAACAAACAAAAACACGCTTAGCCAAGCAAGGATTCCGGATTGCCCCTGTGCATTCACAGTGTCCCTTGTTACCGTGAATCAAATCACTCTCGCAGCTTGTCACCGTCCCACATCCAGCTCGATGTATTCCACGGAATCTTTGGGCTGCCGTTAAGAGAAAATACGATGCGGACTCACGTAAATCGATCCCCGAACAAATAAGTGCAGTGTGCAGGGTGACCGAAAGCGCTTGCTCTAAAGAATCAAACCGTATTTTTTGTTGCATTGCTCGAGACGTCTGTAGCTGTCGGAACGCTTTGTTTTTTCTTCGGGAAATAAAATAAATTATATTTGTCTGAGAAAATCAAAGGTCAGCATTGGAGAAAGGATTAAGTGCGCAAGATTGTGATGATCGTTCATTCGTAGATTTCAAAATGACAATTCGAAAGACAATGACGCATTTAACGAGCAATAATCAAAATCTGTACACGTGTAGACAAAAACGATACTATTTGAAAGTGTCTTAACCAATAAGACGATGGATTATCTGATCGTTGAAGCGACACGGACAATTAAGTAAACCTAATAGAGTTATAGTTTAAAATAATGCTAAGAATGAGAGTTTCCAAGAAACAAAAAGGAGTCGATGTTTGAACATTTTTTGTGGTCACTTAAAGGATCTCAACAGCGTTTGTCGTGGCATAGTGGATCCGAATGAGAACAAAACTGCAAAATGATGACTTTCAAATATTTTACACACCGATATACATGTCTAGTCTTAAACTACTACGACGTTGGTCTTGCAATGCAGATGGCAATAATGATTATACGTAGCACCGACAATTAACAAGTGCATGGGTATGAGAATAAGAATCGCGCACCTTCACGCGTTCCGAGTGATCAACTGTAAAATCAAACAAAGCCTTTTTTTGTTTAGCGGGTAATTTTGAGCGGCAGACACAGTAGTGTGGTTTCTTAAGAACGATGTGCGAGATTCTCGTACTCAGGATGCAGATTAATATCACGAGTGCACTCTTGTAGACCAACACGAAGGACGGACTTGAAGCGTGAGCTCTCAGCTATGGAAGATCTAATCGCGGCGCAATTTCACAGTATTACTGCCTCCGAAGGCGTTCACGCCACATCTGTGAACTATAGAATATGCTACTACCTAGGCTCGACGAAAACGTAGTTAAATCTTTCCAACACCACACCACCTTACGACTATAAGCAAGGTATACGTGATTTTTACTGAAGATCTGGTGTCACGTCGCTAGCTCTCCGCAAAAATACCGGTGGGTTCAATTCGAAAGGCGGAGTTGGACTTTTTCCAGTTTGAATCGGTACATAAGTTCTGTGTACACCCCCGGACAATGTGATCTGAAACATACTATCTGAACGTTTGCTACGCCTATGGTTCCCAAGAGCTTCATTATCTGGAGTTTATAGATTCAGACCTAAGCTTCGCGTTTTAAGTCATGTTTAAACCAGAGCTTCTTTAAGCCGGGGTCACACTGCTCATACCTATAGGAAGTATTCACTGGCGGCCATAGCTGTGTGCACGACTGCTGAGCGCGTGCTGATGGCGAGCTTCCACAGTTCTGTTGTAACGTGCATTCCGCACCCTCAAGATTGGCGGTCTTAGCTGCCTGTTAATGTGGGCTCGTTCAGAGCATGCGCTCTAGACATCACCCACAAATATGGCGCCCAGTGAATACTCCTTATACAAAAGACAGTCTGCAAACACGAGTCACCTTATAATCCGTGGTCTCAATGCCGCGTGCCAAGCTTTCCCCTTCAACTCATTGCCAAGCGACATTCTAAGCACGGACCTCGTGGCGACCCGCGTTCGAATTTGTATGCAGACTGTTTTTTATATGATGTATAAGCAGTGTGGCCCGGCTTTAAGAACTGGTATCAAAGTCGGAGCAGCCTAAGGGTCTGTTTCAGCTCGTAATTTCCGCGGTAGTATACTTCTTTATGCGGAGATATGTCGTCCGCTTCTAGCGCAGGGCTTGCGGTGACGTCAGAATGACACAAAGTTATTATTGGATTTGATTGGAAGAAGATTGGGTAGCCCTCGATATTTGACGCCTTGAGGTATACCCACTATTTTAATGCGAAAGCATTAACTCTCTCATGGAGCGAACCGGCGTTGTCAGCGTTGAAGCCGCGAAAAAACGGCTCCTAACAGACCGGCACCTGAATTCCCCTGTCCCATGGAGCGAAGCCGGCGTTGCCTGTATCAACGAAATGAGGTATAAATTCCCATTGGCTCCCAGCATAATAGGTCCTAAGAGCGCCACCCCACAGACAAACCCTCTTCATGGCGCTGTGGCCCGCCCGCCGGTAAAAGGGAGAGGTTGGCGCGCGCCCTGCCGCCGCTCTTTTCCCCCTCCCTCTCGGGTCTCGTGTCAGGCGTGCCCGGAGCGGGGAAGCAAGGAATTCTCGATCCTCAGATGTTGTACGCTTTGCTTTCAGCCACGTCGTGCAGCGCAGGAGCGGGACGCGCTGCCAGCTGTCCTCAACCGCGGAGGAGCGGGCGCGCTGCCCACTGTCCTCCGCGCAGCGGACAGCGGGGCGCGCTGCTTGTGGGAACGCGCTAAGTGTAGGAATGCTTTCGCATTCCTATACGTCAGCAATCCTAAATGCCATCGTGTAATTTTTTTTTTCTTTTGCAATTGGTTATTAAGAGTTAGCCGTTCTAACATCATTGCAGCCCCTGTACAAGAAGTGGACGAACTTGCGCTACGCACTGCCCTTCTTGCCGCAGGGGGAAGGACGCTAGAGGGATGGAGAGACAATGAAAACCAGCATGTAACGCAAACAAATTATTCACAGAGATCAAACCATGCTCCGTCTTACTGAACTCTGACCGCAGTCGACGCTTCGATCCAATGGAGCCAATCAAAAAGCTCCAAAGGTGCAGCATCACCGTGCTCGTCTTCTGTGTGCGTTAGCAGACGAAACCAATTGCACAAAATGATGGGCCATAATCGCGCGCATTTCCCGGCGTCCGATTGCTTTAGCAGGTGAGAGTAAACCTGCGTCTCGATGCACTTTCTGCATTGCTTGATGGGCTTCATCAGACACTAACGTCGCCTGCAGTCGGCCCAAGAGTGAAACGAAGTATAGAAGCCCCGATCAAAACCGACGCAAGTCGGTTGTGGCTGTGTAACGAAACAGACAAAAAAATTCTCTACGACTTACTATAGTCTGTGGCAACTCAAGAAGGCAGGGAGAGGGAAACGAAGGGCGGTGAGGAGGAAGCAGACGAAATGCTAAAGAGAGGAAGAGGCTTCCCCTTCTCGTCTCCAGCGTTCCGTCTGCTTCCTCCTCCCTAGCCTTCTTCCTTTCCCAAGCCCTACCTTCCTGAGTTGCAACGGACTATAGTAAGGCGATTGTCAGAAGGATGGGGAGACGCCTTTCTGAATGTTAAAAAAAAAGAGAGAGACTAGAGTTGCTGCTTGGACACGAACATAATGGGCAATGTCGCTATTGCACCGGCGATCTTTAATAATTCTCTCTCGCGGCTGAACCACCACACCGCGTGTACGAGATACGCTATAGACGCTTTACACACGCGCCAAATTACAGCCGCCATTGCCGACCTTCTCCTGTCTTACCGAGATACCAAGCCACTGAAGAGGACTTTGGCGAGCCTTCACGAAGGCAAACGCTGGGGAGAAGGACACAGTCGAATCTGAAATGGCAATAACCTGCCCTGCCATGGTAATGATGGAGGCAAGCGATAAAAATAAGAGGAAACAAAAACGGAAGGTCGATTATGGCGGCGCTCATGCACAGCTGCTGTAAAGCGTCTATAGTTAGTCAGCGCGGTTGTTCGTTCATTTTGATTTCTTGCGTCGCTCAATGCGAAGTCGACGCTCGCTTCGCACGCGAAAATTCGGAGCGGGTGCGGACGGATGACAGGCGGCGGACGCAGACACTTTGAGCACGAAACTGCTGCGGGCAAGCGCTAGGCGTGCACGCGTGCGCATTGCAGACAAGGATTGCTTTGTCAGCGGTAGTTTGTTACTTCGTTACGGCGTCTGTCGGTGGCCACGAGAACGCATTAGCGACGTTATGAATGGCGGGTGGCACGACACGAGCCTCTGCTCGCGGCCAGCGCGGGTTTTTGAACGGCGGAGGAACCGAACGCGCTCTCGGACATATTTTGATTGGAAGTTTGAAAAGTAGTCGGCCGGTAGCAAAGCATCGTCGATGTCGAGGACGGTGGGGTGGCGGCAAAAAAGTTGCGAAATGTGCTCGCGCGCGCGTGAGACCAACTTCGCACTTTGAAGCGTGCGTGTGCCTCCTTCGTTTCGCGGAAACATCGAGCACGCAATGTATTCTGAAGTTGCCTCGACTCCCGTGAGTTATTTGAATAACAGGTACCGCAATCGATCTTTGGCACGCATATTTCCATTGCCTATTTCCTACGGTGTTAGCCGTAGTCGTGCAAACATATAGACCAACACGCGGCCCTGACGTCACGCAGCTGCGGTGGCGCTTTCGACGGCACTGCGCGTGCGCAGACGCTTCACTTCACGCGAATTTGGTTTCTGCGCACGCGCAGTGCCCACACCTGGTATGGGCAAAAGCGGGCTTGTTTGTAAACGGCGTGTCGGTCTATACAACTCCCCGAGACTCCTCCTGGGTATGTGGCCGTACTGCTGGATTTTCTACGTCATCTACAGAAGGTCGGCGAGGGACATAGATTGGACTAGGGTGCTGAGTTAGTGTTCGTCTTTCCAGCCAAATGCTGACACATCGCTGGTGTCTTATCTGTACCCCGCGCTGGCACGCAGAAGTAGGCGTAGAATAACGTCCACTATGGCCTTGTTCTCTAAGAGGTATGGCCCCACCCCCTTTCCTATTTCCTATACTGCAATCTAAACTGATCTAGTACAGGCTTCCTGATGGCAGTATGCGCTGAGTGGGAGGAAATAAATCACTAATAGGCTTTAGAGCAATAAAGTATTGACACGGTGGACGAGTCGGTTATTGCCTTAAATAACGGCCGAACATACACTTTAAAAGATGTTACCAAATGTAGATTTTTGAGGTAGGTCTTGTCGGAAGTTACAATATACGAGATATTACAATAAGCAATATTACTTTTCTGCGCTCGATAATAAATGTTTATTTATATTTAATAAACTTCTCACCAACATGTTATATGTCATCAAATAAAAATGAAAAAGAATTAAAGAATGATCCACTGGTGGATCTTTTGGGAATGGCCCTTTCAAAACGCCACACATTTCCCCCTTAGGCAAACGCTAACACTGATCTCTTTACTTTTTTTTTAATTTGGCGTTTGTGTTTGGCTTTCTCTTTTGCTTTTATTTTTATTTGCCCCATTTTTGGCTTTGTTCCGGGTTCAGTGTTAGCATTTCCCAAAGAAGGACGTGTGGCGCGTTACCCAAGGGTCATGCTAAGGCATTCCTTAAGGATCCACCAATGGATGTTTCTCTAATTTTCGTAGCCCAAACCAACCCATACTCACTCCTGCAAGTTTGGACTCGCCGCAGCATCCTCCCTGTGACGTAACCTCCCCCTAGCCTCGCCACGCGCGCATTGGCTTCCGTCCAGTGAAGTCGCCTCCCCTCTCGCCTTCAGTACTCTGCATCTCTCTACGCGGTGCACTTCCTTTTCCACTGTTTTGTCCACGGACGGACGCCGTCAGCTTTTCCCTGTCATAGAGGTACTAGTGCTAACACATTAGAAGACATTATATTTGTTTCTAACGGGAAGGGAATTTGTACACGTTAGTCTGCTCGAAAGAAACGTCATTTGTTCGATACTTCTCAGAAGAATTAAATGTTGAAAATAGTTGCTATATAATTACTTATCGAAAGACGTCTCAGTTGCAACACACAAGGTCCCCTCGACCTAAACAAAAGCAGAGCGTTTAACAATATATTCATAGAGTTGATACTCAAACCGGGTGGTGGTAAGAGTGCCATAATTTTTGAATATTAACATCTTTGTCTCAGGATTTATATTGAAGTATCATGTCCCACGGCTATGATTAAATAATAAAAAAATGGAAATGCACCGTAATTTTCAAGCATCTGCCGCGTTATCTAGCGTTAAGCCTTTAAAGAAAATGCTTACGCATGCATCATAATACAACATTTCGGGTTTAGAGATCATACTGAATAGATCATAATCATTGCTTCCTGATAAACAATATAAGAACACGGGTAAGAAAGGCAATTAATAAACGTGCGCAAGGTATTTTTCTTTCAAGGCATTCCAAAAATCGCTTACGGTTATATCCTATTCCATAAAGTCATTTATCGACGAAAAAAATTAATGAAATGTTCTCTACACTCAAACTTCGATCCCAGGTATCACCAACTCAAGCAGCGACAAACGTTTTCCCGTTCTTCTTATTGCAATGAAACGTCACGCTTCGCCTGACAGATAGCCTCTTGGTGTGTCTCGCTCGCAGAGAGGGACGGCCCACCGACGGTACGAAACGTCGGGGAACGAGTCGGTCGACAGAGCCCCGCCAGCCCCGAAACCAACCGACACGACCAACCTGGCCTACAGGACGGCGTCCGCCCATCGGACTTTAGGCTAGGCTACAACGCCAGCCGCATGAATCATAAATGCGAAAACTCTCAACTGCCAGTCAACCGGCCTAGCGCAGTCGCTCGCACACGCTTCAGCCGAGCGGCGGTCCAGGTTGACTTGTGCACAACCAGGTTTACTTGAATACTGCAACGACAACTATCACGCCTCCCCTCTCGGGGAACACAGCGCGGGGGGTGGCTTGTTGTCTTCACCGATGTGCGGTGTCTCGCTCGCAGTGCTTGTTTCAGAAAGACACGTGCTCTGAACGTTGTCCGAGCAGGGATCCCGGACAGCTTCTCGCTTCCGCGTCTTTCTGGCGGAGCAGCTCATCGACAACGGGCGTCTCGCACCAGAGCGTTCGAGCCGGAGGGGAGGAAGACGACGGGGCTGGGCGTTTAATAAGGCCGCTTAATCTGGAGTGCCCAGCCGCCAACTGTGTGCACCCATTACAGCAATCACCTGCGTCCCCCTCCTCCTCCTCCCTCCCAACTGGAGCCACGGTACTAGGGAAGGAACGGGACCACCAAGGCAGCGTCGCCATAGCTCTTTGGGGGAAAGGAGAGGGGTAAAGGGGATATGGGGACGCGGGGAGAGCGTTAACAACTTTAGGGAATGGAAAGCTCGGGGGGCATACAAAGGAGAGGGGAAACAGGGATGATGGCAGAAAAGTGAGGGAGTGGGGGAACGGGGAGTCAGTGATACTACGCGCCACCCGACCTTGGGGGGTGGGGGGGGAGGGTGGGGTGTGGGGAGGGGGGGGGGGGGTCAAGCCTTTCGGTCCGGTCGCCGTCGCCCTACTCCGGGAGAGATTATATGTGGCCGAAATTGGACACCGTCCACCCCCCCCCCTTTTCTCTCAGTTCCCCTTTCGGTCATCAGCGTCGCAGTCTGGCCGTTGGCCCTCCTTGTTGGGGAATGGGAGAAGGAAGGGTAACTTTTGGGAAGCAAGCGGGATGAAGGAAGGAGAGGAAAGGTGGAGGAAGTGCGGCACTTTCAGAGAATGGACGGAAATCGATACCGTGTCTCTCCCTATCGCAGATAAACGCACTTGGTGGTCTAGAGGAAGCAGCCGCCAACCCGTTTCAAAGACTACATGATTGCGATTATCTGCCGAGAAGACAGTCTAAGCCGGATGGAGCTAATGCGTTCGGGGAAAAATTCCCTTCCTTGGTTGAGCGTCTCCGCCCTTTGAAACGATTCCTTCGATAATAGTTTTCTGTCCTGCTCTCGATAATTTGTTTACGGGATTTATGGCGTTAGGTGAAGAAAGGATAATAATGAAAAGATCTACAAATATTACTTAAAAACCACACTGGTGTCAAAACTTGCAGTGTTTTTAGAAAGGGGGATATAAGTTACGTGTTCTCATCACTGATGTGTTTCAATGGGCGACTACACATTTATCGAGGTCTGGCTCGTTTATGGCTTAAAACTAGTTGCGTGACGCTCTTTTACGTGCACTAAATGCACTGAATGCTACTGGAATACGCTGACGAATTCAGAGGTCTTCATTTTCGAAGCGTCCTGAGTCACAAGTGACATATTCCCGTGATCAGCAACAGCAATGCAGAAGCGAAGTTTTCGTTATCCTTTCTGGGTTGTCACGTGTCGGTGTTACATGAAAGGCCATTTCTTAACATTGTGTCTAAATAATTGCTATCGTTCGTTCCCGGAAAGATTTACTCGCTTAAGGTTGGACATTTTTCGTAAGATGTCGAGGCGACTGTTTGATTTCATGCGCGCAATATATGCCTCGACCAAACCCATCATAGACAATTTCAGGCAACAGGCGCGGACGACGGTGGTTGTCTGCGACGATTTACGCATGGCCCATCCTTCCAAGTACTGCTCCGACAAGAGTGCATCGTGTCCCGTCAGCGGCGAACTGTTTACGATAGCGCATCGACGTAGAGGAGGTTCGCTGAGTCCCATTGAATGAACCAGTTGCGAGGCTACCGCCATTTGACGACGGCAATAAAAAAGAAAGAAAAATACTCTCAAGTGGCGGTGCTGCGATTTGGCAGGCAGGGCGCGGAGCTAGCCTCGATCAGATCCGCCATTGCTAGAACTAATGCGAACACGAGAGATTACGCTCTGAACATAACTAAGGGCAAGAGAACATTCCGCAGAACGCTAAACCTGCACACAGCGCTGACTGAAATGGCGACCTTGCGAAAAACAAGCAGTACTGGTGGAGTGTAGTGAGTCTTTTCTTTCTAGTTTTTTTTCTTTCATAGAAGAACATTTGCGACCCCCCTCTTTAGATTTGATTCCAACTTTTAGTGATGCCCGAGTTCATTTCACCCGTAACCCATTTCTCATGTAGCCCCACCATTTTGATTGGTGTACTTTTCGCTTAGGCGGTTTGCTGCGATTCGAGTGCGTGCATTAACCCACGAGCGAAAAGGTCCCTAATGAGGTTCTCTCTCCCACTTGTCCAAACTTTTGAGTTATATTAAAACTTTTTTTCCGGTTGATTGAAAAGCGGAATTACGAGATTTTTTTTTATCTTTTTCCCTTTGGCATTGGCCTTTTCACAATCCAGTAAGGAAAAAAAAAGTTGCACTAAAAGGAGACTGTGTAAGAACTAACTCCGGCTGGTCTCGAGGTTTGCCAGTTTATTTGTATTACCATCGATTACCTTTAATGGCGGAGCAACTTTAGATCACTGAACTCGGTGACTAGCCAAATTCGCGCATTTTTCTAATCATCTCGCTGCTCCAACCACGACATCGCTCGACGCTAAAATACTGGGGTCTTTAGCGCTTCATAAGTCATGCGGTTCAATACGTGCTTTCGACGTTAGGGCGGAAGAATAAGTTTAACGTGTTCTTCACACTCATAACCGCAGTTCAGGCTGCGAGCCAACGGGAGAAAGGGAAATATTGTAAGATAGTTCGGGTCAAAAGAAGCGTTTCATAAGCTTATTACTCGCAATGACCAGTGAAAACAAAGTGTTTAGTGATCACAAAGTGTTGAGAAAGACAAAATTCCCGTTAGGGTTTCTAAACTGATAAAGAAAAGAGACCAAAAGAGAGCGAGACAGTTAATGCTGCTTCCAATCGCCGCCAAAATAATAATAAAAAAAGAAACTATTCGTTTTAAAAGAGTCTCTTTTTTTGTGCGTCTACTACACACACTTCTTTCGCGGCATACCAAATCGAGAGTCTCTGTCTGCGTTTATTATTACCGTTTTTAAACGTCCAAACGACCAGCCGCCCATAGCGCGCGAAACCGAGTTTTGTCTGTTGCGTGCTTAGGAACAGAAATCTTCAATTAATTCATTTTCCTCGCGCCATAGTTGTTGTTCTTAACATATGTGAAGTTTCTCTACTCGCAGATTATATTTGTCCGGCGTTTTGAGTGGCAAGGAACGAACGACGTGGCTCGTAAGCATTCCCAACGTTCAGCAGCTACTCTAAACGCTCAACTCCATGGAGCGAATATGCCGTGAAAAACCGACAAACGCTGCCCGGGGACACGTTCGTTTTGTGCGCGGATCAACCGTCATTGTTTCGATGTCACAGCAGAGAAAACGTCATCCGGTAAAATTTGTGGCTTGTTCGCAGCATATTCGCTGCATGGAGTCAAGTCATAATGCCTCTATGCTTGTAATAGCGCTAAATACGGTAGATGAAAGAGCGAATAGAAGACACGTGCATTGCCCTTCTAAGGAAGCCACGCTCACAACGTATACGCCAGGAAGCGGATATGTCCTGCGCCACCGCTAGGAACCCGTGAACCCTCCTTTACTACCTTTCTTCCAACGCCTACTCTTCCATTCCTTAGGCCTCGACTCTCTCGCTTCTTCTTGCTTTCTTATAGAGAACATTAGTGAGGATGAGGAAGATACAAATATTTAAAAAATATATGCTTTTCGATCCATCCCGTCTGGTTAGGCACAACCGAAATTAAAGCCAATTCAATTGTATTTCGAATTGGATCCTCGGATCAAATGGAAATTTCATCAAAATTTCAATTGGGAACTGAACTAAGAAAAAACTAGTCCTCACCAAGAGAACGACCCAGGAAGAACCGAGAGGAAGAAAGGACCACGCAGAACCCGACACCAGCCCAACTCCGCTAAGGGGCACAGAAGGGCGACAGCAGTAGGTCGACGATGGTCGAGGGCAATAGGTGAGCCGAACAACCACCGCCGTAGTGATATTTGCTTTTCCCCTCCTCCCAAGGAGGAACCCTAATGAAGGGTTCCCCCCCCCCCCCCCCCTCAGCAGAGGGGGATCTTATAGAGAGCAAAGAGCTTCCATCCCTCTCCTATGCCAGGTCTCACGTCAAAACGCACCGTTGGTTGCGGCACTCCTGCGTGCACTCCCGTGGCACGCTCCACGAGCGTCGCCAACATCGGCTGCCAGGTGGAGCGAAAGCGCTTGTCCGCTCGCGCGACCAACGACGCGGTGCGAGCGACCTTTCCCGCACTTAATTGAATGTCGCGCCTCGTCCGTGTTTCGGCACGAGTAGCAGCGCTCTCATAAAGGCGCGCTGTCGCGGTGAAGGAAAGTGTGTCCTTACCTGGAGGGACAGAGGAACAACGATAAGAGAGTTTCTGGGTGTACGATTGCTGTTCACATACCGAGCCGTTGTTCGTCATTGGTACTTTGTTTCTGGTCTGGAAACTCCGCCAATTTTTGCCATTTACATTTTTGTTTCCGAGTTGGGTGCTTCCGTTTTTCTAACATCTCGCCGGAGGTTGTAGAAAACTTGTCAGAAAATAACGACATTGAAAGGCAAAAAATCGTTGATTAGAATTTGTATATAACTCTTTCTATTTTTGTTTTGTATCTGCGATAGGTGCTGCCGATATTTGAAACAGCAAATGGAGATTGCAGAAAACTCACGAAAACCCGAAGTCTGAATGGCGAAACCTGTTCGTGTGCTGTGTGCTTTCCAAGTCTATGAGTTGGAACGTGTATTGCTCGTGCGCTTAGCAGAAAGAGTTTCAATGCTATATTCATGGAGACGAAGAGAGCGGCAGGGCGTTTTCTTTCAGATGCCCGGCCTTTAACAGACGCGGCTGTTGCGTTCCGCCGTACTTTGTCTGCGAGCGCACCCAGTCAGTGACTATGGTAATGCTGCAGGTTGCTGCCATTAATGATGACGCCGCATTCCCATCCTCCTTATAGGCTCACTTAGTCAGGTCCAAATCCACTCTGACTGCCGCTGTGCAGGAAAAAATATGTCGTCATTCGGCCCCCTTCACACGCCTTCCACTCACAGACACTTGAAATCGCGTCTCACATGTCGATTACTACAACTAAGTAAGCGTAGACTTCGCAGGCTTTTCCACTGGTGTAGATATTGGCGTCAAGAAATGTTTTTCCTTCCGTTTACTTCTAGTCCCACCCCCCTCCCCCCCCCAAAAAAAAGGAAAGAAAATGGGGGGGGGGGGGGGGGGGGGGGGGGGGAGGCTCATTACGGTGGTCAAACACCGAGCGGGCCTGGCGAAACGCTTCTTTGTTCAGTGGCCGGCTCCGTTAGGGCGAGATGGCCGTTCACCGTCTTAACTACCGCGAGCGCCACTAGCACCCGGGGTGCTCGCTGGCCGCCTGCTTTTACAAACACCGGAGCCGACAACGCGGCGTCTCCTCAGCCGCAGTAAACCCGCCCGAAGGAGGAAGGAAAGAGAGGCCGGCTAGTAATCAACCGAGCCCATCGGGCGGGCCTCCTTTTCCGTGTTTAGCCCGAGCTCGCACTCGCTCTGGCGGCTCTGCTGAAAACGGGGGAACGCTCGCAAAATGGAAAGGGGGGGGGGGGGGGGGCTGTGGACCAAACGGGGGCAGGGGGAAGGGAGGGTAGGATAGGGGAACGGCGAAAGTTCGGGACGTTATTAAAGGGCGCAGAAATCGAATTATCCTAACGAAGAAACCTCGAGACACCAGCGGAGGACCGAGTTTGTGCAGGCTCTTTCTATTCTGCTCGGTTTATTTCCTTGCATGCTTAAAAGGGTTCAAATAATCAATCGGGCGGCTTTTACTTGTGGGGAAGTTTCCGAATAAAATTTATCTTCCGATGGGGTCCCTGATACGGTGTTCAGAAAGTGCGGAAGAGTTCTTTAGTTCGTGCGTTCTTCAAGAAGGAGCTTACGTAAAATTTTACTTGTGTCCACTATAAATAAATATCAATTTTGTGATAACCATGTAAAGAGAAAAAAAAAATGTTTGAGAAATACATATGTTGTTGTTGTTGTTTTTTTAATTTTTTTTTTTTTTTAAATTTCAGTTTCCGAACGAGCAGCATGTCCTGAATAGCGTCTCTGCCGCGCGAGATGTGGCGTCGCGGAAGCACCAGCAATTCACACAGAATCGTAGTAAAAGCGTGCAGCGTTGGAATGTCGTAGTACATGAATGGGCTAATAATGAAGAATGGTTGCCTTGACGAGGATGCTAGAAAACAGGCATAATGAGTTCACTCTTGTTGTCAAGGCTTGATAATACAAGATCCTGAATTGTTAAGCTTGCTATAGCAAGCTTACCAGTTTAGGATCTTGTATTATCTTGCCTGGCGAAGTATACTTCGCCAAGCAACGCCTATTCCGATAGCTGAACAATTCAAAGTCAGTCACACACACAAGCCACATTGGAATTACACAGTCAATGTTTGTTTTAATAAGAAAGGCTTTTCAAATAAAAACGTTGTCTTCACACGCGCATTTACCTATTGTTATTATAACGAACGAATCATTGTCGCTTGCCGCTACCTAAAGAAAACATAAAACTATATTGGTTTCGTATCTTACCCACAGGATACTCCGCTGTGAATGAAACTAGCAAACGAGGGCAGCGGCACTAGAAAAAAAAAGAATATTATTGTCACTATAAAATGTCGCAAGTGAACACCGTCGGTTTCATTTCTCAAACCTTTAAATAAACTTTTTTTTTTTTTGCTTGAGGCATCAGCAACGCTGAACTACGCTAGCCGATGGGAACTCACGATTGGGGTAGGAGCAACAGCGTCATTTATACCGCGCTCGGTAGGAAACAATACGCGGAGTACAGCGCGTGTTCTGAGCACTTGTGCCTTCCCAGGCCCGTGGCTCTGAAGAATATTGGCGGCACAAGCCGGCGGCATAACACCTGACAGCTTGTTCTGGTTATTAGCCAGAAGAGCGCGATCGCCGGCACACCATTTGGGAACGAAGCTAATCGAGCACAAGTTGCCACGACGCATGTAACCCCCCGTTTCACAGGTGAGACAAAGAAGACAGTCGACGAAGTAGAAAGTGTCCCAATGTTACTGGGCTCACGGCCCTCCAAGATTAGGGACAACTGTGTCGTCTGTTGGCAGTGCCACCATCTTGCCTACCACTCGTGTGTAGCTGCTGAGACGTTTATGCGTGATTGAGCATTATCAGTTGTGAAAAGAAGCCGGATATCTTTAAGAACATGCAACATCACGCTTTCCGCCAAGTATGCGTTGGCTATTGGAGACGCGTCAAATCATATTGGGACGGCGTTGTAGAGATAACTGGATTTGTGACGCCTTACTACATTGCCAAGTGGAGAAAGTTTCTACCTTGAATTATTTATTGAGACCTCAACGAGTACTTTTTAATTTGACATTTTCACTGGCAAAAGCCGATCCGCCGGTCCCACGCATACGAGTTCAACGCATAGCGGGATGCAAAATGGTGGCCACGGTCGAAAAGGGGTCACCTGCCATCCCAAAAGATGTCGCCACGCTAGCAAGGCGCAGCAAGTAAGCAACACTGAGGCACTCTAACCTACTCAAAAGCTCAAAATATATATATATATATATAAATATATATATAGCATCAAATGATTTTTTTTTTTTGGTTAGTTGGTCCCCATTTTGTGAAGCCTTATAAGTGAAGCCTGATAAGCGTGGCCGCGAAGCTGGATGTTGTTTGGTTAACGGAGGAGGACACGTAAACAGAAGGGTAGGCGAGGAGGAGCTCGACTACCTGTGCGCATTGAGGGGGAGAAGCTCGAGACTATGGAAGCGTCTGCAAAATCACCAGGTTATCAGCCCGATTAGTTTCAGTATCGATTAGTTTAAAAAACAACAATCAAAGTAGTTGTGTTGCTTACGTGAAACTCAGTGTATCGCTAAACGTTTGTGATACAATAATGTTTCACGTATGCGACAAATTGTCTAGCAATTTGCCAAACACAGTTTGTATATGCAACATGTTACAGGGCTAGTTTCAACAAGATAATTGTCGCGTTACCAAAAAAAATCGCAGTGGCTTAGCTGGGCTATGTCAGGATGTACGTAGCGTGAGCTTAGGTTCAGCTGGTTAATCTATCATGTCTACTTCTCCTTTAATGACACACACACGGTATACGCATTATGTGACTACTTCGGGATCCGACCAGTTAAGCTTCTCCGCTCTTCTGCGCCGCTGAGCAGCAATTTCACTCTCCTTCTCCATGGCTATGCCACACTGGCAAACGCCTCGCTATACGTATACCCCCCCTGATACCTTTGCGCATGCGCACAAAATGAGAGGCGCTATCAAGCGGCTCCGGTGCAGCGTCAGACTTCGCTACTGCGCAACGGAGGCGCACAGCTGAGCACGGGGCGGCGCCAGTGCGTCTGCCGCGGCTATGACGTCACTCCTCTGGAATGCGCAGACCGCCGAGGCGCGCACAGCGGCGGCGGAGCGCGCGGCGGCGGCGGCTCCGGCGCGCCAGCTGTGCAGCTGCCTCGGTGGCTCCGAGGCGAGAGCGCTGGCCTACGGCCGAGGTGCCCGCAATCTGACGGGGGCTTATTACGGAGGAGGCGCCGTGTAACCGAGCTTTCGGTTGCACGTCAAAAGATCCCCAGGTGGTGCAAATTAATCCTCAGTCCTCTGCTGGGGCGTGCCAGATGCCGGTCGTTGGATTGGCACGTAAAACCCCCAAATTTGACTTTTTTTTGGCGCCAGCTGTGCGCCGTGTGACGTCACTGCTCCTCGCGCATGCGCAGCACGGCTCTCCAGGAACCACGCGAAACTGCTCAACCTCGGCCAGTGTAGCTCACGCTACAAAAAAAAAAAAAAAAAAAAAATTAGGCGCACCACATATTTTCCGGCAACTTTATCGGGGTCGCGAGTTTAGGAAAACCGGGGGAAAATTGGATGAAAACTGTGTCAGCATTCCTTCAATATGTTTATCCGATAAGGAATGTTGCTTTTTTGACACACAGTCACAGCGCATAACAGTGGCTAAGGAGCACGTGGCGTACATGACATGCATTTTATCTTTGTTTGTTTGTTATGACGTTACAGTATTTATACTTGATGTTAGCACGAATGAACTTTAGTTGTAAGTCAGCGCCTTGTTCGTCTACCTTCTTGTTCTTGTCCGTGTCCTTGGGCTGTTTTAATTTTTAATCATGAAATACCAACTAGCCCAAACTTCTACGTTACGCAACCCATCCACGCTGCTTTTTTTGTGTCTTCTGACTTTCTATGTATACTTAAAATAAATGTAGGTCCTGGTCTGTAAATGTTCCCGCACTGACAGAAAACCAATTTTTTGTACTGGATTATATTATAGGGTGTCTGAAACGCCGAGGCTCGATATAAAATGGGCCGTAAACATCGGCTCCTGCACGTAGCAATCTCAACTTTTCGTCAAAGGTGTAATTCACAGGTGGACTTTACCTTGGAAAAATTAAAAGGCGTAGCTCTCTTTCTGTAGTAAATGGGGCCAACAACTCGACAGGGTCCGGCGGGCGGCGACGCGGACGACAGAGTCGAGTGGCGGGGCTGGTTTGGCGCAGGTACTGATAGATGGCGCTACCTCCTTCTTCCAGCCTGCTTTTAAAAATATTCAAACTGCCCGCGACAAACGTGGCCTATTAAAATGAACATTATCTGTATGTAATGTCCCTTTTGTTTCAAAATAAGTGTGGACAATTATTGTAAATTTTGAAGCAACAAAAATCGAAGAAAACGCGCGTGCATACCGACGGCGATCTCGTTTGCCGACGGATTTCGTCTGCCTGTCACCTGCTTTCTTACGCTGGTCGGCTACACCTTCCAACACGGCACCCGGCGCCATCTATCAATACCTGCGTCAAACGCGCTCCACAACTCGATTCGATCGTATGCGTCACCGTTCGCCTTTGACCCCGACAAGTCTTATTGGCTCTATTTTTTGTTGGATGGAAGCTTCGCCTTGTAAATTTACAAGCTAAAACACATTTGTAGAATACACCTTCGACAAAATGTTTAGATTGCTAAGTGTATGCGCCAAATTTCGCGGTCCATTTTAGATTGAGCATCAAAAGTTCAAATACTCCATATGAAAAACAAAACAAATTACGGTTACTACTTAGCCGTGGTTGGAAGACTGTTTCACGGTATGCGAAAGTGGTTGCAATGAAAATAATTAAAATCTGTGCTCCACTGGATCATATAGGGGAGCGTAATACATTATAGAGTTTGTTAATGTGGTACACCGAGGTTTTACGCGAAACTACGTGAAGCCAAGTGAACTAACTAATAAAAAATAGAAACAATTCCTGTTCCTGTTTTGCATTTTAATAGCAGAAATAAAGCTCCCGACAGATCAGACTTGAGTGCCAATTACGTATGAACCACAACGCATACTACACCCTTACTAACTCTAGATCACAAAGTGTTTTGTTTGTTAAGTTTATGCATACAAATTGCAGCAACGACCGCAGCCATTTTATGACGTAATGTTCTTCCTCGATTTAAAATAATAAATATTTGACAGCTGCGCTGTGACAATTGTAGAATACAAGAAATTGTAAAATTTAAGGCTTTTGTGATATATAAAACGTTTTCGCACCTGTCCCTCCATCAAAAGAGAATCCCTTCATTTACCCGACTTTTCGTTGGCTTGACATGGTTATCCCTAAAAATATTTTTGGGGTGATATATACATATATAAAGTTGCGCTGGAACGCAATGTTTGTTTTTACGTTCTTAGCGGTACGTCGGCGTAGTCCGGCCTAATTGGGCGACTGATAATTGTTCCCTCATTAGACACTGCAAGCCAAAAACCTCAAAATACAAATAAGAAAATGAACAGAAAACGATGGTCCAATGATCCAGATTACTTTTTAATACGAGCGGGAACGAGGGAAACAAATTAATTACCAAGACGCATTAGCTGCTGTCGTGAAGTAAGAAACGGGCATAAATTTACATGGCTTTTGCTTTCGCGAAGATAATTAGCTCCCAAGTTAGCTTATGGGCGAGAGACAGCTTTGTTTTACTTAAGTAATGCTAATACAGGGAGGGGCACAAATGACGAGGAAAAACTCCTACGCAGATCAGAGCAACGGTAGCACGATAACGTTCTTCGCTGCTCTGCGGGAACGTTTTAAGCCGGTAATTTGTGGAAATATGCTAGTGGAGTGTGTGAATAGGCAACAACTGCGTGCTTCACTTGCTCCACCGCACAGACACACACACAAAGACGTAAGAAAGGCCAAGGAGCTCCCGAAGAACCGTAATAATTTTACTCATTTACACGACACGTATCAAGCATCTTGAGAATAGCATCACAGAAATTGACGCTAATATGACGGTATCTATAATCAAAGATGCCTTCTATATTTTTGCCGACTACAACAAAAATGGTAAAAAACAAACTCCGCTTTATATGTAAATGAGAAAATCTAAGAAATATACAAACGCTTCGAAAGAGCTTAAAGTGAAACGTGTGAATACTTAGGTCACTCTTTTTGTTAGATATTTGTTTAAGCACACTGAAGAACCCCTTGCGCGCCCGATATTTATAGTGAGTGTATTTGTTGATGACAATTTCAAGAAGTGCTAAGAGAGCTGAGACCCTGGGAAGCGTTTGCGCACCTAGAAACACATCAAAGGTGGTAGCATCAGAAACCGTTAAACACATGAACCAATAATAGTGGCCCCAGAAGGACGGCACCGATAGCGACGCACCTTAGAAGTGGCGTTTGAATGAAAGCTTCCGTGGCAGCATACGTAAATTCCAAAATCGACAAACGAACTTATGAGGCACAATCTCGAGATGTGAACTGACAAAATGTGCTGCCACTGTGGAAGCACACACCTGCTCGCGTTTCTTGGTGGACAAGAACTGCCCACAAAAAACGGACAATTCTGACGTCACAGCCGGGGTATTTGTTAGGTATATGACTAGACAAACACAGAGAAACATTCAACTTTACATGCTTTAAGGGTGTTTATAAAGGGGTTTTATAACACAAAAAACGTACTAAAAGGTTTTGCAATCACGTTCAACACAAAACTTCTTAATTTATTTCAGTTCTCCTTTTACACAAAGATTCCCATAGCGCTGTCAGTGCTTCAGTTTGTGTATGTCTCTTTCTTTGTTTACATTTCTTTGTTTTTGCAACCATCGGTTTTGAGGTCTTCGTTTATAAAAAAAAAAAAAAATATAGGAAGCAAATTCATGGACAGTTTTCCTCAGTAATTTCGAGATATAATGTCGCAGCTAAGAGCAAAACGAATCGTATCCCGTAACCGTCCTCTACGTAGCAGTTTGAAATAAAGGTGTAAATACACTCTTACTTCCTATGCTACCAAATGAAGTGTAACTTGAGAGAGCCATTTTGCGTAGTGACATTTTGAACTGCATTGGAATACGCACACCAGGGCCACTTTTTGCTAAAGACGAAAGTGCTTTACATTTAGTAGCTGTCAGCTCGCTAAATACACATCACTAAAAAACACACAAACACACACACGCGCGCGCGCACGCACGCACACACGTACGAACGCGCGCGCACATACACACACACAAACGCGCACACAACACACACACACACACACACACACACACACACACACACACACACACACACACACACACACACACACACACACACACACACACACACACACACACAACAAACACACGCGCGCTCGAAGTTTTTAGTGCTTGCGGAAACATCAAGCAGTCGTCGCATCTCTAATATTAATCACGGAGAAGCAAAGGGGATTCGGCGCAATGGGTCTCAAAAGAAAATAGCCTGGAATAGACGCAACTCGGCGGCAAGCAGCAGTACGACGGAAAAGCCTTCTCTGTCAAAGTCAGACACACACGCTCTGCTAGCGCGATGGCTTCTCAAAAGAGGATTCCTCCGAAAGAACCTCATCAAAGAACTCTGCTAAGATTCTCGTTTGCTTTTTTTAATTTTATTTTTGTGTGTGCGTGTGTGTATCAACCCGTCGCCATTGTTCTGTTCAGGAAAGCTCTTTCAAGAACCAGCACGACCCTCGTGAACGGTGTTCTATACACCACGACTACTGAAAAGAACAAAGGCCGTATACGCTAATGTCTAGATGACCCTGTGGATAGCTCTTCTTCGGATGTGTGTCTGTGTGACTTCATGAATACTTCAGAGTGCACGTATGAGGGTATTAACGTGTGCGTTGGTGGTTAGTTTGAGCACCTCCGATTGTTCGCACTTCGAAGTCTGCTGGAATGGGCATCTGTGTGAACCTGTATCTGTTGTGTGAATGCGGGCGGACATGAAGACATTGGGCTTAGAATACGTACTATAGTAAAAAGCAGCCAAAGAAAGAAGGACACTATTAAATCGTCCACGTGTAACACTCGCCATGTTCTGCACTGATTTAGCACGTCGTTTCTAATATATTACCGTTGTCCGGTGCTTCATACCCCATGAATAGTATATCAAAACCACTGGGGGCATTAGTACCTTATTTTCAATACTGGCCACTTAACAGCAGTTACTCGGCAAATAAACATGTCGCGATAGATAACAAGAAGTTGAATACAGAGAAATAAACTAGTAAGATATTAATTATTGACACATGTGCCTTGAATACTAGCAATGAATTTGTAGCGATATGCGAGAATTCACACTTTGGAAAAATTCACACTATTTATAGATATTTACATGACATATGTGAAGTCCACTGGTATTGATGAGCGGTGGGTCAACTGACCAGACCATTGGTGTTCTTCGTCGTGAGCGTGCTCGATCTGACAAAAAGGGTACTGCTCAATTGCCAGTGCTTTTCAGCGGCTTCCTTTTTTGACACGATAAAAACGTAATCAATACAGTTACCACAAATTACAGGGGAACGTAAACAAAATATATGCTCTTATTTCTATGTTTAGATATGGAATAGGTTGTGGCGGCAGCGCAGAAACACTAATCTAGACAATTGTTTCTGGGATGGCAAGAGAAAAGTCAAGAAAAGTAATTTTAAAACGAATGAACAGATTTCAAGATCGGGCCTGGTGGTGGTTGCGAAGCTTCGTTGGAATGCCGCCACGGCATCGGCCTCTAAGAAGCAGCACCAGTTCGCGCACTTATGGCTCTCGTGGAGGTACTTAGTCCCGAATGTGACTTGGCGGAGAACGCTAACGAGACTACTACGTTGTATATGTTGACTTCCACAGTGCTTACGCGACGAGCTTTCCACACAATCAACATCGCCGTTCTTTGCAGACGTTAGGTAGGAGCTTTAACTGAGGATGCAAGGACCTCCGCCAGGACAACCATACCTCTCTCCACCCTCTCCCCCTTCTTCCCACGGGGGATCCACTGTGAGCAACGCGCTCAAATATGACACCCGGCGAATACCTTATATACATAGCTTGCAGGTATCGCCGCTGCTGGGTACCGACGTTTCTTTCTAGTTACTGATTCCCTCGAGCTGCGGTGTTAAACGAACACTGTGAACCGAACGCTCGTGGTACATAAAATGCCGGCATGGCCGCGAATGACTTTACGGACAAGCTGAGTATAGGCCATAGGGCGTACAGTAGTCCTGAGATATTACTACTAGGTGCGATTACCACGTGTTGACGCCACCAAGCGGCAATGCTCGCCACTACAGTACTCTTGGCCGTGCCGGAGCCATCGACGTCACGAGCGCGATACGCACTGCGCTTTTTGCTGGCAGGTTTTGATCCGAGAGGTAGAGAGCTCGCGGCCGCGTCATTTTGTTTCCCTACCCCTTTAAGCTCGGTTGTGGCAGTTTTATGTTTCAGCACCGATATCCTTACAAAAAACTCACGGATATGTGTTGAACAATGCAGCTTTGACTACTGTACGAGCGTTTCCTTTTTATGTTTACTCATTCATAACAAGAGACGCAAATAAAAACGGCCACACAAAGTGTGCTGCGCTTGACCGCAGCAGCTGCCATGTTGTGAAAAGGCATGTTGAAGGAGATTTGGCATCGGCCAAAGTTCTGCAGAATGTCTGCAATGGGTTCTTTGCTTCCAGTGGAATTGATGTAGGAGACGTGTGAGAGGATATGTGTGTTTTTGTAGAACGATCGTGCGAGGTGTTGCCTGTTCTTGAAAAAGACACAGACGTATTTTGTTTTCTTTTTTGTTGGACTGAACGATTTTTTAGAACTGGAGCGCCCATGCCCGAGTCGGCGGTGGAAGATGCGGACTACGTAACCAACCTCTGTCTCTAGAGGCGCGGAGAGCAAACGAGGACGGAACCGGGGTGGCGGATGTGGGGAGGCGAAGGAGCGTGTCCCCACAGCGCGTCCAGGTGGATATTTCGCAACGGCGGCGGCCTACAGGGGAGACAGAAGTGTGTTGGGGGGAGGGGTGGAAAGAGGAAGCCTTCCCGCAGTTGGAGTAAACGTGTGAGAAACGACGGGGAATCTGAGAGCAGTGCCTCTGCTGTAGAGTGGAGTTTTCCGTTCGTACATGAGCACTTTTTGCCGGGAAGGGGAAATAAGAATTATGAGCCAACTCTAAAGGACAAATATTTACCGCCATTGCGCACGATGCATTATGGTGCCTTTTTGACAATGAGGATAAGCGGCATGATGTTGATTTCAATTGCCCCCTTTGACGAAGTAGTGGATCCCAGCACTGCATGAAGATAAAATCATCGCTCGCTTGCATTGCAACCATTCATTTTCGTGCGAACTCTGTTGAAACACGGACCTTC
The DNA here is from genome assembly GCA_013358835.2 of Ixodes persulcatus. Classification (NCBI taxonomy): domain Eukaryota; kingdom Metazoa; phylum Arthropoda; class Arachnida; order Ixodida; family Ixodidae; genus Ixodes; species Ixodes persulcatus. Next base: position 1,349,711 of record JABSTQ010009910.1, read on the forward strand.
AATGGTCGTAAAGACGTACCTAGACTTAGCGAGGAGTAGCAATACGGCTGGCCGCGTCCCATACTTTTCTGGCGAACCGGTTACAACTCCAGAGTGCAGCATGACCCTTCTGGGTCACGGATGGTTTATTAAGCCTCCCACATAGAGAGGATGAAACAGGATGATTGTGCCAGCACAATTCGTCCTGCGTTTACCAGCGTCTAACCTCTGGTACTTCGGGAGTCGCCCAGAAAGGGCCCCATCATACTATCCGTATTGGTAGGCAACACCTACGGATAAATTTAACGAAGGTCACATATTCAAAAATGCATGCATTGTATTTCGTCGCGACGGAATGTCGTGAACTTAGGTTGGCAAATTGAAACCGAAATTGTAACAAATCGGTTGCCAAGATACTTTTGCGCGGCACCACACCGCTATGATCTTTTCGATTTTGAAAGAGGTCCGGTTTATTGGTTGGCGCGTGCAAACACACTCTACCGTACCAGCCGTCTTGATAACAAAGTTTCAGTTGCGGCAGAAAATCTCTAGAACTCCGCGAGTGTGTTCTCCAGTACACTGTATCGCGCTGAACTGCAAGGCGCAATCTACTGAACATTTCCCACGTCACACAAAAATGGCCGATCAAATGCTAACTGAGTTCGGTGGTGCGCACTTATATTCTTAATTCAAAATCATAAAAGATGGGTATGCGATAGCGTATCACCAATTTTATATGATCATTGAGCATTTATATGAGTCTATACAAGTACGTCCATATTTGACCGGGTAAATCCTCGGTCAGACAGGTACGCTGTTTGCATTCAGAGCGACCGAAACGAGAACAACGACAAAGTCACCGAGAGAACTGCCATTTGCACTGATTGGCACACAACGTGCCAACGAATGCGAAAAGTAGCTTCGTGAAGCAAACATGTGTCCCGGTGCTACGGTCGTTGCGGTTGTTTTGGCTGCTCTGGACGCAATCGACACAAATATACCTATTTATGCGTATGTTGATATTTAACTTACACGTGCATTTGTGCAGAGAGTGAAAATAGTTAACCAGGTGCACAACATTGAGGCGCGTAAAAAGGAGAAGCGTCGTGTCTTTTATATATATATATATATTACCGCGTGTTTGAGCTTCGAGTTTGGGCCTCTGTGAGTAATACAAAATTACAAAAATAAAAGCTGTTTCAAACTTACCATTTTATTTGTGCGTGTGTACGATGAGGTAAGGCAGGTGCAAGAATTAAATCTGTTAGTAGCTGTTAATCCTACTTTTAGGTCACGTAGTGTGATTTCCTTTGAATAACTTTCTGTCGGATTAATATCACTCCTCATTTTAATCATTCGAACGTCGAAAAGAAATATTGCGAGGCAATAGTGCACACTGTAGAGTGGTAATTTTTTTAACCTACACGATCTTGGCTATTCAAAGTGTCAGAGGAGAAAGAAAAAAAGCATAAGCGTTTCTCAGTTCATTCTATTTTGTCTGTGCTTGTGTCTCGAAGCACGTTTATATCCGAGCAACGAAAAAGGGACGAACTTGAAAGGCGGGATCTAACGTTCGCGCTTCCTCGCACTCCACGCCCACGCATATCTGGGACTGGAGCTGGAAATGAGCCCCACGCCATTCGGAGCAGATGTCTTTCTTTCACGCAGATTTTTTTGTCTTCCCGTTCCATATCGTTTTCGCAATCTCGGCCCTCGCGTCTGCGACTGAGGGGAGGAAATAAATAAATTAAAAGGTCCGAAGAAGGGGGGGGGGGGGGGGAGGGAGGGGTGAAGCAAGATTTGTGACCGCCGTCGAGAGAGACAAAGATAGAACTCTGTCAAAAGGGAGTCGAAATCGATGCCAACTCCCCAATCTTTGAATACTCGGTTAAAGAGCGGAGCCGTTTGAAAATGAAACGGGGAACCCAAGAACCCGTTCAAGACATAGCGACGCGGCTCAGAGTGACTGCGGCCTAAAATGGTGCGAATATAGAAAAAAAAATAACGGCAAGAATTCGAACTGAGTAAGAGTCGATAGCGGGGCGATAGATAGGAACAGCAGTCTCTTTCTCAACCTCGTACATGTTTTTGTTTTTTTTAAGTGAAAGAGTGCGATAGGGTGAAAAGGTTGATTATTCTCCCTGTCAGTTGAAGATGCATTCCGGTGATGACACCCGCCGAGTTTGGCGACTGCGGAGTTCCAAATGGGTGAGTGATGCGTAATCGATTGGACGACGCGATTAGCCTAGAGCACCCGTCGTTCCCGATGAAGGGGGAAAGCAAAATGACGCTCTCTTCGCCCAACGTACCGACAAAAAATACCACACTTGAAGAAGAGAAAATAGTTCGAGAGTACGCACCAGAACGGTCCGCGCGTCATACATTTTGGCTAATTTCAACAATATTTCATCTTTAAAACCACGAGGAATATATTTTTTCAATCTCCAATGTGCCTAAAAAAAAAAAGCTTTCTGGAATAATGTTTAAAAATTTGATACTTTCTTCGCCCCACGGCACGGAGCGCCCGAAATGTATGTGGCCTACAAAATATTAACGACAACACTTTTTTTTGTCTCATAATTTATCTGGAGGTTCAAAGTCAGTTTTGCACCGATAATTAATCTCAATATCAGCTATTTTTAGCTGATGCATCAAATGTATAGATACAAAACAGAACAGTTCTGAACTTTAGTGATATTTCAGCATTAAACACGTTAAGAGCTGTATGAAATAAAAAAAAGTCGATAGAAAAGTGTGATAGTTATTACTTAATTAAACTGTGTCGACGCGGCAATGTTTATATCTTTTTCAAATCTTACAAGTGACAACCAAATTTAGAATAGCCCTTTTTGCTAAGGCAACTTAGTGGTAGAGGCCTGTCAAGATAGCTTTTATATTAAAGCTCTTTCCCGTTAAGTTTTCTGATTCTCAAGTGTTTTTCGCTCAGCGCGCTGTCACCATACGGAATTCACACGACACGTGCACGACCGCAAGGCGGCTGTGAGCGCGGCAAACCCTTACTCTGCCGAATTGCCGAAAATATCACCGCTGACATATTGCATGTTCAAGGCTCCGTTAGGAATGTCCTCTATTTAACTTTTCCTTTCAAGCGGGGAAAAAAAGGCCACGTAGTTTCTTCGACAAGGTTTGTGCCGACGTACACTCCCTATTACAAATGTCTGCTTCGCTGAGAAGGGACCGAGCAGGGAGTCGATGGCTTTGAAAAGCACCTTTTGTGAGCGAGTTCTCAAACAAACAAAGGACTATGCTGAGCTTGGTCTACAGGACTGTGTCTTTGTATGCATTTTATGCATTTGTAAGACGGAGAGTAGAGCTCAGTGAATAGTATATCGAATTATTCTTACTCCAATGATTGAGCCAGAATTTTATATGACATTGATCAGTCTTGTGCAGCGAGCGTATTGCTGCATCTGACTTCACGGAGAACGTGAAAACTGACGATTTAAAAATAGAAATGGCACCCGCCGTACTTGCGGGAAATAAAGTTCAGATTGTATTGCACTCAGATTCCTATAGTTGACTCGCTTTCCTGAATATTGTTTTTCTTAATCGATAATAAAACAGTCATGCGTGCGACTTATGCTTCACTATAGACTTATTTTGTGAACGGGAAGAAGAGACGACAAGATGATTATGCAAACCAGTAGCTTACGATAATAAACCGTATCGATGTTCTGCTTACGTCAGCCAGTTCTAAGAAAGCTCTCCGTCAGTTTACCACCCATGATAAAATACAAAAAACTAGCGTTTTGGCTAAGTAATACAGCTTCAACTACTGCCCGTCTTGGCACCGCCGCGGCGTCGCCTTCGTGGTCGTCCCAGTCAATTTCGGAACGGCTTGTAGTCGGTGAGGAGAGCCACACTGTGGGAAATGAGATAACTGAGACCGTCTAAGGCGTCCGCGTGCGTGGTTTTCCTTGTGATGCAAGAGTAAGACAAGCATTTATACTCCCCTTCATGTTATACCCTTTCACCTTCTACTCCCTTTCCCGTTAAAGGCCCCAGGCCAGTGGTTGTACTGAGGCGGCTATATTTCTCATCCACATCTGAGATACCAGACGACCCATGAGACTAAGTTCCGGATGTATTAACATACACAAAACATCATATGGCAAACGCCGAAGCAAACGCAGTGATTCAATCAGCACGCCGAAGCGAGTCACGTGCCGACGTATTTATAGTTGGAGTCCACTAATCCTAAAGAGGACCATAAGGTACTTCGGTCACTTTCCCAGATTTTCTAAAAACTATGTAGCGGAGGCACTCTGTCGTTGTTACGATGAAACCAAGTGCAAAATGCAGAAGGCGTTGCTTCGGCGCGCACCTGAAAGGATACTTCTCTGCAAGTAGGTGTCTTGTAAGGGAAAGCTAACTGCACGGAAAGGTTTCAGACCTACGGACGCGATTACGAGCATAATTTATTTTTGAATAGTGCATCATCCCTCCCTATACTGTGTAAAGCTTGGGCTTGTTAACTACGACCGCGCGAATCGCATATTTCCGTTTATAAGTACTTACATTACCAAGACCTCTAGAAACGTAATTATTGGTTAAAAAAACGACCTGCATATGCAATAGTAATTCTTACAACAAAACTCTTTAGAAGGAACGTGAGAATAGTGGTTCGAATCGAATATCACAGCGTCATTCCTAGCTCCTGCACCGTACAAACAACCTTTCCCTAACACTATCAAGACTATAAATGACGCAGCGCTATTCGATTCGAACCACCAGTGGCGAAACCCTACTCTTGTGCTCTAATAACTGAGCGACGAATTAATCCTATCGCGAGCTCCGACATTTTAATATATATGCTTCTAGTCATAGAAGGTTGTTACCCTAAATTCCAAAGAACACGGTAAATGCAGTGCAACGTTATCGATGCGTTAAGAATATTAATTATTTTGCCAAAGTTGGTACCAAGAGAAATATGCATGGGGGAATAAACCACAAGAATAGAGCGACTGTCTTGTGTTATGCCCCGTTTTTAAATAGTATTCTTCGAAATTTAAACAAAAAATGTACCGAAAACATTGGCAAAAAAATGGGCCGAAAGCTCTTGGAGACGTTTTACGGTCTGACCTTTTTGTCTTTGGTCACAAAACGCGATAAAAATGCACATCGATAGGGCAACCTCCAACGTCGCCGGTACGGCAACAAAAGGACGTCCGTCCTTTAAGTCTCGAATAGGACAAGAACGTAAAGACGCATCTGCTGTCCGCCTTTTGTCCCCAAAAAAGTTTTCCGAAGTGCACGTCGCGCATAAAAACACGCCAACGAAGCACTCGGAAAAATGCCCGCTACAATTCGGGAGTCAAAGCAAAAAAGACACGCCAGCAAGAAAAAAGAAACAAATCACGATAATAATAAAACTTATTTTCCTTTTCACCCTCACGCGATCGAGGAGAAAACGGGCCGAACGCATAATTTGCCTGTTTACTTGCAGTGGAACGGAAGTGGAACATCTCTGCTAAGCGCTCGCGTTGTGATGGAAGCATTTGTCCGACGAAAACGTTTCCGCGCCCAGGCTCAGCGAAACACAATGCCTTCCCCGCAGCCCGATGAGATAGTAAAAAAAAAACGGTACCAACAACACGCTGAAACAAGAACAAGGGCGTCTTGCCGAGCGGAAACTGCCCGCTTTTATTTCCAGTGCCGTTCCTCATCTTTTCAATTTCCATCCGTTATGACCGGCTTTATTTTCTTTCTTCTGTCTCTCGCGTATCTGCACTACAGTGACTCGCTTCCTAAGGCCTAAACAAAACAACAACGGGGGCCCTAACGCTACGGTGAACCCTCGACCTTCGAGGGGAGCAAAAACAATCGCGAGGGTTTTCTTTATTGCAGCGAAGCGGCCGACAGCGAATTGTTTTTATATTCAGAATGCAACGAAACTGAATGACGGTGAAAGCCTGAAAGCACGATTAGGTGATGCGCACCGTCCAGATTGAGTTTGCCCAAAAGGCGAATATGAATGAGGTCTCCGCTTCGACGAAAAGATAATCGTTCCTACCTGAAACACTAGCTGCGAGGCTTTTATGCGAGGCTGGAACGGAGGAACGCAAGAAGCCATTAACGATCCAACTTGGTTCGCGCAGTCTCCCTGTTGCGAAGAAATAAAAAAAAGAAACGTAGCAAGTCGACCGTTCGAGCGTCTTTTCTGAAGAGATTGCCAGATTATCAACTTTGTCTTTGTTTCCAAGAGGAAAACGAAAATAGCCTAAGACCGTCATAGCACGTTTTTGCCTCTATTATCTTTCTTTAGGGAAATAAGGACCGTGTCTACCGTCACTTAATCTGCAATTATCATAATAATTTTGGTGGCTTATTTTAATAAAGTAAATGCTCAAAACAAAAATTCGAATGAGTTACCGTAAGCACCGTGGCAAAGAATGACGATGGGAGCAGGTACCCTTGTGCCCTTGAACAATTACACAGCGACCGTAATAAAAAAAAAAAAAATCAGAAGTGAAAAAAAGTTTCATAGTATCATTCCCCTTTACCTAAACAATACCAGTATAATGGAAGCTCAACGATAGATACCTCGTAATATATATATATACCTCTCCAGTATTAGAGTTGCTTTCCATGTTCTTCATGAAACATGCTGCAGACATTGACCACAGCGTAAACTTCCTTTGAGTCCGAAGTTCTCTAAAAGGTAGCGCTGAATGGTAAACTACGTTAACAGCGGGATAAATTCCCGATTAATTTCGACCTCAAGATATTATCAATATTAAAGACAAGCAATAATGTAGAAGAGTACGACCGTAAGAAACTAAAATAATCAGCGCGCTCTTAAGACTGAAACTCACACAATATTGAGACAAATAGGGTAAAAATACAACAAGGCGCTGGAGTGCGTAGACCATATCACCTGTTCCCGTTCAATACCTAATTTCGACACGATATTATTTGCCCCCCTCGTTTTAGTTGAGGTGACTTCATCCAATTAAGAACCAATGTTGTTTCGCGGTGAATTACAACGCCGCCCGTCGTTTCTAGGCTACTAGGGGGCCACCTACTCTGATTATAAAATCAGGTCGATGTCTCTACCTCACTGTCATGTTCTAATTTGTACGGTTAAATTACAGATAAGAGCGTGTTCGGTGTCACTGTGATGCGTTATCACCTATTTCTTATTATTTCATATGCATAATTTTGTTCCATCATTAAACCTATTTTAATCGGCATTTCCGGATGTAAACTTGCGTTCTCTTTAGGGAACGTGCACGCCCCCTACCAGTAATGTGTGCTGAGTGTCGCTTTCACCAGCCTGTGAATTTTCCCGAATTTCACAGAATTTGTTTTTATTTTTCTGACTGCGTCATTAGATACCCCTTTTACAACCGGGTGCCTTGACAAACAAATTGTAAGAATCGGTCTTTGCTAAGCAATCATAACGACTAACATTGCACAAATGCAATACAGGAATCGTGCATAGAAGCAAAATAATCAGGTAAATACTTTCTTGTAAACCGGTGCCTTTTTTTAACGACTATGATGAAGGTAGCAACTGTTTCAGTTCTCGTGGGTTCAAACATGCAATGGCAGTGCTAAATAAGTGCTAAGTGAGAGCTGGGAACAGCGCTAAGCGCTGACGAACCGTCCACTTTACGCTGTATCAACGCGGTACCGGTGCTGAAACAGCGCTGTGTTAAAACTGATACAAAGTCGATATAGCAGAGGTGGCGTCGTTCGTTTCGTAGATGAATATTTATAGGGATGCATAACAGTGCTTGTGATTCAGGTTCATTGAGCATTCTATAAAGCAAGCAATGGGTTACTTATTTTTTTTCCAAACTCCGCACCACTCGCAACAAAACAATTAAAAAAATAAAGGCTCTAACATAGACTTGGTTTCAAGTTGGCGAGTTGATTCAAGACGCACAGTGTAACGTCCTTCCAAACCTATTACAATTCTTTATTCTTTATTATTTGTTATTCATTCAAGAATTACCCCGCAATAACCGAGGGCGTTGCAGTTTATTCGGGTGTTAATGTTACTGAGTGATTCCGAGTAGTATTTTGCCAAAGTAGAAAAATAGTTTCATGGCCTCTTTATGCGCGCGCCCGGGTGATACCATGACCGCGCGGGAGAGGGGGGGGGGGGGGGGCTTAAAAGCTTGCTTTGAAGGCTCCGGTAGTGCGGTACGCGGGACACCGTAACGGTGTGCTAAAAGTGCCGAATTTCAAAATAACGGTAATTCACAGTTTAAGGAAACAAAAGGAAAACCAATTTTCTGACTGCGTCACCGGTGGAGGGCAGCGTCATCTGTGTTTCTTTATTCATAATAATTAGATACCCCTTTTTCAATCGGGTGCCTTGACAAACAAATTGTAATAACGAATGAGTTTTGTTTTCTTTTTTTTTTACGAAAACAGTAATAAAAGCAGAAAGAAATCCTTCTCTTTCATCACTCCAAAATTCTTCGAAACAAAGTAAAACCGACGAGAGGAGAACAACATATCCCGAGTCTCTAGCTTGCAATGAAAAAAAAAAAAAGAAGAACATGAAACTGATCCAAAACAATGAACTCCCGGCGTCTCCAAAAAGACGGTTCCACTTTGCCAGAAGGTAGAGAAAATTTTAAAGTGTTCAGTTTCTAAAAAAAGGAAAAAAAACTGACATCGCTGCATTTTATTTTTGAAGAAAATATCGCAATTGGCTCGTGTTTCCGTCGGAAATAATTATTTTTGCTTTAGGTTTCTGAACAACCTCTTATGTTCGCTGAAACTGATGTTTAATTGCAAGATTAAAAAATAATGCACCTGCTAAAACACTGCTTGATCAGGCTCTTAAAACAAGACGCACAGGACCTGTTCTATGACGCCACATATTCGTCATGTTGAATTCGTCATAAGACGAACTTCTAAATTAATGTAATTTACTTTTAATTCACAGGTTGTTATTTACGAGCCTACAGTCGATCACCGAGGAAGACTTTTCTCGCCATTACGGACACCCCCATTCCGCACAAAAATTGAGCGTAATGTGAGTCGTCCACAATAACGAATCCATATCAATAATGCGAATGATGGCAAAGAGGGCATGCCAGAAAAATAAAGAAACACGATATATTTAGCCAAAAAAATGTAAAAATTTCGATCATTAAGGACACCGGATCCTACTTTCTTGTTCATGAAGCGCACTACGGCCGCTACTTTTTATATGTATATATATATATATATATATATATATATATATATATATATATATATCTATATATATAGCAAAGTAAACGTACCTCGAAGCTTTTCGTGGAGTTTTATTACATATAGGTCGACGTTTCGGCCTAAGCCAGACCTTTTTCGAGACCGTTTTCGAGTCTTTTTCGAGACCAGTCTCGAAAAAGGTCTGGCTCAGGCCGAAACGTCGACCTATATGTAATAAAACTCCACGAAAAGCTTCGAGGTACGTTTACTTTGCTATGCACTTTTCGTCGTCCTACGCAACAGTATTTCTCTCTCTCTCTCGCTCTATATATATATATATATATGTATATTAGTTACGTCTTATGCATAAAATCTCAAGCCGCGGAAACATATATACGACTGCAGCTCTTGGAATTGAGGGATGGCGATTGTGATTGGGTAGAACACCAAGAACCAGAGAAAGTGAGAGCGTGCGATTGGTTCCCCTCGCGTCGATGCGCTACTGTCGCACTCATGTATACGCGGCCGCTGTCTGCTTTCGCTATACGACTTATACGTCGTTTATTTGCACTTAAGAAACGTTTCTGAAGGTGTCACGATTCGTTCACGATTTGTTCTTCGGCGTTTTTGTCGCCAGATGCCAGAATCGCAGAGTTTTCGGAGCGATAAGATACGCGAAACTAACCACGTTGTACGCAACTTAAGTTACCAGGGACTATAGTGTCTCTTGAGTGAGCAGGAAAGTGTGACGTCTTGTCTTGTTACGCGCTGGTCACTGGTCATGAGTTACGTTCATGACCAGTGAATGTTCTTCGGGCGTCTCATCCACGAGTCTCAACTATACTACGGAGTGAGAGGAAAGCTCGTCTACTCTCGGTTTTGACGCATGTAGGTTTTGACTTCGAAATATGTGATTGGGTTTTCGCTTAGTGCGGTGGAGATAAAAAAAAAAAAAAAAACACGTCAGTGGTAGAACAAAAGAAAAAAATGACCGCATCTCCACGTGGTGAATGATGTTGATTGGGGCGAGGCTCGGGTGGTGCTGATGATACTGATTTTGGTCATAGGTATTGCTGCTTGGTGTCGGCGTTGACGCTTTGCCGCCGCTTCCCGAGCTCTCAACTCCGGGTCCGCTTGGCGTTTTTGACGCTGTGCAGCAGCTTCTCGCGCCCTGGTCTCCGGAGCAGCTTGCTGTCTACGTAGACGCTGAGGCGCTGCATGCCGAGCTTTTCGGTCCTTTTCATTCATGGCAGTAGGAGAATGTATGGTTTTCTTCTTTTTATTTTTTTAAGCAGACAGATGGGATGGCATCTCAAAACCCCCTACTACTCTTTTTTTCCTTCTTTTTTTTTTCATAATTTTTTTTTCATCTTTTTTTCCAATTTTTCTTTTGCCCTACACGAGCACGTGAGCATGTGCTCACGTACTCGTGAGCACGTTATCTCAGGAGCAGAAGCACGAGCACCCGACGCCGGCCTACGGCGGATGGCGGACGGACATACGGACATGGCTAGCCCCTAATGAGCTTCGCCCCTAAAACTGTGTTGCACTCACCAGCACTTTGGTGACGAAAGTTGTCGCTGGCCAACCTTGCAGATCTAGTAAAAAATATAAAAAATATACAATTAGAACCAAACACAGCGTGAGCGTACTAAAGGGCTTCAAATATTACTTCATATCAAGTTTATAGTGCAGACACTTATGTCCTTGATGTTAATCCAGCCCAAACAAATATAATGAACTTACGATAGCCCCTAGAGCCAGGGCAGCCGTTTAACATTAATATTTTATTTATTCAATGCTGGCACGCAATTTTGCATCCTTAGTTAAACAAGGTGCGGGGTTTAGCCTTCCGAATTCTAAATCACAGCGTGACTCAAATAGGAACTTTCGAAAATATAATAAATGCTACTACTTTAATTACCGGACGGAAAAAGAAAATTGCAGCTTTAAGTGTATAAAATAAAAATTTAGTTCAGAGCAAAAATGTTTCTACAATAAGATCACTTTTAAAAATTCCGCGAAGCCGCATTCAAAAAGAGCGTAGTAAAATGGATTCAAAAAAGCTTTCGTGTCGCATGTTTTCTTTAGCTCTATCATTGTCACGCAAAAAAAACGTCGATGCAAATATTTTGTACTTTTTTGTGAATTCCCACTAGATAATTTAGAATGTATTTAGCCCCGTCATGCGTAAAAGTTATATCGTGTCAAACCCCCGTGAAGCCTGAGCCTGAAACCTTTTGTTCTAAAGCCACGCGCGCAAAGTAACAAATAAGGAACCAAAAGGAAGTGCATTCCACATCAACGACACTTCGCGATGCCTCGCAAAACAGGCGAAGGATGACGCTTTCGTTCATGACACAAACTCAAGCAAGTAAAGAAAAAACCAAGGAAGCCAGGGACGCAGGCGGAAGACAAAGAATCGCCAAAATTCGGACGGACACAATAAATCAGGCCGCGACGTGAGGTCGAATTCCCCGACTGCCTCCAAAATGCGCCGCGGCCGGACACTGCCCGGGCCCGGGGGCGCTCTTTTTTCCCGCAACAGAAACATATTTTCAGACAGCAGCTCTCTATATGGAAAGGAGCGTTCTGCCACCTCGATACACAGATCCCAACGTTACAGGACATCAATGGCCAAAAAAAAGATAAGCGATGAAAAAAAAAAAAAGAGAAACACCCGCTGACTTGGAAAGTGAAAACACTAGGAAAAAAATTTATAACAATATAATCTTTACCAATGCCTGACCGGAACATTTTTTAAATTCATTTGGCCGTGCCTGTTATGGGACCGGCAAGTCTTCACATCCATGCTCCTGAGGCTGTTCACCCCTATGCTGATAGGGCAGTGAAAGCTACGTGCACGTTGGACAAGCCGTAAGTCGATCTTTCGCTACATGAAGACTGAGGACGATCCCGCCAATGACGCACGCGCAGACAGAGCGGGGTCAGCTCATGAAAGAGAGGCGTTTTATTGCTCCGGCCACCAAGTAGCTCCCAGCTCACTGTCAGGTTAGGAGGGAACAGAATACAGCTGATTGAAACGAAGCCTCGCTCGCGAAGTTCGTCGTCCAGCTCACGTCTATCTCTGCGCGCTCGAGCGGCTGACTAGCTGGAAGTAGCCTGTGCCCGAACAAATCTAAAAAAAAACTCGATTAAAAAAAGAAATACTCGACTGGCGATGCGCATTTTGCATCGGCACGCCGACGAGGCAAGGCGACTGGGCGATACTGACGGTTCGGCTAATCCAATAACACGTTGAAAGCGGAAGCACGACTCGAGCGAGCAAAAGTTATCACGTCCGATCACTGATACAAAGTTGGTAAACTGATTACACGACCGCTAACTCTGTCTGAAGAGGCTATGTAGGCGCGGGTTTTGCGGGAATGTCGGCACTTCGGGTGCAGCCTCACGATGTGGCCTACATGTATCTGGATATTCCAAGCGTCTGTCCCCAATTAGATTAAGCGGCAGCAACGCATATGCATTTTTTAGCACTATAAAAATTAGAGGTTTAGACCAAAAGTCCAAATTACCCCCTACGCAACACGCGTATCAGTGAAGGGTACCACTTGAGTTTTGACTGTTCCTGTTGTAGCGCAATATTTACGCTGCTTTCACGCTAGTCTTAGCGAAGCGATGAGAGGTAAAGTCCTCTCTAAATATCTACGTGTTCGGGCTGTTTTTGAAGCTGTCATGTCAGCTGCAATAGGTTGAACATGATTTCGTGGAGGTAGGTTTCAGAGTAAAGGCCGGTTCACACTCCTCCAACCGAGTGCCACCGAGAGAGACCAAGACTCGTTAAAACCTCTTAACATTTCTTAAGACGAGAGAACACACTGGCACACTGGCGCCATCTATGCGGTGACCCTGGAACTGCATTTCACAAGAGCGAAGGTTTTGCGGTATTTCCTAACTCAAATGTGCGTATTACCTATAAGAAAGGCTCGTTGATAACATTGACAAAAGTTTTTCGAGCCAGGAAAGAAAGGATAATGCTCGAGAGAAATAGAAAATACGCCGAACCGCCAAGTTTACACTGCTACCCAATAGATGTCGCCAGTGTATCCTCTCGGTGTAAGAGGTTTTAAGGAACCCAGTTCTAAGAGGTCGCAAGAGTGTGAACGGGCCTAAAGGCGCACAGTTAGACACATGCACGCCGATGCTTTCACTGAATAGCAAATGCTTAATCATCTTCATTTATTGAGTTTTCTTTTCTAATCGCGCAGTTTTGTAGAGGATAACGTGATTTTCATTACTTAAGCTTGGAAGGGAACCTCCTGAGAAGTCGCTCGACGGCGATCTACATTTCAATAAAACGCTCTGTGTTCAAGGCACGAAGAAAGATGTCTCTTAGCAGAACGCTGGCAGCATTTCTTAGATTCACCGACGGCTTCTTTAAGAATTCTTCGGACTAGTTTCTGCTTTTTTTTTTTTTCAAGCCTTATCTAACGCAACATGCTATTTAGCCCCTTTCTTGGAAAGCAATTTCTACATTTAAATCGCAGATAACGAGGCGCCATTTTTTACAAATTTTTTACACCATTTATTTAGAACTAAAAGGTCATTACGAATGAATATACAGCCAGGCAGGAGTAAGCTCCACGTGATCCCAAACGTTTTCAATAGGGTAAAGCCGTTGCCATAATAGTCACCCTAATGAACAACGGCCTTTCAAATGTAAATTAGGCATCTGGCCGCGAAACTTCGAAGAAAGAAAACCACAAATGGCACCGACCTTTACCTTCAAAGTGTATGATGCATGAAATGCAGTGCTTAAATGTAATGACTTCATTTTGTTCAGATTAATATACCCAGTCTTGTATAATGTAGGTCACGTCCCGTTTTGTCATGTGGCGTCAATTTTCTCGCTATATTTGCCGGGAAAAATACATTTGTGTATGGTTCTCGTGACGTTAGGTTAAGTGACATGAATATCCCCGCCAAATTGAGCGGGGAAACTGAGTTTGTCTGTGGGAACTGAATTGATGTCAAGTGACGTCAGGTCGCGCGACATCAATTTTCCCGACAAATTGAGCGTGAAAACTCAAATGGTTTATAGGTCATGTCATGTCAATTTTCCGCTAAATTTAGACGGCAAACTGATTTGGTCTGTAGGTTCCGTGACGTCCGGTTGCGTGACATCAAATTTACAGCTAAATTTAGCAGGAAACTGAATCGGTGTACGGGTCACGCGACGTCAGCTCACGTGACATCAATATTCTAGCCAAATTTAGCGGGCAAACTGAATACGGCGTGTAGGTCATGTGACGGCAATTTTTAAGCTTAATTTAGAGGGTAAACTGAGTTGGTCTGTTGGTCCTGTCACGTCACTTCACGTGACATCAAAGTTTTTGCTAAATTGAGCGGGGAAACTGAATTCTAGTTAAGGTAACGTGACATCTACTTCCCCGCTAACTTTGGAGGGGAAATGCATCGACGCAGGAACGGACAACATTTTGGGCTTGCTGGTGGCGTTAAAAAGCAATTCATGCTTTGAAATTTACAAGGTGTCTCACGTTGCTTCACCAATTAAAGAAGCATTTAAGCTCCTAAATTTATTAAAGAAATCATTCTAATCGCATCACGAGGGATCCTGCCATGCATCATAAGCACCCTCAATGGCTTCGATCATTCACCATCCATGCTACGAAACAACAGCAGCGATACAGAAGCGGTGCAGAAGTAAATTTTGATTCAATCACTGCAACCAACAAGTAAAAATTGGCTTGCCAGCTCAAGGAACCATTTCCCAAACTCCTTGTTTCTTTATCACGAGATCAGAAGCATACTATTTTGCTTGAGGTCGCCAAACACTTTGTTGTGCGTATGCAGAAAAATCAACTGAAAACGAATTTACCAAATGTCAAATATTTTGAGAGCAATTTTTTTGTTACTGCGTACAATCCTCGGTAGAAGACGCATCATTGTATAAAGTGAATTAAAATAATCTAAAGCCCATACTGCCGACATAAAAAATAGAAAGGAAGAATTATGCCTCCGTGATTTTCAAATAGAGTTCTCAGATTGGTTTGAAATACTTTACCTTTAGTGTCTGTACAACCAGCACCAGTTTTTTTTTTTATTGTGCTGGTTGGAAATGATAGCTTAATACTATATTTCCACTGACACGCTGTGGGTGTTAATATACCTTCATCGCCAGACTGGAGATGCTGTGCCTTAAAACGACTCATGTTTGAAGGTTTGGTGCTTCAGTTCGATCAATACCAAAATGAACAAAAACTTTTGTAAATAAATAAAAAAAAAACATACATTACAAATGTTTCCAACCCCCCAAAAAAAATGATTTCCGGAAAGACGCTGCGGCATATGAGCGTGGTTACGTGCTTTCGTTTAAACGCTGTTATCAAACCTTTTTAATATGTTTTTTTTTTTTCGCTCGAGCTTTTAAGGTTAAGTGATCTACAGTATTGTGTGCCAGATATCGAAAAAATCAGACAAGCATTTCACAGCTTCGAAAAGTGCTTCCACCGCACGAGTTCTCGTTTGACCTGAGCCGACTGTTGAGCTATGAACTTGAGGCGTTGGCTCTTTTAGAATAACACTGTAACGCAACACCAAGCAGGGCGTCTGGCCACAACAATTTGTCTGTTCGTAGTTCATCCTACATTTTATGTGATACTGTTTCTATAGACCACTTCACTGTTTACGAACACAAGGGCCGTCTCTTGTGTACCAAGAGACTTCTGGTCACTCCGTTTCGGCAGGCTCCTCGAGACCGTTGATGCCAAACTTTTTGGAACAGTGTAGTTTTACAGAAATCGCAAAGTTGGGGATCCAGCGAGCTTTTTCTTACACGGTATAAAATAAATAAGAGGGGAGCGGTCGTCTTACAGGAGTAATTAAAAAATCTCCAACATATTCCTGGAGAACTGGTCACAAAATATTTCATGAACGTTACAAAAATCGGCGCTATGGTTGGGCTCGTTTGTCCTCTAATTTGATCGGAAGTTCGCGGGGAAGTAAAGTGCCGATAGCGCCTCCGAGTTCCCACGCTCTCAACAATAGGTCCATAGTTCTGATAAGTCGTGTGCAGCCTCATCCAAGAAACAGCGCGTGCTCATGTAAACTGAGCCTAATGGTCCCTATGCACTAACTAGCACATGCGTAGGGTCCCTGCCTCAAGTTAGGCGTTTAAGCTGCTTTCTCCTGTCAGGAGTAAATCCGCGTTCACCCACACCCGGTGTAACCATTGCGCGCGCGCACAAAGGAGATTAGCGCTCGAAAAACCGTCTACGCATGTGCGGTGCCAACAGCAGCGCCACGGCATCGACATGATGTCACGGCCGTGTGTTGGTGCGTACATAATTCCACTATCTGCAGAACGTAACGTTCGAGCCTGCCACAACTCCATTTTAGTGGCGATGCCAAGCGCACGCTTAAAATTACAGATGCCAAAATCACTTTCGTGGTACAGCGTATACTCCACCGTGAAACAGAATATAGAAAATACTTATACAACATCTTTAGCGGATCTTGATGCAGCTGGGGGTCAAGCGTTGCAAAGCCCACTGGCAATGCACACCCGCATGTTACTTACTTTCATATGAATAATACGTGACAACTGGTCACGCGCTAAACATACAAGCTTCCCAGTGCCACTATACCAAAATAAAACTATGCGAGGCGATTGCGTGACAAAGTGTGACAAATACCGAATAAGGGTTATCTAATTAACTCATAGTCGACGCTCCCACCACGCAAGCCCGCGACGAGAAATGTTCACTAGAGTCTAGCCTCTATTGAACCGAGTCTTTGCACATGCTACAGCCTCCCACAAGACGTTGCGTGATGCCTCGAGCTCTGGTCGTCACGCACTTGGGTCATAGCCATTGCAATGGGCACCTGGCGAATTATTAATGGGGCGTGTCCCAGCCAACGCCGTTTCTGCTCCTCCGAGCAAGGCATATTCCGGCGGGCAAACTACGTCCGCGATTCGTCTTCGCGGCCTCGTTAGCGCCGCCGTCCGTGCACCCGGTCGCCGACGACTCAGCGGAAAAGGCGAGCAAAGGAGCGGACGAAGATGTTTCGGAATAGGACCAACTCTATCTAAAGATCGAAAGCGAGCGGCATAAAAAAAGAAAAAAAAAGAAAACTAATTCGAGAGCCCAGAGTAAGTCAAGTAATTCAAATTCAAGAAGTGAGAGACGCGCGCGCATTACGGTTCGCAAAATGCGCCTCGTAATGACCGACGCAGCGGTTGAATAAATAAGGCGCACGGAGCATTTTAACGGCCCCACGCCGGCAACCTCGGAGTCCGCATTAGCTCTGAATAAACGGCAATAATAAAACTCGGAGCGAGTAAATACGAAAAGAGAAATGTGTCGGAAAATAAAAGTCTCGGGAACGCGGAATAGCGGGCACAGTCGCCCGGGCCGTGGACGGTGCTCTTGGAGCCGTAATGTTTTGCGGTCGCTCCTTCTTTATCTTAGAAACACCTTAACGCGCGCATCGGCTGGAGATCAGGGGCAGTTTCGTAAGTCGAGACAGCAGCAGCCAGGTCTCAGTTCTTTCGCCTCAAAAGCTGAGAACGTCGCGTGCACCCTTTACATTCAAGTCGACTTGTGACGCAACGATAACTCGGCGGCTTGCTTTGATAGAAGCGGGATTGGTCAGGCAGATCTTAAAGGAGGCGATTGTGAATAAAGTGAACTTGTACCGCCGCCGACAATATAAACTAAAACAACCAATCCGATTTTTTTTTGAGTGTGTGTGTGTGTGTGTGGGGGGGGGGGGGGGGGGAGGGGGGGTTGCGGTACTCGCGAGTTCTGTTACCTCTCACTTTTTTTTTTTTTTTTTTTTTAGCTAGGCCAAAGTATGGGACCCGGTCTTCGCCTTTCCTTCCTAATTCTAATCCCAGCTCGCTCAAAGGCTGGCATGTGAGCCAAGGCTGCACAAAGAGACCGCTCCAGCTCCCACTGTACGCTACAGTACGCCGGAGCACGCAACGTGTTTGATAAAATGAAACTGAAGCGGTTTTGTATTTGAAGAAAGACTCTTAAATCGTCTTCATCTTGCCTCGGAGATCACGAATATCGAGATCAACTTGCAGTGAGGCTGCAGAAATTTAATTTTCAAAGCACCGCCAAAGCCTTTTCTTCAAGGGGCGTGACGTCATAATAAGACTTTTCACAATCTCCGCTCTCGCGCATCTTTGGTGCCCATCAAAGCTACGCACGCACACACTCGCTATTTTCAAAATAAGGTATGAAAGAGACGTCAGGACAGTTGTCAGTCCGGGGGATCATATCTGGCAACCTTGCAATCGCACGCGCAGCCAACACAAGCGACACACGATTGGTGGACCAAAGATCCTAGTATAACGTCACGACTGGGCGGATGCTTTTCGTGTTTTCTCGCCTTTAACTACATCTTTGGAGAAGCCGAACGTGATATTCAGATTCACGGGATAAAAAATACGCCAGAATTCAACTCTAATTTTTTTTTTCAAGATATGTTTCAGTTTCCCATTAAAGAAAGACGAGGAATATTTTGTGTGAATTTATTAGGAGATAGCCACGCAAGCACCAATCAAACCCGCGCAAAGCATGTGCGCCACCATTCCTTCCCTCCTCAGGACGGCTGGCGCAAAGATGCGCTTCGGTAGGAAACCGTAACCTAGATACGCATGCGAATTAAGCGTTTCGTTTTTTCTTTGGTACGCCGTAAAATGATATGAACATGGCTTCTATAATTCTAAAGTGAGTTGATTTAGTGTTTTTTGATGACCCTCAACAAATTTTTAATTGCAACTATACCTAAACGAATGAAAGACGTTTACAATTCTTTGTAATGCCGAATTAGAGCGCAGCTCCTGAAGAGGAGGAGGGGAGAGAAAGCCCCTTCTCCCCCTCCGTACCCTCCCCTCCTCCTCTCCTAATCGCCGATAAATTTAATTCAGCGAGAAATTTTCACCAAATTTCTCGCTGAATATAGCGGAGCAAATTCTCCGACAAATTTAGCAGGCAAATTTCTGCGCTAAATTTAGTCGGGAATTTTTTCGCTAAATTTAGGCGCTGTGTGACATCACGAGGGTGACGTCTCACATAACGTCACTCGTGACTCTCGTAACGTCAAACGTGACCCCATGTGTGACGTCATTATGGGAAACGTCCCATAATGCAACGCGGGGTTACGCCGACGGCGACGGCGACGCCGCTCAAGCCGGAAACAGGCTTCTAAAAGCTGCGTTCTACAATTCGCAAATTAAGACGTTAATGACTTGATAGTATATAGTAAACTCAATAGCGAACGTTATTTTTACCATAGGGGCAGTTCGGAAGAGACCAATAGTACATTAACCTGTATTTCTGTGTAATGCGAACTTCTCGCAGGAACGCTTTAGCTCACGTTTTGAGAAATATCTTGTATATGTAGTTAATATCGTATAAGGCACCCTAAACAACAAATAAATTTCCTTCGTTATAATTTAAGGAATTATAACTTCTTTGTGTTCTTACCCAATAACAAATAAATAAAAAGGAAAAGCTAGCGGCCGCTTTAGTGAAGCCGTCTATTCATAAGATGATGGCCTTTGACACGCAACAAAATTAATTCATAATATTAGTTCGGTGTTTTCAAAAAATATTTAATTCGTCCGCGGCAATAAATAGCTCATACACAAAAATGTAATTTCCATCAATTGATATTATGTGATCAGCAAATCAGCTCGCGACGTCCACTATGATTCTCGTGCGTGCACCGCGCTGCGCCAGGACTGGCGCGATCTGATTGGCTTATCAGATATTGTGATTCAATAAAAATAATATCACAAATAAAGTGTGGGTGCAAGTATGCTTATACAGCCTGAACATAGAATGCTTGAACGGGTAACTTGTCTATCAGCTGTAGATGAGCAATTTAGCCAGTGAAGTACAACCGCTAGCCTGGGGTCTTCAACGTGCACCACGCAGTAGTGATACACGACCGCACGCCGGTACGATGCTCACCCAGATCGAAACGGGCAGGGTGGGGATGGAGCCCAGGAACTCTGGGTCCTGCAGCGCGAGCTTTCGCTCCCCGTGCTCAGAGCTGGTGTGCGCTAGCCCACTCGGCCGTCGATCTCCCCAAATGAGATAACAATTTACTATGTGGAAGGGTTACAAGGCTATACTTTGTTTCGGTTTAAGCACAGACGCAGCCCACGCTACGAGCTATTGGGACCAATCAAGCACCGTCAAAAGCACAAGTCACTGGGTCTCTTCTGCTTATGATTGGTTCAGCATTGATTGAACGCGTAGAGAAAAATGACGAACTGCGCTTTTGAAGCCGTCTAATTCGTCCTATTAGCCCGTCGCATCTGCTGCGTCTGAACTTAAGGTGAAACAAAGTGTGGACTCCATCAAGTGAATATCTGACGAACAAGTGTGGAGCTCCGCCCGGCTTCAAGCTCTGTTTTCACGCGGCGCAAGTCACTATTCTGACGCCACAAGCAGAGTAACCTTCGCCGAGCGAAATGCGTTTCTTTTTTGCTGCCTATTAGCGGCGAGATGTTACGGTGGCGCCCTCGTGTGGTTCCCTCTCGTGACGTCATGACCATGCGAACGACAAGTTCGATGGTGTATGTAATGAGCATCTTGGAAGCTTGAAATCATAGCACTCCGAAACTAACTTTGCTTACACCGTCAAAATTGAAGTTCGTATATTCCTCTTAATTCCGTCGATGAGAAAACCTTTTCTGACGTCATAGTCAGCATTCGGCCAATCGTCGCAGGCCGACCACAGCGACGCTTTCAATCGCTCACGTCGCCAATAGACCTTTCGCTAAACTACTCGAGCACAAAGGAGCATGCTGCGAGTAGGGTGCCTCAATGCGCTGAATGCCCTTCTGTTTAGGGTGATGCCATCGTTTGTAGTACCCGATGCCGACAGCACGCGCTCACAGGGAAAATACAAAGAAATCGCAGGAAACAAAATGTCGCCGTAGCACAGTCAGCGCCACGAGCGCGTGCAGGGACACGCCCTTTCGCGCGCTTCAGAACAAAAAATAAAAATTAGCGTTCGAAACAAAATGGCCAGATGTCATCACCCCAAGAAAAGCGCACATGAAGGCACCCTAGCTGCGAGTACAGTTACCCGCTCTGCACGTGCTGGCATCTGCGCTAGAAACTATTCTAAAGCAAAGGTCTAAAAAAAAATTAATCTTGCACGCGCGTTCGTTACCGCCTTAGTTTGGATATTTACTTCGAATCTTTCATACCGGAAACGCGAGCGCGTGCGGCGCGTGTATTCCCAGCCTTTTCCTTGATGCTTGGGTAATTTAGCCATAAGCATTTTGGCTCTATGATATCCAGCCTTCACACTATTGAACACTCACACCAATTTGAATCGCTTTCGAAAGCAAGCAACTCACTCCTGCGCTTCCAAAAATGCGTATTTAAGATATCCGCGTTTTCTTCACCCGCTCAGACCGAGCGAACTCGCCTATGATAAAGAGCAAATCATGAGAAAGTTGCACCAGTCTTTGGCGGCTGCGTGAAAGTGTTCGCGCTTTAGAAGATGTTCTCACGAATTACTCAACATAAGAAATAATGTCAATCGTCTTTGCGAACTTGAATGAGAATACTAGCCAACACCCCTCGTACTTCTCAGGACTCTACTACGTTCCGTTCTTCTTGTAGGTGAGTAAAGGAAGGCAAGTTTGACAGCCCGGCGTCTCAATTACATTCCGCCAACGAGGCGTCAAGAACGCGAGGCTCACATAAACCGAATTTGAGAGATTGCACACGACGTTATCTCCTCGCGGGACGTCGGCATTATTATTCCCGGCGCCGAGGAACACGGCCACTCCCCCAACATGTACCACCGTCATTCTTTGACCCCGTGTCTAAAAGTCTAAAATGAAATTACGCAAAACTCAATCTCCATCCGACGCTCGAGTGGGGTTTCACTCTTGCCAAGCTCGCTCCGGTCCGAGGTACATGACGCGGTGACAAAATTATTGCGTTTCCCGTCAGAGCCCGCTAAAGCGATGTGAGGGCTGTACGGCCAGCGCCGATGATGCAGCGTAGGCGCAAAATTAAATCCGCGCTGGGGTCTCCTCGGTTTCGCCCGCCGGTTACTTTTAGCTATCCCGGGGAACGGCTCAATAGGCTCAACTCTACTCGGCAGCCATTTTGGAGATTTCGTTCTATACTTCGTTTCACCTTATGTGCGAGCGAAGGCAAAACTGGAAGCGCGAGCACGGAAGCTCCGTGCGTTCAGGCTTTGCTCGAGCGCGCGAGCTGGGGAGAAATGCAAAAAAGCGCTGGTCTCGCGCTTCTAGCTTTGGCTTCGCTCGCAGATAAAGTGAAACGAAGTATAGAGGCTCCTATTAGCGGCGAGATGTTTTAGTGGCGCCCTCCTGTGGTTTCCCTTTGTGACGTCATTACCTTGCAAACAACAAGTTCGATGGTGTTTGTTATTAGCATGGTGGAAGCTTGAAATCATTGCGCTCTCAAAGGAACACTGCCAACACCGTCAAAACTAAAGTTCTTTCATTCCTCTTATTTCCGTCGATGAGAAATCCCCTTTCCGATGTCATAGTCAGCGTTCGGCCAATCGTGAAAGGCCGACCACAGCGACGCTTTCGGTCGCGCACGGGGCTAATAGGGAGTATTTATTGGCAGCCATATCTGTGAGCGCGGCTGCTGAGCGCGTGCTGACGGCGAGCTTCCGCAGTCCTTTTGGAGCGTGCATTTAGCACCATCAACGTTGCCGGTCTTAGCAGGCTATTAATTTGAGCTCGCTCTGGGCATGCGCTCTTAGCATCGCCCTCAAACATGCAGCGCTCCAGGCGAGCAAAATAAGATATGTGGCTCGCGTTTCGAACATGCGTCCATACGCTTCCCTACTACAGGTTTTCTCAACTCCGTTCCATTCTACTGCCAGCGTAGCAGAGGCTACAAGTGCGAGCTCCGACCTTTCAGTGTCCCTGCGAAGCACGCGTGCTCGTGCGGTGCGAGCACCGTTAAGGGGAACAAGCTTTAGCAAGTAGCTTCGGCTTCGTTATCAAGTAAAGTGAAACATACGGTCTCACGGAAGCCATGAAAGAAAGCAATAAAATAATAAAGCTGAAAGGAATGTTTAATGGGACGCTGAAGCCGCGAGCTGCATACTTCTTTTTTATTTTAGTTTTTTTTTTTTATATGGTTTGTTCTCGCGCGTCTACAGATGCTGAGTGAGGCTTGCATTCGAACGTGGCACGTGCAAAATCGAACGTTACAGCGCCGCCTGGGTGGTGCTGCCAGCATAACATAGCCGCGTCTTGCGGACGCGCTCGCGCCCCTGCCCGAGAGCAACGGGTCTCCTATACTCCGTGTCACTAGTTTCACATTAGGTGTGACCGTGGCAGAAGCAACAAGAGTGAGGTCCGAGCTTTAAGCGTCCCTGCCAAGCGTGCGCGCTCGTGCAGTGCAGTCACTGTTCAGGGCCACATGACCGCGCTTGTAACTTCGGCCTTTCTTGCGCTGAAAGAGAAACGGAGTATAAACGGTTACAAGCAGGGTGACTGGCCGTCGCCGTGTCTCTGCTCGTACGGACACATCAGTGCAATTGCAAGCTCGTCAAAGCTACGATTAACCGGAACTCCACGCTAGCAATAGACCGATCTCACCAGGAGTTGCGCGACGCCACCGGTGCCGCGTTGCATGCTGGTACCTGTAGTTCTCACCAGTTTTCCGGTCGCGCCAATGCGCATTGCATGTACGCCCGCCCGGCGTTTGGAAATTTTCGGGTTAGCACGAGACGTTTAGCCGGGTGTTTACTCATGGTTTTCAATGGGTGGCTTCACCCGTTGTATGCCACGGTGCTACAATAACAGCACCAGGCAAAAAGGCCTCGGATATGATGTCTTCCCGAAAGAAAGCAGCACGGCAAAGAAAGGTCAACAGAGCCGGAAAGAGCGGCATGAAAAATAGCGTTTTTCCATTTGTTTCGCCATTTGCTTCTTAATTCATATCCACCTATTGCACGTCAGCTAAAAAGTGTAAGATTACAGGGCACGAGACACACAGCGAGCCGAGGTGTTCCGTACGTTGGAATCTCTCAGAGCATTCGCTCCGTAGCGGTCTATCCGTTGGTCTATCTCCACTAAGT
Source organism: Ixodes persulcatus (assembly GCA_013358835.2). Taxonomy (NCBI): domain Eukaryota; kingdom Metazoa; phylum Arthropoda; class Arachnida; order Ixodida; family Ixodidae; genus Ixodes; species Ixodes persulcatus. Next base: position 1,373,963 of record JABSTQ010009910.1, read on the forward strand.
TTGGTGAGGCCGTTTTGAATACACTTTTTGCTCAATGAAGTTTGGTGGTTATAACTGCTAATGTGACGACATGTTTCAAGCACAACTGTGCTTCAAAAGATCAGGACAATCACTAAAAAAAAAGCAGCGATTCTTGATTTGCATCACTTGAAATAAAACTTTTTTTCGGAAGCGGTTTTCATTTTTTTTTCATACAAAACGTAAAAAAAAAACACATAATGCAATTTAGAAGTGCAACACTTACCGGCAGAAATGTAACAAACGAGCCTAACCTAATTTGTGGTGGTCTATTAGGTTGCCGCTACTGATCCTGAAAAAAAAGCTTCCAACGTCAGGCGACTCTTAGCGTTCGGAGCTTGCGCAAACAAAACGAAACTGAAAAGAAACTGTAAACGAAAAATCATCTCCACCCCAAGTTTTCAGGTATCTTGCATGGTTGCTTCTTTTTGAGACATGACAATTGTTACGGCGCATCAGGCATGGCCTTTCTGTAGATCATTTCCTCTCTGTGTGCAGGCTTCTCCCCGCAGTTCATCTGTACCCTGTCGCACAGGCTGTCAGCCAGAATGAAACAACTTTTATAAAACTATCGCTCACCGAGAAAGTCTATTTACCAAGCTCAGTTTTTCACCAACACATTTGACGCTGTTCCACGGTGCTACTCAAAGCCAATGGTCGCTCGAATTTTCTAGTTCTTGGCCATTCAACTAGATGTTCAGTTTCCAAGTTAATTGAGACATCCGAGCAGCCGGAAAGCTCGAGTAGTGGCGTCGTTGTTTTTTTTCCTGCGGCCGTAGTGGACCACTGCGTGAACGGCAGTGTGCTCACGCGTTCACGAAGACGAAGAAGCAGACGACGCCGAAGCAGACGACAAAGCGATTCTAAAGCGATAAGACAACTGTAACTGCTTTTCTGCGCTTGCTGACAAATTAAGACATCACAACCAGCACAATTTTATAAAGTACAGACATGCAGGAGAATCCAAGCTGATACCGGGGCGTTCTAAATGATAATCTACAATGTACGCGCAGCTCTATGTAGCCGGGAAGCCGGAAAGCGATGACTACAATTAGCATGGCGGCGGCACCACTTCCGGAATGCACGCGCCTGCGCAGTTCGCTTGGTTTTATCGGTCTATTGTCCATAGGAGGCTCCTGTTTAAGTTGTTTCCAAAATGGTCGACCATTTTCCTTCGCGTCTTGGTTCGAGCATCTTTCGTTCCAATTATATTTATTAGTTATTTGTTCTGTTTCTGAACATGCGCACAAGGCGTTATTAATAAACGCAAATAGAAATGGCAATAATAACTTCTTGATTGCGGTACTAACCTTTTCTCAAGAGAAAGCATTTCATCCCACGTGTATTTCGTGCGAACCCTGTCCTTCGGTTTTTCCCTCCCTTCAGCAAGGTGGAGACTTGGCTTCTAGCGGATGCCCACGTGTCTTCAAAATTTCCGTTTTTCTCCATATATCAACACGAGAATAAGGTTCCCTTATGACTGAAACAGGTATAAAAAAATGTGTGTAGGAGCGATTTTTTATTTTATTTCTTGTAAGTGCCAGAAGCTACGAAACAACCAGCTCTACACGTACAATCGCTAACACTTAGCCCTTCATGCTGTTTGTTTTACCGATACTTCCATTTAAATTTATCGGCAATTTCTGAAAAAGTCTGAAATCTGAGACGAAAGATAAGCCCCCAATGTGTAAGACACAGCTGAAAAACAAAAATAGCGAGTCGACACATTTTACAGTAAAATACAAGGTCTACAATCTCCTCCTTTTTGTTTTATCCGGACACCTCCTCAAACAATCATTCAGTTACTGAATCAATCAGTCAATTAAAAAGAGCCTTTTGCGTGACTCCGTGGAGCGCAAATTCGAGTCTCTCCTTTACACCTGACTCCTATCTCTGAAGCCCATTTTATCCGGTACGATAATCCAACACCACTTGCCGCTTTGGCCTCACTCTCCAGACCTGAGGGACTTTCTTCGGTTTCTAGATCGGTCTCCAAGCGCCGGGCATCTTCCTTTCGTTTACAATTCAAATCGTCGTTCCGGGTCAATTACTATAAAATCAAATCCGCGTTCAGCGCTTCCGGCCCTCTGATCGACTTGAGGATTCGAATGACATTCGCCGCCCCATCTGCGCTTCTGCCCTTACCTTTATTTTGTAGCACTTTGTATATTGGATTTTCGTTTGTCCTCCCTGCGCTCGCCTGGGCGCCCCAGCCCAACTCCTCCATCAAATTTTGATGTCGCAGATTAGGTGGCGCAAACCGAAACATATGTGAAGCGATTCCGCTTTCGACGTGTGTGGTTTTTCTGCATATATTTATTTAACTTGCTTCTATAAAATGTTTTTTTTTGCTTCATTTATACGTTAGCAAAATGCAATAAGCTTCCCTTCTACGTATTTACTTACTCTATCCGGAATTGTTTTTGATGATTACTGTTACTAGGGCAATTGAATAATGAATAATAATGAAATGTTAAAGTATCGAGCGCATTAATAACCAAAAAATTATAATCCCAAACTTCACAAATTTCCAAATGTGACAGTGGTACCAATATAACCATAATATTACTACTGCTATCCTGAAAACTACGTTTCACTTCCTTTTGCCTAACGCATATACTTTTTTACGATTATTATATTTTTTCGATACAGGATGAAATCGGCACACGTTAGATCAGACAAGATAATATAAACGCTTCACACTGAGTTTAAGAAGACGTCATCAGTGTTCCTTACACACACCTTGCATTTAACGTCGACTTTCTTGTCAAGATGCTCTTTGATATTGACTCGTATGTCTTTGTTGTTGAAACATCATTTTGGCCGGTGCTGCATAAATTAGTTACCGCCTACTTTCGAGACGAGAACCACCTTAAAGCAAAAGCAGGCGTCGCCTCTGCAGTCTTTGCTCCTGTACTGAATCCAGAAAAACGGAAGTATCGCGCTGTCAATTGCGTCTGCAGACCTTGTTTCCACTTTAAAGTGCCACTAATTACCCGCTAGTTCTAGAGTGGCGGTTCCAGATGAAATAAAAAAAGGAACTATCCGTATTGTCAAACGCAAAACAAAAATTGCACTTCATACGCGCTTTCATTGGAAAAATCAGAAGCTACAAAGAAGAAGAAACAACAGGAAAACTACGGACGAAACATACAATTCGTTTGATTCGGACAATAAATGCCTCCGCAAACTGGCACTTCCACAAAAAAACCTCAACGTCCCTAAAGAGAGCGCTAAGCTTTCAAAGGCGCCACGGAGACGGGGTATCGCGGCGTACTAAGTACGCGGGCGCAGAGACGCGCTCGCTCGCGTTATCGGCCGAATGCACACACCGCACTTCCTTTCTAAGCCAGTTTAGCAGCCAGCTCTCGCCCTTCCCCGCACTTCGCGGCCTCCTCCGCTTCTCCGCCTCAGATGTCAACACGGAGAGGCTGGCGTCGCTTCTTTTAAGTCGCATCGTGGAACGAGACTCCTTGCTCTCCTCCTCACCACTTTCTTTTTTTTTTCTTTTTTTTATTGCCCCTTCCCGTCAAACGCCTTAGTTTCAAAACATAAATGTATACATATAAGGAACGACATGTGGCAGGCCAAAAAGAAACAATTTTGCTTGACATCGACGAGGCACGTGTTTATTTTCGGAATAGCGGGAACGAAAATTAAAAAAAAAAAGCGAGCGACAGCGTGTGGGACAAGTAGGTGACAACAGCCTGCACAAATTAAAAAAAAAAAAAAGCTGTTTTTTAGGGGTTGAGGAACGAACAACGCCTGGCAAATGCCTCGGACAGGAGGGACGACGAACACGGCAGGAACCGACGCAGTAAACAACGCGATGAAACTTCAACCGGGTCGTCGGCGGACGCGCAGGGGCAAAAATGAAGAGCAGACGCTTATAAACGAAAGGTTTGTGCGGGGATTTATGGCCGTTCGTCTGGGAGTTATATATCAGTGCGGCAGGCCAGAACCGGTGAAATAAATCCCCCCATCCTCCGCTCCGAAACAACTGCGGCCCACCGAAACGAGGGAAAATGTACAGGGTCCAAAGGGGAGTAGCGGCAAAGGGAAACGGACAGACGGACGACGAACAGCTTGCCGGATAGACGCCCGAGTAAAAAAGACGAAGACCGGAAAACGAGCAAGGTAAAGTAAAGCGCGCTTACCCGGGCACCACACACACCGAGCGAGACAAAATGCTCTCAGAGTCCCGAAAGAGCAGAAGGTAGCTTATTAGACCCAAGCTCTAAAGAATGAAAAAATGAAGAAATAAAAACACTCCGGGTTTAATGCAATAAAAAAAAAAACAGTAAGAAAGAAAACTTGGGAAATTAGACATCCGCGATGCCGCTGCCGCTCTCCCTTGAAAAACTGGCACCCGAAATTGGGTCTGTCGTAATCTAACTTTGGTACTTTGGCAAATGCTGCAATTTTCGGACTCGGCCCCGACTAGAGAGCCTAGGACACACGAACCCGCACGCACGCACGCACAGTCGACATGTCCCAAATATAATAAAGTTTATTTCTCGTATCGTGTTCCTCGTTTCTTCTCGGAAGCCATCTCGGGTTGCACCGAAACACCAGCAGGCTAGGTCCAGTTTAAGTTTACTTTTCTTACTTCGTGAAGTCACGCGGTTTGCGTTGGAGTCCTCCTGCCACCAAAGCGTGTGGTGGGTTGAAAGGGAGCCCCGGAAGAAGTAAGAATAATAATAAAAAAATGGGGTGAAAGAGGTTATACACTTCAACTTGTTCAATCAATGTCACGTCCAAGAACCGCGTCCTAGGCGTCTTTACTTTCTGGACTGTCTTTTATCTTTTTTTCTGAGTGTGTATGTATGTGGGTGGGTGTGCGTGCGTGTGTGTGTACGTGCGCGCATTGCGTGTATGTGAGTCGATCTGCCGTGGGTTCGCGTACGTGATTGGGACGCGAGGGAATTCGTGACGGAGTGGGGTTGATCGCCGCCCGGAGTCTCAGCCGTCACTTACTACCAAACAGTAAGAAAAGAAAAATAACCTGTTATATTTGCCTGCGTGCGTGTGTACATGTTAGCGATAAACACCAGACAGTCGTGCAGGGACAAGAGTAGATTCTGTGTTAAAAAAAAAAAAATATACGGTATATATAGCTTCACTGCGTGACAGTGAAGGAGCAAACTAAAATAACGCGCGAGATGACGCCGAAAAATTAAAATCAGACCTCAAATCACTGTCCACTTTCCCTGCCCCGACGCTTTTAAATTTTAGCTCCGAGAACAGTATCCGCTGTATCAAGGTTCAGCAAATCATCGGCTTGGAAAGAATAGTGCTGCGTCCTATAAGTAGACCATCCCAGCGTCCAAAGATGACGGTCCAGCGTCGCGAGATTACCGTCTTGTGAAGCGAAAGAAGCGAGCACAAAGCCTGGAAAAGATAAAGAAAAGGCGGTTTTCTGGAACCTTTTCCTGGAACCATAGAGTTAATAGAACAAAACAGAGGGAAAGGTCCCTTGCATTGGGACCGCTTCGGAATGGCGGGGCATAGATGAGGACATCGGTGGTCACGATGCGGCCATATCGCTGGCGACAGTTTGATACACAATATGAAGCAGGAAAATATCGCTCTCGAGCTTTACTTTGCACAGAAGTAATGGCATCGCGCACTAAATTAAAACAAAAAGTTGACGATTGTTTGAAACACTTCAACTTGTCGGGGAAAAACGAACATGCCTAACCTTTCGTACGATTAGTTACTGCGCTTTCCTGTCTCTCTCTCTCTCGTTCTTTGTTTTGAGACCCCCGATGTAAGCGCTTAAAGGGGTAGGGAAACGAAATTGCAGCGCTCATTTTTTAGCTTTAATGTGTTGCATGTTGCACCCTAATCTCAAAAACACCAGCCTTCCGTTGAAAAGCACAAGAACACTAATTTTAAAGCTAAATAAACGATCTTTCAATGTGCACCTGGTGGATGCATGCGGAGCCTATTTGGGAGGTAGTCTAGCAACGTTGTGGAATCTGCTACGTAGTCGTGACGTAGCAGATTCCTTCGGAGCAGCGCCGCCTTTTGGAATTTCAACATTTTCCTTTTTTAGCTTTCCTCCTAGCTCAACTCACAAATCGCGCATTGTACCAAACGGACGGAAAGGAAGGACTCCCCTCTTTCTCGGACCCTCGTTCGTGCAACCGGAAACAGCCATTCTCCCCCTAGAAGATTAGCCCGTCCCTCAAAACTCGAACAAAAGTTGCTTTCCCCACGCCGTTCAGCCCTAAGCTGACAGTGTTGTGGAAGCTACGTGCTCCTTGGGCCAGCCACACGCTCGTCACCCCACGGGTACTTCGAACGGCTCGGTTGTAACGCGCTGACGCTATTGACACCACCACAACGCTGACAACTCCACCAAGGGCAAAGCTCATAAGCACGCCTGCCTTGCTACTCCACGAGCGCGGGAAATCTTTTCTTTCTGTTTTTGTTTGCGCCTGACATCCCATGACGCATCGGGCTCTCCACTCGCTTCTCTTCGAGCGCTTGCTCGAGTGCACCGTTTGGAACGAAAAATATAGCCAATCGTTCAAAATACAAACGTGCGATTATCATTTACGGTTATTATCCGTCATGCTTGACTCATTTCCGAACGAAATTTGAACATTTCAATTTTTGTTTCCGTACCCCTTTAAGAGTTGCAACGTCCTCTTCCCCTCTTTTAGCCCTCTTCCCTGGACAGTGCCATTTTGCTATTTGATTGCAAGCAATATTCAAATGCCCTAACTCGAATCATCTGAAGGGGAAAAAAATAATTACGTAATTCAAATATATTTTCTGAGTATTTATTCACCAAGTTCTATCGCGGGGAGGGGAAAAAATGCTGTCACACTTTGACTTTCATTTCAAAAAGATGCAATCAGGATTTCCTTAAATAAGCATTTATATATTTATTTATTTATTTATTTATTTATTTAGTATACCCTCAGGGCCAAAGGCATTAGAGAGGGGAGTGGTTACAATCAAGAAGAAATTAAACAAACAGAGTACAGCAAAAATGGTAATACAAATAAACAAAAAATGGCATATAATCATACAATGTTAGCTAAGGCGCTCTTGAAGTGATGGGAGTCTTCGATAGTGGCTATTGAAGCAGGAAGGCGATTCCACTCGTCAGATGTGCGTGGCAGAAATGACTGAAAGAAAGCGTTAGTTCTGGCTGATGGAATTCCAACCTTATTAGCATGATCAAACCGAGGTGAGATGTACTGAGGAGGTAAAATAAGTTCGTCGTGCAGATGTGAATGGTAAAACAATTTATGAAAGAGACTGAGACGAAAAGCTTTACGGCGAGATGCGAGAGATGGCAGGCTGAGGCTAGACTTCATTGAACTTATGCTCGCGGTTCGGTTATAGTTAGAAAGTATAAAACGAACAGAATTATTTTGGACCATTTCGAGTGAGTTTATTAGGTTTTCTTGGCTGGGATCCCAAACTGACGCGGCGTATTCCAATTTAGAGCGGATTAGCGTGGTGTAAAGCAGTAGTTTTAATGACGAAGATGCTCGGGCAAAATTACGTCGAAGGTATCCCAACATCCGGTTAGCATTATTAATCACGTATGTGGTATGGGCGGTCCAAGTCAGATCATGAGAAATATGAATGCCAAGATACTTGTAAGAGGATACAGGGTCGAGGGGTATGTTATTAAGGCAGTATTTTGGCAATTGGCAAGGTTTTCTGGACACATGCATTAGTTTACACTTGTTAATATTTAATTCCATGCGCCATGCTTCGCACCAGACAGAGATAGCGTTAAGGTCAGATTGAAGGCAGATTATGTCATTATCGCAAGTTATTTCACGAAAAAGTACGCAGTCATCAGCAACTATAGATGACATACACAAAATAATATAGTGCCTATATAATATATATAGTATATAGTGTATATATATTTACAGGGTGTTTTGATTTTTTTAAGTTTTAAGGGTTAGTTCTAAAAATGTCGTGAAAGCAATACTTATGCGGTTTGTGCAGGTGAGTTATACGGCCAGGGGGACATCGGATAGGGGGCTCATCGTAATGATCAGTTGGCTAATTAAGTAAAGTTTTTTAATCACACTTTTAATTGATCAAACAAACATACGCTTCCAATTAGACACTTGCTGACATCATCGAAAACCACTAAATCAGTAATTTTCAGAAAGACTTTGAGCGGGTGAGAAGCGTAGTAGTGCACTATAGTTGCCACTCGTGGAGCAGGTGCAATGCTGACGGTTGCGGTAAGGCGCCCGCGCGATTTTGCCGTCTCTTATGCCCGTGTCCCACTAGAGCGACAGACAGAAACAAAAGACAGCGAAAGCCTCAGACCAGAGTCTTTCGCGATTTGAGAGGCTTTGTAGAATGAAGGAGTCTATGCTCAAACACGAGCATCATGCACGCGAGGGTATCTTTGGCAGGCAATCGCTCGTGCTTACTTCACGAGCCGCGACCGACTAAACGCCTGCCAAAGGTACCATCGCGAGCATGCTGCATGGGTTTGAGGCTTGTCGCTGTCTTTTGTTTCTGTCTGTCGCTCTAGTGGGACACGGGCATTATGAGAGCCCCAGCCTTGTTCCTGCTCGAGAGTGGTAACTTTAGCGTACTGCTGCGCTTCTCCCGCGCTCAAAGTCTTTCTAAAAATTACTGATTTAGGAGTTTTGGACAACGCTCAGCAAGTGTTTAACTGGAACCATATCACTATATTCACTAAATAAAAAGTTAATTAACAAATTTTACTTGATTGGCTGACTGATCATTACGATTAGCTACATATACTATGTCCCCCCGGCCGTGTAACTACCCTACACAAACAGCATAAGTGTAGCTTTCACAGCTTTTTTAAACAAACCTGTAAAGCTTAAAACAAAAAAAAAGAAAAATCTTGTAAATAATTCGTTGAAAAGCGGTGCTTTCCTCACTCCTCAGATATATTGGAGCGGCAGGTTCCATGACTGCTTTTAAAACCTTAATTCAAACCTCAAAATACTTCTCGTCTTACCTCTTATGCACTAATATCCGCATACACGAGCCTGGTTACACAATTCTTATACAATCAGAACTTTAAGCCATGATAATAATCAGAAATATAATTAAAGATATTAATAACCATTATCTCTCATAAAGTCTTCAATCTAAGACCTCCTAAATTTATTCTTGTACAAAAACAAACAAAGATTTAAAATATATCAATATTTTGAGAGGTTGCAAATGATATCAGGTAGGAATGCCCCTATACATATTTTTTTCCTCTGCCCCTAAACCAGTGTTTCTCTCCAAGCCAGGGGCAGAATCTTAAAATCACAAACAGCGGCACCCATCTTTAACTGTATAAGATATCTGATTCGTAAAAGAACTGTCAAAAACAAAAAAAAACTCCTAGCTCTCTCTCCCCTCCCCCCCCCCCCCCCCCCCTCTGCTCCCCTTCCCCCCCCCCCTCCTTTTTTTTAAGGAAAGAAAATCAAGGGAAGGAAGGAAAAGGCCCAACCGTGACACTTCCGTCAGCTTTGGTTCCGAAAGATTTTTTTTTTTTCCTGAAATCACTCTGCAGATGAATCTCTATCGCCTAAATTCGCCACCAAAAAGTAAAACGTCTCCAAAAAAGCTTCGGGATCACTTAGGATATAAACTGACAGGTTTCAAACATTTTCACGCTACCCGGTTCGGCCGCGCACGCAGATACGGGCGTCACTCTTAATCTGGTCAGGGATTGCTATGGACGAAATATCAATCCTTTGTTCCTGGGTGAGACGAAGCAGCCAAAAACCAAAAAAAAAAAAGATCAAGCACGAGCAAGAAAAAAATCGAGATAGCGCTTTGTCACGCCATCTACCTGCCCTCTAAAGAAATGCGCTCGTTTCTGACAGGCCAGGCAGTAACCCCGGAAGCGGAGCATCATTCTTAAAATTGCGGAAGTTTCCCTCAAGGTTTATATTATGCTAAAAACAAAGCAGAAACACATGGCAAGCCAGCGCGGAATACGTTTATGTCTAGTGCGATCAGCGTCAACGACGAAACAACGCGTTGGAAACGATTATACAAAGTAGGTAATCGTACTGTAGGTTTAGACAGCTGGACGTTAGTCAGCTCCACTCAGCGTTTGGTGTCTCCGCTGCCAACGAGAAACGTATTCGGCGCAGTGCAACACAGCCAGCCGGGGGTCTTTAACGTGCATCACGGAGCACTACTACACGACGACCTCACGCCGGTATGATGCTCATCCAAATCGAACCGGATAGAGGTGGGGATTACACGCAATAGCCCTGGGTTCTGCAGTGCGAGCATTCGCCGCATTTGCTCCGTGTTGTGTTCCCATATCACATTTGGCCGCCTATCTCCCCGTTTATACGAAGGGATTAAAAAGGAACCGCGCAGAATTCGCGCTTGCAGTCAACAGGGGCTCTTCGTAGATCGTTTCCGGCGTCCGGCAATCCACCTCTAACCCATTATGGCGGAGTCCCACTAGAGCAACAAAACGAAAGTACCGACACCGACAAGACGCGAGCACGTGCAGCAAGCACGCCAAGGGATCTTTGGCAGACTTGCAATCATTCGTGATTACTTCACAACCATCGAAATCTGCGAGCCTGCCAAAAGTATGTATCTTCGCGAGCATGCCGTGCACCTGCTTGAGACTTCTCGGTGTCGGTTGTTTTCAGTTGTCGCTCTAGTGGGGTTCAGGCATAACCACATACCGGACTCTGTAGAAAATGCTGGCGGCGCAGATGCGCGGTAACGAGGTCTTTGAGGCCGAGAACGTACCAGGGAAAGTAATTCGCTCAACGAAAAGTGTCTGGTATAAGATAAGCTCTCCCATTTGCCACCCCCTCAAACAAAGAAAAGAAAATTCCCAAGTTCGTAACACATGCTTTTCTAAACTTGACGTCATCATCCGTAATGGCCCGTGACTGCGGAAAAACCTTAAAAAAGCCACGTATTTAAAGCATCGCTTAGTTTATGTACTCCAAAATTAATATTCGTCAGCCTAAAGTCGGCCTTGTTTGTCTATACTTCGTCATAAGCGTGCGAAGTGCGTGCGTATTTATTTTCCTAAATACATATGTTGCGACCAAATTAAATTACGGCGCACTTGCTATCGAACCAAGCGTTGAACCTCACGAGGAGCCAATCTGACAATCGAGCGACCGCGCAAATCGCTTCCGCAAAAATCTAATCTTTTTTTTTTTCTTTCTTTTTGGGGTGGGGGGGGGGGGGGGGGCGGGATTCCGAGGGAAGCTGGATTGGGAGTAGCGCATTCAAAGTAGCAAGCTAGCGGGGAACCCTCAAAACACAAGCGCTCAAACGAAATGAGCCCCGGCGTGGGACTGGGCCGCGCAGCCCAGCAGCAAGAAGCCCAGCCTCAGCCACGTGGAACCCAGGGTCGCGCAGCCGTACGGGCGGGAAGCCAACCGGCCACCCCGGCCGGAATGCAAGGCTCGTCCGTCCGGGCACAGCCGATCCTCGGAAGCTGATCGAACCTCGCGCTAAGCTCATTCAGATGGGCGACAGACGACAGAGATCGAGGAGCTTCCCTGCTTGACCGTGCCGTGTTGTATTACACCGAGCGGAGCTACTTAACGCCCCGAGCGAGCAAGCGAGGCCGACCGCCGACTCGCTTCGCTGTGAGAGTCCTCTCTCTCCCGCGAAGAGCACCCGTCCCTCCCTCTCTGTAGCGGCTTATCGCGAAACAAGAGACGGATCAAAACACAAACTTGTTGTAGGGCGGCGGCCCATGCCGCGGAAAGAGAGAGGGCGAGAGGGAGGCCCCAAAGATTCCTCCAACTGAATTTTCTTTCGGAGAGAATCGCGCGAAGAATGTGAGGTCCCAGGCACCGGAGACCCCGGACCGAATGCGGGGTTCCGGCCACGCCGTCGCGCAGCTTTATTTCGGTTCGCGACGGACCGCGGCAGAAGCTGCGAGGCGGCTAAGAGAAGGGAGGGCTGTGAACCCGATTTGTAACGACGTTCTCTAGTAACATAGCCAAACTGTTTGAGAATTTGCAAAGTCGGGGCAGGCTGCGAACGACTGTACCGATAAAGCCCTGCAGATGACGCATTTATAGTTTAGATTTTTGTGAGCGAGTATTGAGGGTTGCTTGCCCCCCTGCTTCAGTTCACTTCGGAAGTGAAACGGGAAACACAGCCGGGAGGGGTGGCCGCTCGCGCGGAAGTGGAACGACGGTCCCTCTTCCGACCGCGAGATTATGGCATACAAACGGTCGACCGTGTTTGCGCACGCTGTTTTCTGCTCGCATTTGTCCCTTCTCTCGATTGTCATGCCCCGCACGCAGAGGGGAGAGCAGCGAAAGTAGAGTCGCGGTTGTGACAGAAAGAAAGACGTTCGCTGTCGTCCTTGCCCCGACGTGGGAAAATATAAATAATGCCAAAGTTGGGCCCAGTTAATAAACAGATTTCAACGGGGTTTATGCCTCTGGGTCGCATAGTCTCGTCCTCGTCCCAGTTCTCCGGAAGCTCTCGAGGCCGAAAGTTTAATTCTCGGGATTGGGTAGCAGCGCTTACGATTGCACTAACCCTCGCAACTTTTAAACGTCCACTTAAAAAACGGCATCTGAGAATATGTTGATGTCTGGTAGCGCACACGAACGGGTTGTAATAATAATAATAATAATAAATTTATTCCAGCATTTGATTTCTTCATTATATTAGACTCGGGTTTGTCGAAGCCAGTGTTGGCTTGTGTGACACGAGTCACACGACCCAGCAATGATGTTAGCCAATGTGAGTGGTAGACGGGCGTTCTTGGTATTGCTAATAGCAGGCAGTATAGAAGTTCAAAATAGTTCACAAATGGCAGTCACTATAGAAGTTTGAAAAAATTCACAAATGCAAAAATAAGACAAAAAGAGGTGATTGCTATAACTACACTATACCATCCTTCATGACAAAGTAATATTTAAACACATAGGTGGGGCACTGTACACCTTTCAAAAGTACAAAAACAAACTGTAAATGTTCGCAAAAAAAAAACGGTTACGTGCATACAGGCATATATCACACAAAGATGCAGCGAAGCATATATTTATATGTATATATACAAATGTCGATCTACAGCCACATACGCGGATATACCAATATACAGTACTTACTGCATAGACACAGAAAAAGACACAAACATATGCCTATGTGCATTCAACACCAACTCACGTAAGGTCCAAATAGTTCGAAATGTTATTCGCAAAAAACAAATGCATATATGGTTTCTAACACATTTCTTCCAGGTGCTTTTTAAAAGAGCGTAGTTAATCGAGCTGATTAAAAACGTCTGGTAATTTTTGAAAATGTCGGGCACGTAAAATGAACGTATACTTTTTCCGTAGGTGGTGTGTATTCAAGGAATTATAAAGCGTTCACTATTTCTTATAGAGTGCTGAATAAAGTGAGATGTTTTAGACGGGCTAGTCCAATAATGCTTTAGGATAACAGATAGTTGAAAAAGAGGCAGAAAACGCTGTAGGCCCGCTGATGCGAATACGTAACCATCCTGTATTAGTTTGGGATTATAGGTAACGTTTTTGGCGATGCTGTTAAAATGGCATCTATTTTTGTTCGCCAAAGAGCTGAACAGTTGTCGAAGACTGTAATCCCGTATCGCAGGGCATTAACGAGCATTTTTCTGACGGCGATTGGGAGGAAGGTTTTGATGAGATATAAAAAACATGATACATTTCCCATGTTGAATTAACCTGAGACTAGGGTAGAGAAGAAACATCAAAACGTAGAAGGGACAGAAAATAGACAGGACGACGTCTCAGACTTTGGATACCTCTCCTGGGAGACATTTTTTTGAGAATTCGTCCTGTTATTTTCTGTCCCTTCTACGTTTTGATGTCTCTTCTCTACCCCCAAATCAGGTGAATTCAACATGGTTAATATTCACCAGATCGCCTGCACACTTACGATTTTTTCTATGATACATTTCGTAGTCTTTCAGCCAAATAATCCAAGTGTGTATTCCACGTTAAATCACTATCGAAATAACTGCCCAAGTATTTTACTGTGTTTACGTATGGTATAGGCGTACAGCTGCAATATACACAAGCCGATGAATGTAATATAGAAGGTATGTCTATGCATGTCCGCTTGAGTGGGTTAAGGAAACAGACAAGTTTCGTTTTTAGCCGATTCACAGATATTCGATTTGTTTCAAACCAGTTCATGAATCTTGTAGAATTTATTTGTAGCATGTTGATTGCACTACGCAGGCTGATACGAGTAGATAGCATTATTGTGTCATCTGCATATTGATAAACTGAAAATTCTGATGTTGATCTGGCGAGATCGTTCACGTAAAGATTAAACAGTAATGGGGACAGAACCGAGCCTCGTGGTACTCCCTTCTGTAGGCATACTTTGGTGCTTGTTTTGTTGCAAACCAATACCTGTTGCGATCTGTCACTCAGAACGTTTTGAAGCAAGGAAAAATAAATGGATCCCGAAATCCGTATTTGCCAAGTTTCTCCAGCAGTATCTGGTGATTGATAGAATCGAACGCTTTCGACACATCGAGAAAGAGTGCGCGCGTAAGCTGATTATAGTCGAATGAGGTGTGTAAAGTGTCAGACATATCCTCAAGTGCCGAGATGGTGCTGCGGCAGGCGATAAAGCCGTATTGGTTAGGTGATAGAATATTGTTTTTGTCAAGGAAGGCGTTCATTGTTATAAAAATATGTTTTTTGAGAACTAATGCCAAACATGGAAGAATACTAATAAGAACTTATAATAATAATAATAATATTAATAATAATAATAATAATAATAATAATAATTATTATTATTATTATTATTATTATTATTATTATTATTATTATTATTATTATTATTATTATTATTATTATTATTATGTCTTCATTTATGCCGCATGAATTCAAAATGACACAGGGCGAGTTCGTGGGACTGAAACATGGCGGCACTGGTGAAACAATAGTACAAGGAAACAAAAAAGCACAAGAACACAGGAGGACTTGAGGAAATATGACTTTAAAGGTGTCACAATAAAAAACAATTCGAAAAATCGAAAACACAAACTGGCAGCGTTTATTAACATTGCTGCAAAAAAAGCAAAAGACGTTTAAAATGCATTACAGCACCGATATTTCAGGTAGCGCCGAAAGTAATAATAAAATGGCTCGGGAGAAAAACGTGTTACTAACCAAGCATAAAACTACAACTCGATAAGAAAAATAAAAGTTTATTTATCTACGTAATTCAAACAGATATGGCGCAGAGCTTTTTTTTTTTTTTTAAGTGATGTCTGAAATACTGGGCGTTAAGAATAAAAGGTAGGCGTAACATAAACTCAACGCATGTCTTTACCGCAACAAGTGTAGCAACTCGGAGCGAGGTACCGCGAAACCTGACGCAAATGCCGTGATACCGGGCAAACAGATTTAAAGTCATAATTTTTGTTTTGATGAAGTACCACTGTTACCAAAAACAGAGACCGAATACAGGGCATTAAGAGCATTTGGAAATCTTTTAAATTATAGGTTTCTTTTTCTGTATCCGCGGCGAGACACCTCGCAATTCGTCAATTCATGACCAGGTTTTACGGAATTTATACCGAGATTCCGAGAAGTTTCAAACAATAATAATAATAACAACAACAACAATAATGATAATAATTATAATATTATTATTATTTCTCATGTATGAACACTTGGAAGCTGAGAAAATAGACTGTTATGTATACATGCTACGGCTTACATATAGTGCAGCTGAACAATACAATTTTATTTAATTACATGTTGGTACGCAAATTGTGCGCGCGAATAGCCTTTGCTTTCTTATCTATAACGAAAGCTGCAAGTTTCCTTCACGACCGAGTTTACACCTAACTTCACTAATTGTTATTTAGACGGTTCCACCAAAAAAAGACAGACAGCATTTAGTTTAACTTGGATCGTGGTTACCGGAACATTGAAAGCAGACATAAAATGAACCCGCACGCAAACATCGCTCTAACCTCTCTGTTCACTTAAAAATGTTGGTGTTTTTATTTAAAAAAAAAAAATCGATTCAGAAAAACAGATTCGTTTACGTAACGTATAGCGCGCAATCCCATTTCGGCAGCGCAGGCTTCGAGCAGGGCCTAAATTCATAACGAACCCTATATTTACCCGGAATCCAAGAAGAATCGAGTTCCCGCATCGATTAGGCATCCGAGATTGATCTCGTTATCCGCGCCGACTCTTCCTCCGTCTCGTTCTTCATCCCCTCGCAATGACATGCAACCGCGTAGCGGCGGCGACGGCGGCAGGCAGTAGTGCCCCTAGATTTCGGAGCATTTCCAGCTGCTCGATTACGGTCACGTGGATT
Organism: Ixodes persulcatus; assembly: GCA_013358835.2. Classification (NCBI taxonomy): domain Eukaryota; kingdom Metazoa; phylum Arthropoda; class Arachnida; order Ixodida; family Ixodidae; genus Ixodes; species Ixodes persulcatus. Next base: position 1,390,301 of record JABSTQ010009910.1, read on the forward strand.
ACGATCCGCGTCTGCAACGCGAGCTGCGAGTACGTGACGGAAGCGTTCCCCATCGCCCGCCAGCTTCCCCGCATCTGCGCACTCGCGACCAATTGCCCCAAAAGGCGTCCGCCATCACGCTGCAAACGCCTTCCACAGTTAGTGTTGCTCCGTGTCTCAAATCTGGGCCCCTTAGGCACCAACAACGGCGGCGGCGGCGGCGGCGCGCGGACGCCGGTACGCATCTCGGAACCACGGAGCGGGGCACAACGGCGGGGAGCGCGCGGGCGAGCAATTTCTGGCATCTTGAGAGCGGGACGAAGACGACGGGCTCCCGCGGTTCGCGATTAGCATCCTGCGATCCTAATTGCTTTCTAATCGCTCCAGCGACGGCAGCGGCGGCAGTCAGGCCGGCAAGGGAAGCCCGGAGCCGAGCCTGCAGCCCGTGGTCGCTCGGGCTCGCTCTTCCGATAAATTATTCATCGGCAGGAGAACGCGGGCGCCGCCGCGTCCGACGCAGAAATCGCGCTCTTTTGAAATTCTTTCACGCGTCATTAGTCATTCGCGAGCGGGAAAAACAGCATGCGCAAGTATGAACACAGCCGCGCAGATTCGGAAGCACCCACATACGCAGGCGGGTAGATATAACCTGTGCATTGTTTTCCGGACGACGAGCTTGTTTCTGTGTTATTATTGTTATTATTATTATTATGATTATTATTATTTTAAATTTAATCGTGATAGTATTACTAGGACCACCAAAATGAATCGTGTCCGTTCGGCCGTCGCGGCTGAGTAGATAAATTTAATGAAAAAAAAAAAAACTCGAGTGGTGTTTTTTCGGGGAAGCATTTTCTTCCTAGATATAGCCGTAAAAACTAAATCGGTGTTTAATTATACTGCAACTAAACTTAGAAATCACGGGTGCAACCAGCTGATCAGAAAAGGAAGGAACCAAGGGTCGGTTTTCTTTTCTTTTTCTGCTTCCTTACCTGTTCAGCTGGTTCCACCCGTGATGTATAATAACCAACTAGCTCGGGTCATCCCCAGTAAATTTAAAACGACTTTACGAGAAAATGGCGCCGTGCTAAGTAAGACCCAAAGTACCGAACTCGCAGGACGACGGAGCAGGCGCAAGGTATTCTCAGTAACATCGCATTTGACATGTCTTGTGGTGTCAGCCAGATAGAAAGCGTATTTATATAAAAAGCTTCTATATTTTTTTTTGCGGAACATTGTTAAGAAATGCTTTCAAACGATACAATTTTTACCATATGTCGCGTGAAGGGCTAGCAAAAGCAAAAACACGTATGTTTTTTTTTCTTCTTTTTTCTTTTTTACTTTTTTTATAGATTGCTTGGATTGAAGGCTTTCTCACGCATGGAAGACGCCTCAAAAAGGTGTAAGAACTTGAGATTGGGCGAGTTGGTTATTCATGCTTGTCGACGTAGCGCACTCGAAAAACTGTCACTCAAGCATCCACACACCCAAAGAACACACCTCTCACACAGTCTGACTGCCCCCTAAGAGTCATCGTTTCAGAGCGGGGAACGTGGCAAAAATCAGTTGCCTTATTCCTACAAGACAGACTAAATCTTTTAACCGTAGACGACCCCTACCTAATCCGAAGTTCCTTCGAAGTCTTCAACTTCCTAGAAGAACGAAAACACCAAGAGATGCAAGCCTTTTCAATTGACATTAAGGACCTCTATTATGCATTGCCCCAAGACCGTCTCTTAACAAGTATTGAAGATGGCATCGACACCTTTGGTGCTATTGCATTTCAGAATGCCTCAGGCATGCCCCAAAATAAGTTTTTGGAATTGCTGACCATCTATCTTAAATCCACCTTTGCTGCCTGGGATGGACACACTTACTTGCAAAAGATAGCAGTGTGCATAGGTTCGTGCATTGCACCCGTACTCAGCGACCTATATCTTGCACATCTCGATCGGATTCTACAACAGAGGTTAGATGAAACAGAAGTAGTGCGAGTGTTTAGATACGTGGACGATTTTTTAATTTTTCTAGCCACCGATGAAAATAATTGTCCAAGCTTGGTGGACAACGTCCTCTCGACATTTAAAGACTGCATGAGACCCCTAGAAATCACCCACGAGTTGCCGGTTGAAGGAACCCTAAGATTCTTGGATCTCCGACTGGTGGTGCTACCCCACCACGTTTGCTGGTTCTATGAACCCAGGGGTAAAAACCACTCCTTCCTTTCAACTCCGCGCACTCAAAACTCGTAAAAAGAGGCATAGTGCGGTCATGCCTTAAGAGCTCAATCACAAAGTCGTGCTCACATTCCATACAAAAGAGTTTCGACGGGCAAATTGCAAGGCTGAAGTCCGCAGGGTACCCTGTTTACTTATTGGTGTCAGTGGTCGAAACCATTCTTAAAGAAATGAAGCAAGGGAACGGCGTCAAACAAACACACAGCGACAGGACAAGAAGACCAGTCATCGTCCCTTACATCCACAATTTTTCCCACGGCCTTAAGAAAACAGCGAACAGAGTCAATGTTGATGTCGTGTTTTCAGCACCCAGCAAACTGTCCAGCCTTTGCCAACACGTCAACACACCCTCAAATCCTGAAATCGGCTGCTCCAAAAAGCATAGGACCAACTTTGTGCCATGCGTTGAGGGGGTTGTATATTCATTCCCCTTTTCCTGCGGAAGGCAATACGTGGGACAAACTGGGCGATGTCTAAATGACCGCCTTCGAGAACACAGTAACAACATCGTAAACGCCAACTCTGGCCACTTGGGGATACACTGTTGGGATTGTGGGTGTGTCGCACATTTCAACAACAGCACCGTGTTGGGCAAAAGTGTAAACCAATTAACAAGAGAAATCATCGAAGCCGATAACATCATACGACTAGAGGACAAATGTGTTAGTACGCCGTCGATAACATTATCACGAAAAGAGATTAATTATTTAGCCACAAATTAGCCTAAGCGTTAGACGGGAATTTTTTGGCTCATATTTCGTCTTTTTATTTTTTCTTTTTGCAAATCGTCTCAAACAGAAGTAGAAGCCGAAGTTAAACACGAAATACAAAGTTGTTAGTGAGCGCTGTGTGAGAGGTGTGTTCTTTGGGTGTGTGGATGCTTGAGTGACAGTTTTTCAAGTGCGCTACGTCGACAAGCTCAAAAAGGTGTCTCGCTCCTTCGCACACTTGCCTTCGACATCACTGTACGTAGCCTATACCAGTGTACGAGAAATTTTATCTGAAAGAAAGTTGCTGGGGAAAGACTTTTGAAAATAAAGATTACAATGAAAGTAAAAATATCATCGCTGACACCTAACGAATGCCCTCCCATTTCCTAACCTCCTTCCTTGTCCACTCTTTTTTTATGTTACTGATATCTTCCTTTATTTATTTTTTATTTTTTTATTCTGCAGTAAGAACACTTTTCTTTGTAAAAAAGGAAACAGAAGTTTGTTTACCTCCATTAGAGGGAAAGTTGAAGGGACGTTAACGATTAAACCGATTTTGAATCTTGGTATGACCTTGCACGTGCTATACTCACAAAGATTTCAGGTCTGCTATCTAAAGATTCAAGCTCCACGTTTTTGTGTGAACGCAGTTTTCTTTGTTTTGTTTCAAACGTTTTTTTTTTTTTCTTTTTAAACATACGTAACTACTTAACGTTGTTTTTGTTGTTCTGCCACCTCAACCTTTGGCTCGAGGGAGGTCGAGAGAGGCTAGGGGCGTACTATAGACCTTTCCAAAAACGAGCTTGTGGCCGGTGCCATTTTGAGCGTTCGTGCGTATGGCTCGTGCTTTGCTCGCTTTCCGAAGCGACGAACACGCACGTGCTGGGCTGTGAAGATCGCACGCTGGACTGTGATTTTGTAAACATTGGAAAGGTCTATAGTCGGATGCAACCTGAGAACAATCTTTTAGCTCCACCCACAAGCGCATTGCGCCAATCTGAAGTGCCTCCGCCGTCGAGAAAGTAGTTCGCTAGCAACGTTGCTTTTTCTTCCTCCAGTAAACGTGTCTTAAACTACTACAATATTTATTTAATTCATTCAGGACGTTTAAATAAGTTAGAATACGTTTTTGTCAACGAAATAGCTGTTTAGTAAAGAAAGATAGTCATGTCCAATGTACCGTCTTCACAATTCATTTTCTGTCCAAGATACTGTCTAACATACCGTCTTCCAGCGCCTTTGATTGAGGGAAAGCGCGAGGCTCAGCAGTGCTAAGCCTCGCGCCCGCTTCGAAATTTTCGTTGGCGATAGCGTCGCTGGATTCTCACGTTGTCGCGCAAAAACTGCTGCAAACGCAAGCCGATACCATTAAGATTTCGTGGCGTAACCTCGGGCACGTAAAACACGGTGCAAAAAAGCAGAATAATTGTCACGAGAAACTAGCGTCGCGTTGCTAAGGCCAGCAGCCATGTTGAGCTTTTTTTTTTTTTTTTTCAAAAGGATCGCGATCGGTCCACGGAATCGTGACGTCATGAAAGCGATTGGCTGGGGTTCTCGGTGTAGGATTACATTTTCCTCTGAGAGGCATTTTCGATTTTTTCTTAGCTTGCAACCGACTTTTTTTTTTTTTTTTATAGCTGCGTGTAAAGGGCAAACAGACTACAGCAAGTAAAAATGGCGCGAAATCTCTGCTGCCGCAAAGCCGATTCTCGAAGAAATGGGCCTTTCAGAACGTTTCCGAAACCCCTCTTCCCTCCCTTGTACAAGCAGATCATGTCACTTAGCGTGAGCATGAAGGACGTGCGCCCGATGTGCGGAAAAAAAAAAAACCGACAGACTTCTTTCATTGTTGTGCAAACTGGGGCGACGACACCGTGCGCGTACGGCCCGGTGACATGGTGGGACGACTACAAATAAAAAAACGGTGTGGCAGGCCGAAAAACTAAAGAGCAGCCCCTGTGCAGTCACAGGTCTTCGAAGCTGGCGGCAGGAGCTTCCGAGGGCATCCAAAGCGCGCACCCGAGGTGCACTGGGGGACAGCGGGCCTAGGGCGGAATTGGGCCGCCGGCTGCGAGGCGGAGTGTGCGGGTGGCCCAAGGTGGGTTATTATATTGTACTGAGCCATCCGCAGCTGGGGGGTTAGCACGCGCCCCAGTGATACACCCACCATCTCCCACTGAGCGGCGCCGAAATTGGCGAAGGGGAACGTCACACATCGGACTTGGGGAGGAATTTAATAAGGTGTAAGATTCTTTCTATATACCATATAAATGCCGCGCGAACTTGGATTTCGTGTTCAGCGCTCGCGTGAACCGTGCTATTATGTTTAGAATTCTAACATTTTAGTAGCTTTTGTCCCTTATTAATTATGTATCGTTAACTTCTAGTCATTAACGTCTTTTTCGCGTTTTACATTGATTTTAAGAAACATTTGAGCTATTGACTTGTTTGAAGATATGATTTATATTCAGCAGGTTTCTGAACCGATCAGATGCACTCTATATGTTAGGGAAACTGGTACACCTGTAAAGTTTTCCTAAATAGTCTTCTATCTGAGTTTCTGTTTTGTTCAAGAAAACAAAATTTTACTCTTCGTCGCTAAGGGTTTTGGCAGTAGCAGACTTCCGCAGGAATTCATTTCGAGCATGCTAACCACTACGATTCATTTTAATCCGGAGTCTCGAACACATTCTAAAAAGATAATAAAAAAAGGGTCGCTCGAGCCAAATAAGAACTTGCTGTACGTCCCAACGCCCTGTTAAAAAAACAAAAACAAAAAAAAAAAACACAAAGGGATGCTGTTTTTCTGGTGTCAAAGACAAATTGGCTGTTTTTGCTATTCCGAACCAAAGGATATTTACTGCCCGACCCGGTCTTGTTTACAGTCAGGCGCCAACTGGGGAAAATACAAGCAATTTCGGCCGGCGAGCCTGAGTTGCTGTCTCAGCAATCCTAACGCCTTCGCTTATTTTTTTTTTTTTTTTTTTTTTTTTGGGGGGGGGGGGGGGGGGGCGCGTTGAGGTGACAATAAATATAAACTAACTTTGAGTCCTCGAAGACCTGAGTCAAAAAGACGTTCGCGTGATGGCTAAGCCGGAAAAGAAATACATTCCAACGTAAATAATCAAAACAAGATTGTTCAGGAAACCCAAACGCGAGCCAGAGAGCAAGAAACACGCAGCAAACTTTAAAAACAAAAACAAAAAGGAAGAAAAAAGAAGGAAGACGATGGGACGAACCACGGGAGCAACGTCGCCCAAGCATCCGATCTCTTTCGGATGCAAATGAGGACAACCCCTTTGCGTACATACATCTTTGTTCGCGCGCATACAAATCGGTTTTTCATCTGAGGAGCTTCAAAATATGCGAGCCTTCTTCCATATTTTTTTGTCCCTCTGGATCTCTCTCCCCTCTCCCTCGCCATGTCCTCGGCATATGCGTCCCGGTCCCATAAGGCGGCTGCGAGTGTCTAGCAGCGGGCTGCTCCACCCGACGTGTGAACAAGAGCTGCTCGACTCTTCGTTTTCGTTTTGAACCGCTCTATCTTTTTTCTTTTCGACTTTTTTGTCAGATTTTTGGTAGTACGTTACCCGCGAAAAAGAGCTCCTGTGGGGCCTGTCGCACGAATATTGACTCATCTTTCTTGGCCTCGAGTTTTCATCGCGGGTCCCCCCAGCCTTGCTACTTTTGATGGTAGCGGCGGTAGACTCACCGGAATAGCTTCGCGCGTCGACGCTTCCCAGGAAATGTGCGTGCACCCGTTGTCTGTCCGTCGCGCGAGTGCGGGCGTGTTTGCGCCGCGTATTTGCGCCCCCCGCGCGTGCATCTTCGAGAGACCGTTGGATGTAGCTTGTGCGTTTCTGCGTGCGTATTTGTATCTACGAGAACATCGGTTGTAGCGTCGTCAAAATATGTTCCTACATCTTCTCGAGCGCTGTCTCACTACACGTTGATCCGAATACGAAATAGACAGGTCGAAAGTGGGTATAAGAAAGGTGAGGGGCTTCACCGTGGAATGTAGACCGGCAACCTCGACAGTTCACCTTACGACGCAAATCGGGCGCCGGTGATATGTTCGAAATAAAGACCCTGCGTAAAATCAAGACTTCAGCGGATTTAATTCAAAATCGGCCGCGACCTTTACCTACAAAGTACTACGATGCATGATGTGCATTGTAGGGAATTAGTGAGGGAATTCGTCTGTCACGTGACGCATAATTTTCCGCTAAATTATGCGGGAAAACTGAATGGTTGTATAGGTCACTTGACGTAGATTTCCCTCGCTAAATTTAGTGGGGAAACTGGATTGGCTTCTGGGTCGCAAGACGTGAATTTTAAACGCTAAATTTAGCTGGTAACTGAATTGGTGTGTAGGTCAGGTGACGCACATTTCCCGCTAAATTTAGCGGGGAAACTGAGTTGACGAATAAGTCACGTGCAGTCGGTTTCCCGAAGGTGTATATGCCACGTGACGTCACGAGAGGCCAGTTTCCCCTCTAAAGTTAGCGGGAAATGCAGGGACGAAAAGAACGGACGGACAAAATTTATGAATTGGGAAGAGCGTCAAAGAGCATTTCATGCTTTAATAAACGAGTTGACTTCGCCTTCGCTGTTTTTTTACCTCTAGGGAAGTTAGCATCAACGAATGTCATAATGCGTTGGGATAACTATGGCGTACACAACCGTACTTATCGTAATCTGTGCAGTCTGCGCTCGCTAGCAACACTTTCTAGATCACAAGGCCGCAGTGCCGGAATCTCTACGTCCACTAGCGGAGGCCAGAGCGGGGCACAAATTGGAGACAAAAGCTGCGCCATCATTTGGATGGGGATTGTGTCCAATCAATAAAAACACCAGTCCCAGCAGAAGAATGGCGCAGCAGGAGCGGGTGACGGTAAGCCGGAGTAACACTGCTCGTGCATCATACAAAAGACAGTCTGCAAACACGAGTCACCGTAATATCCGAGGTTCGAACGCCGCGTGCACAAGCTTCGCCTTGAACTCGCTGCCAGGCGGCATTCGAAGCACGGACCTCACGGTGACTCGCGTTCGAATCTCTATGAGAGAGAGAAAGGAGAAAAAAAATCGGCAGGAAAATTTGGGTGACTTCAAGCGGCTTTGGCTACTCCCTGAAGTGAACGTGCAAGCGGTATGAAAGTGGAGTGCGATACATAAGATATGACAAAACAAAACAAAAACAAAAAAAAATGTGCAAATATTACATATTACAATATTACATTTAAAAAATTAAAAATAAGAGATACGGTTCATTTTTTTAAATAGAATCGAATAAGATACAAACACGTGGAAGTGTTGCTTAACAACACAGTCGCAAACTTTGTAGAGTATCATTTTGGGGCCGAACTTGACTCTGTAAAGTTCCGTTTTTTTTTTCGTCGTCCTATACGTCAAAGCAAAATACGTTTCCCACACGTCTGACATACTCTCAGGCTCATTTAATCGTTTAACGTGTACACGAACACATATCCGCCGATTATTATCTGCTCTTGGTCCGTTCTACTCGCGAGTTGGCAGGAAATTTAAAGACATGTTCCGGAACAATATAAAGCGCCTTCTAAAATAAAGTTCTATACTGAAAACAGTGAGCGCGTAAAGTCCAGGGTAGCAGCTCTACTATTTATTCTTTGCAAGAACCACTAAGGGCCCAAACCACTCTGAGAATACGCCGAGTTACAACCTTGCGCAGTTAACAAAATAAAAAAAAAAGTTCGGCAGTCATTCAAACCACTGCTGTTTTTCCCCGCTCAAAAGCACGGTCAACACCTCCACAAGATAGTGCACTTTCTACTAACACACAAAAAAAAAAAAATAAAACACATAAAGACCCGTATCCGCCCCTAGCCGAAGGACATCTCCAAATGCTCCTCGAGAGGCATGCAGCAGCAGAAAGCAATGCACGCAAACAGCTCTCGCCAGCCGTAGTTAGTCGGCAACGGGAACCTTTCTTCCGCAGCTGACGTCAACCATTCCCTCTCGCGAATCGCGAAGGTCGTCCAGAAAAGGCCCCTCTTTTGAAAAGACGAACACGTCGTTCAGTTCAATTTACCGCCAACACACCGGCTGAAAGTCTCAAGACGCACGTCCTTAACCTTTCTTTCGCGAAAAAAAAAACAAAAAAAAAAAAAACTCGCGCAGTGCACCGACTTCGAAAACAACTCCCGGTGAAAACGATGAAAAAAACAAAAAAAAAAAGCAAGAACTATTCCGAAAGGTTTTACCGGGCAAATACGAGGGGTTTCGCGGAAAACGGGAAACAAAACGATGAAAACACCGCAGAGACCATCAGGGACTCTCTGGTCTATTGAAGACCTTCGGAAAGCCTGAACCAGACAAAGAAAAGAAATAAAACGGGCGTCCGAGAAAAGAAAAAGAGCAACGACGGGGATGAATTGGCAAATAAAACAACACCACCAACCGATCCAAACAATATTAGCGAGTAAAATATTAAAAAAGGAAGGCAAGCGCAGGAGGTATCGAGTCCTTTAATTCGACTATATCAGAGGCGAAAGGAACTCCCCACGTCGGTTGTAGCGGTACCGGGGCACACAAGAGTCCCGACTTCTCCAGATACCTATTTTGTGCCCCCCACAGCCAGAAGTCTGGGGCTCACCGGTCGTAAACCGGCTTCTTCGGGGGTTCCGGATCAAAATGAAACGGGAGATGGAACTCGGCCTGGCCCATTTCTCTGCCCGCACTCGCAGCCGTCCAACAATGTGCGCCCTCCTTCTGCGAGCCAAGCACACGCGCGCTCGCACACACATTCCGCCTCGCTGCCGTATCCGTACAACCGGCGGGCTTTACGAGGCGATGCCGTATCCTCGAGCAAATGCGTCCGGCACCCATAATAAACTTCGGACGCGGAACGCACAGACAAACAACGGCAAGCGGAAACACGTCGGCGTGATCCGGATAACGCGAACGGTCGGGGACGATTCACGACCGTTTTCACGACGTAAACGCGACAGCGAGCACTAAAGGTGCACTTGGTCCAACCTTTCGATTCAACGTTGACGCCAATAATGCTTTCTATTTTCTTCGCTATGAGTCTTCCCCTTTCTCCTTCTTTCTTTCCATCTTTGTAATCCTCCCCACTATGAGGGTTGAAGCAATAGTGCCCACGGTATAAATCGCGGACTTTTAATACAACTCGGAAGCAAAAACAGCGACATATCTGCTGACTTATTGCAACCAGCCTGCCATCAAAAAAAAAAAAAAAAAGAAAAGGAGGAAAGGTTGTGCTAAAAAGGAAAACAGAGTTCGAAGGGAAGAGACAAAGCGGACCGAGATAAACGAGGCACAATGAAGGCTCAAATTATCGCTTCAGTTCCCGTTCATTCACCTCTCGCTGCCGGGCACAATCGAAGAAATCCACAGAAAGCAAATGCTGGCACACACTCACGCTTGTGGTTAATCTAGACGTTATTAAGAGGCGATCAAAGGCAACCCGTTTGTGGTTGCCTCTTTTTGCGGTGCATTCTTTTTTCCGTTTGACAAATGAAGCGAGTGCCAGGTAGAGAGTGAATCACGAAGCCATAAAGGTCAGCACGGGCTTCTACAATAGCTCAGGGTGCGAGTCTGTGAGGTGGCGGTTACGGCAAGCCCCAGAAATTGCCGAAGAAGTTGCGCATCGGGGGTCACGATGTCAAGGCCGCTTCTTACGCGAACAAGAAACGTGAGACGCCTTTTTCAGCCTATGTAAAGCCGAACTTCGTGATGGTTACCTGGTGGGAGCCTAATGATTAACATAGGCCATTTTTATTCCATTAAACGACACCCCAATTTAGTGTAATCAACGACGGATAATTGAACGAAACTCCATGCCGAATTTCGCAAGTATCAACGGCTGCACTCCCATCCCTGACGTGACGTCACACCAGTCTTGCAATTGTCATATCCTATGCCTCATTCCTCCGTGGGAACACAGTGCTCCCGACGCACCGCAGCATTCCATATTACTCGCCACTGTAAATGTCGCGGAGAAGTGTGGAGCGTGACAACCGCACAACGAAAATACCCTTTCATTCTTAAAAAAATCTAGCGCAGCAGCGAGGGGGAACCACGTCGTACCGCTCACGCGGAGGACAAAATTCGAAGTGCACTTCAGTTCGGCGCGTTCTTTGCCTGATGTTACCTCAGAAACTCCGCTTCCCTGAAGGTGGAAGAGGAAAACGACGTTTATGCACGCTTGGGTTAAAATACAATTACTCCTAAAGGAGGTGCATATGACTCATCAAACATGGCTTGCACTCAGGTCAGATCGGTTGCCCGATGGCTCTCAGGCTCAATTTTCCCAAGCCTGCGAATACATGCTTATCCTTCTTTGAGAAGCATACCATTTTGTGACCGGTGATCTACAAACGGGCACAAAGATATGCTTAGTCCAAGCACCTATTTCTTAGGAAATCCGATTTATTCTTAAATTACACTCTGCCTTCTTCGGTTCCTCCCCACTCCAAAGCCGAGTAGTGAATTGGCCCTTGGATGAGGGAGCCCCAAATTTTTGGGAGCAGCGTGGCTTGCTCGAGAGATTTATCTTGCTGGCTGGCTGCTTGGCTGGCTTACGGCCCTCACGGGAACAGACGCCATTATGTTCGACTTGTGCTTCTGCACGCGGATAACTGGCACGCGGCCCGAAAGAAAAGTGGCGCCATTCATTGTTGTAGACATACTCGAGGCACGTGCCACGCGCCAATTGTGGGCAATTCATGGCGTCTGAAATCCTGCTCAGTGCTGCGCTGTGCCGCCATGATCTTCCCAAGGGCTGCACGTTGCACGTGCCTCGTGCATCGACGCACCTTGCGCTACTTTTGAAACATTAAAGGGGCTATGCAACAATTTTTTTACTTTGCGCAAATACCGCTTAGAACGGATCCCTGACGTTAATGACCTATGAAACACGCCTTCGTTTTTCACCCGACGCATTAGAAGTCCCAGAAAAAAATTAAAAAACAACGAGCAGCGTTCACGCCCTCAACTCGCAGCCAGAACAAGCGGCCACGTGATCTGGAGCCGATTATATGCCGCCAATGTTGATCATAGCCACGCGCTGGGGTTGGCAAAGCACAGGACACGCGCTGAGTTCCAGACATTGTTATGGCTCGGCGACCGAAGCCTTTAGAGCTCCACCACGCGGTGTTGGGGGTTTGTATTCGTCGTCAAAACTAGCTATTGGTTTACTGTAAAATATGTATCGTCAGCCGCCCCTATCGTGTCGCTTTGTAATGTGGCGCCGCGGACTCGGGCCGCGAAGCGCCGGGTGGGTTGACAACACGCGGCCCAGTTATACACCCCGCCGTTCCCCACTGCAACTCCGAAAAGGCCGACTCCACCGCCGTCCTCGGTGAGAGCCGCTGCCGTATCTCAAACAACAAAAAACGAGCGCTAAAGGGTCATTGTCATCTCCTGCTTGGGCAAGAGCGGGACGTTCAAATGGGCCAATCAAGGCCCATACACTTTCGGGCATCCCGGCCTCTCTCCGTACCAAGAAACTTTAACTCTACTCAGGCCAAAGGGGTTGCCATTGTGGCGGCCTTGCTGCTGATGGCCTTCCACTTGCAGCAGAGATATTGAATCCCCCAGTGTGTCTTTCTCGGTACAAACAAGGAGAAATTACCACAAGCATGGTGCGATAGCGTTAAGTGCATGCCACCTATACTGTAAAAACCTGTTTTTTTTTAAGGTATAAGCAATTATCTTTGAATTGTTCATTAAAAAAATTACACAGGCTTGAAGCATAAACAGCGTCAAGAACGTTTTAACACGAATACCAATTAGAGTCTTTCAGTCTTTCGCAGATTGTTGAAACAATCATTCTGCACAAAGGGCCTTCAACGCCGAGAAAAAGTGGATCAGAAAACGAACACCTCAGATCCCGCATCTTGACAAAGAACGTATTAACGCCGTATTTCAAGAGATCAGAGGCATGACGCCTTATTTGACGTACGACACGCCCAGACGTGACAAGAATCGAGCCGCGCAAATTTAATTACTGTTCCTTCCCGGCGTCACGCCTTCTACCGAGTGTTACGGACCAGGCATACGATATGACATCCGCTTACTCGTGCAAAGTTAAACACCAGCAGACAAAAAAGCCCCAAAACGAATACCTTCCCAACGTCCCTTGATCGGCAAGCAAACAATACCACCAAAGAAGATTAAAAATCAAACCGAGGCTCAAGAAAAGGAACTTACTTGCCCATTCTCATTTCACCTCGCTTCTCGATTCCTTCATCTTACGTTTGTAGCTTGAATTTTTTTTTTTTTTTTATGTTTAACTGTACATATCTTACGATTCGTTCGGAGGTTCTAGTGTGCGAGATTAAATAGCGCACTTGAACTTTTTTTTTCCTTCCCAGAGCTGCGAGATTCCCCTTTTGTCGCATTAGTATCGATCTTTGTTTTACTCGCCACTTGACTAGATTCTACACGCCGCTTGTACCTCCTCTCCTTTCTGATCTCACTCTCTTCTTCTTTTTCCCTTTTGATCACCCGCTCTCTTTTTATTTCACTTTCTCTCGCCACGGCACATTTTGTTTCACACTTTTCTCCACGAGTCCCGGTATATCCAACTACTTTGTTTTCATCTGATTTGCTCTTTCACCATATTTTGTCTTTCATTCACGCTCCCGTTTTCCTGCCTATCTTACCTCTCTCTTTGTCTTCTCTAAACAAAACCTTTGTTCCTCACCACCTTCGCGAGCCCCCCCTCCCCCTCCTGCTTCATCTTTTCTTTCTCGTTTCTGCCATCGTCAAAAAAGGTTTCGATCAATATGTATACTGCCGGAATTTTCAACCCTCGAGTTAAAATAAAACAAATTTGCTAAAAAAAAAAGTCGTTTATACATATAGAAGGAGTTTCTGACAAAGGCTGTAGCTCTAGTAACGCCGATATAACCACGCACTCGCATTCACAGGCACTCCCGGAGACAGATAGATGCAAACTAAAAGCCTAGAACTAAAAAAAAGGAAACAACGTGCAAGTAGGTTGTGGTTTTCCGCCTATCTTCTTACCCAAGTCCGATAGAAGCAGATTTCCCATATTTGCACATTTATGACCGAGGCACGTCGGAGAGTGGACACACGCGACCGACAGGAACCAACTCGCAATCCGATCAAGGAGGGAGGGCCCGTGGCGTGCGCATCATCGCAGCGGACATCTTTCCTTCAGCGTGCCAAGACAAGCAGGCGTATGCATTGCGTCAAAGCGAGAGACGAAGCAAGTGGGCTGTGTCTTGCTTCGTGTTTGTTTCTATGGAGGCGTCCTCATGAATGCTATCTTCGTGCAGTCCGCGCGGACGGAAACGGCAATTGTGTTTGCAAGGGAGGGGAGGAGGCGGTTCGCCACATTGTGAACTACGAAGCTCATCCCTTCTAACTGAAAAAAAAAAAGGTACACATGCCAATCTCATAGTAGCCTTTGTAGTCCTTACGCGCGCTCTAGTCGTTTTGATTAATAATGATAATATCTACAGCTTATTAATACTCAAAGGGAATAAAGCATGCGTTGCAAGTTTTAGATACGATAAGACGGTATCCCCAAACTACTCTGATATCGCTACCATTATTTGTAAATAGTATGATGACGTTATTTACAATCAATCAATCAGTCAATCAAAGAGCTTTATTGTGTTTCCCAAACAGCTTTAGGAGCCTTTTTTATGGTTACACTTGACATAATAAAACAGCACTGAAGTAAACAAGCTGCATGGCAATCATGACCACTAAATTATTCCTGAACTTTTTAAAAGGTATAAAAAAGTCCACGTGAGGGTTAAAAAATTTGTTGTACGCTAGCATCATCCGTGTCAGCAGAGGGCTGGACTGTAGACAAGATGGGTAAAAAAAAAGGAGCAGACCTATTTTGTCGCTGGGGGACATTAATTGAGATTCTACTCAATAAAATTGGGGAATCAAAAACAGAATTGAACAACTTTTACAGAAACACCATGTCGCGAACTTGTCGCCTAGTTCAAAGAGGCGAAAGACCGAAAGTGTCCAAAAGAAGCACATGATCATAAAAAACACTCCGTCCAATGTGGCGATCGTAGACAATTCTCACAAGTCGTCTCTGTATGCACTCCAACCTGAGCGCCTGACTGACACCCAAGGAATTCCATACCGTAGAACAAAGGTTTAACCGTGATAGGACCAAAGCCCGAAAAAGGTTCAGTATGCAGGTGTAAATCCGGAAGTCACGGGTAATGCGTGAAATTATGCACAGGATGCGCAAGGAATCAGTAATAATAATAATAATAATAATAATAATAATAATAATAATAATAATAATAATAGTGTTTATTTCCACAAAAAGATGATGGTGGCGATCAGGAAAAAAAGCTGTGAGGTACAGCTTGACGGGTTCCTGACCGCCTACAGCAGCAGCGACAGAGTGGGGAAACAATTCATCGATCAAAAGAGAAACACAAATGTACAGAAAATGATTGCTATCACAACATTTTAAGCACAATACTTTAGATTATCACAATGTTGACATATAGGGCATGACGGGCAAACAAAGACAAAACAAAAAAATAAGATCATAGTAATAAGAATTAAGCATGGAGTAAGGAGAGCAACTGCACTAATCATCAGTGAAAAAAAGGGTGACCTCACTTCACTCAACGATAACTTGTCCCAATCAATACCTTTAGCTAAAACAGATTAAATAGTTTAGGAACAGCGTATTTCAGCGCTTGTGTGCCATAGTTTGTTCTCGGTGTGACCACCTCCCAACATTCAGCTCCGCGGGTAGGGTAACTATGATTGTATTTCGAGATTTGTGCAATATTTATGAAAAAAAAAAGCTCGTAATTCTAACTTGCTCCACTTTTAGGCTAGTGGCAAGCCTGTAATCAATATAATGTGTGGACATTTATGACATGATTTTTTTAATAAGATGGCTGCGTGGAAGTCAAACGGGTAGGGGTGTGAGAATATTCGCCATTTTCGAATAACGAATCGAATATTACCCTATTCGATTCGTTAATGGAATCGGATAATAATGTTCAACAGTTTCGAATATTTTTCGAATAATTTTCGAATAGTCGTTACGGTGTCGCGCTGTGAGATTCCATTCACAGGCGCCCCACAACGCGCCGGCACGCCTACCATACGTGCCCGCAAGATGACAATACGTACCTCTTCTCCTACACAATAATTATCATCATCGGCAGCAGCAGTTTTTTCTCTATACGAACGTTGCTGTTGCCTCCATCAGGGACCACTGTGTTAGGTATACCCCCATGTAAGCGAATTGCCGTGAAACGAGACAGGCGACGTCGACCCGCTTCGCTGTCGCTCGGTCAGTCGCGCGATGAGGCAAGCCGCAAGAAAGTGGCGTGAGCAAGCGATCAAGGCGATTAGGAGGTTTTCTAGAAATCCAAACACCGAGCGACGCGACGAGTGACGGTGAGAAACCTCTGTCGCTTGCAGCTGACTCCCGTCGCTGTCGCTCGTCTTGTCGCTCGCTAAATCGCTCACATGTGGTTCAGCCTTTAGGGACCGCGTTCGCACGAGACTGCTCGTGCACGCTTTCGGGAAGCGTATTTTGGAGACGTTTCAGGACTGGTTGCAACGGTACCGCCGCTCTGTATGAGCGAAGTAGAAGTGGTAGAAGCGGGAAGTTGTTCGAAGACAAAGAGCAGTAGAGTGTGGAAGTTTTTCGGCCGCTCCCATGCAACCAATCGAAGAAGCTACAACAGCTGCTTGTGTCGAGTCTTTCTAAACACTTTCCATGGTTGTTCCACTCTTTCAGTGTAAGAAAATGTTGCTTTTTGAGGGCGCAAATGGAACAAGACATTGCGTCTTCCCAGAATCTTCTCAGATCAGTGAAAACAAGGTTCCTGGACGTAAGCACACAGGCACATCACGCCCTTGCCACCTTCCTTGATCCTCGATGCAAGGACCTCTGCTACAACAAGGAATAAAAAGAGAATGTAGAGTTCCCACTAAGTACAATGCTTCAGTATATAGCGGGCTCAAGCGAACTGCGATTTTATGTTCAGCATCCGCGTGAACCGTGATATTATGTTTAGCATTGTAATATTTTAGAAGCTTTTGTCTGTATTTAATTATATGTCGTTGAACTACAGTCATTATCGTCTAGTTGCGTTTTTACAATAATTTTAAGAAACTTTTTGGATTAATAAAAATAATTTTATAATCTCATTGCTCTTAATTCTTTAGTAGTTCTCTACTTACTATTCGGAAACTATTCGAAAATTATTCGATTCGTATTCGTATTCGATTCGGTGCCACAATTATTCGATTCGTATTCGATTCGGTTTCAAAAATCACTATTCGCACACCCCTACAAACGGGACATCTCCTATAGCTCTAAGTGCTTTCTTTGGCAACACATGCAGCTTTTCTAGATTAGTAAAAGTCGTTGTACCCCAAACTAAGTGGCGGTAATTTAAGTGGGAGTGGAAGAAATATAACGATGCCAATTTAAGATGCCCACAGCCCGGGATAGCTTTGAAATAAGGTCGTTTATATGATTTTCCCACGACATATTCTCAGAGAAGGTAACACCTAACAGCTTAAAGGAGTTTACCATTTCAATTTTGATAGAAGTTAAATTTAAGTATTTTGTGATGTTAACAAGTTTATTTTTAGGACGACAGAGCACGGCTTTTGTTTTCTTCACATTGATTTGCAACGCGTTGTTCGCACTCCATATTTCTAATCTAGACAGAGCTCAGGTTTGTCATATCAATTAAGGTATCAGCATTATTTGAAGTAAAAAGTATACTTGTGTCGTCAGCGTAGTTGACAAATTTTGCATTTGTATTAATATTGGTGATATCGTTAACATATATATTAAAAAGTAAAGGACCCGAAATACTACCTTGTGGTACGCCAGAAAGAATTGGTTTTATGTTGGAGGAGTTTTTATTAATGCTGACATATTGCATCCGATGCCCCAGACACGAACGTATTAACTCTAAAGCGAACCCTCAAATTCCATAATTATCTAATTTAGAAAGTAGAATTTGATGATTGAGACAGTCGAAAGCGTTAGTAAAGTCTACAAATACTCCAATGGCCATCATTTTGTTTTCAAAGCTTTGCAAAATGAATTATTTTTGAACGAGTAGGGCAGATTCCGTAGATTTGTGCTTTCTAAAACCGTACTGCGACGCTGTTATCAAATCAAAGTTATTAGAAAAGTTGATTAATCGGGTATGAATGACTTTTTCGAGTGCCTTGCAAAACACCGGCAATATTGAGTTTGGTCTGTAATTTCCTATTTCATTTACGCTTCCTTTTTTATGCAATGCTGAGACTTTAGCAATCTGCATTCGCTTAGGCAAATACTCCTGTGGCTAGAGAAATATTAAATATGCGAGTTATCACAGGTGCTAACAAATGAATCACGTGCTTTGCAGGCCTTATTTTAACACCATCTACGTCACAGCTTCCACTATTTTTAAGTTGACAAAAATACACTCAACACTTCTGGTTCGACCACAGGTTCTAAAATTATCATGTCACTGTTTCTTTTATCGCTAAAAACCGCAGCAGTATTTGTTGCACACCTATCGCCACATTTACAAAATGTTCGTTGAAAGCATTTGCCAATGAGCAACCAGTGAGTTCAGTACCGTTATGCATAATTTTTTGCAATAGAACTGGATGGGCGATCACGATGATAAAGAGAGTTTAGCTGCTTCCACATGACGTCTGCACGACACTGTGTGGCTTTGAACATATCGAAATGATAACGCTGTCTCGCACGCCGTAGTTCTTTTTTTAAGTTGTTGCGGTAGTTTTTGAATATTGATAGATCATTCTGGTTTCTTGAGTTTGCGAATTTACCATATAAGACGTTTTTTGTGTTAATTTTACAAAGTAGCTCTGGAGTTATTCAAGGTTTTTGTATGTGTTGGTTTGTTTGTTTTTATAAGTGTGAAAGGAAAGTAGGTCTTCTACAAACTAAGAACTAATTAATTAAAAGTGCTGTAAGCACCATCGGCACTAAGTTCGCAAAGTATACTGTTCCAATTTGTCATTGAGACAGCGATCTCGAAGGCGTCTAGTCGATCTAAAGTTATTTTTTTTTAATCAGTGTCCGCTTCGTTTTGCAGACCTCTTTCGAGACGTTTTTAAGAGAAATAGATATAGGCAGATGGTCACTCAGATCACAACCACTGACACCGGCCTTTATATATTCAACAGAGCTATTCAAAATGAACGAGTCTATTAGCTTTTCCGATAAAAGAGTAAGACGTGTAGGTCTATTGATAACATTTACACAGCATTTTGCACTGATTAGCGATTATAAAGTCCTTTTAACAGCGGTATCAACACTCATATCGATGTTAATATCCCCACCATATATTACAATGCACTTTTCTTTATTAACAAAACCAAAAACGATTTAAAACATTAAAAAAAACGACTCAACGTTCCCGTTTGGTGGTCCTATAAACCGCTGCAAAAATATGCGTCTTATTACGTATACACAGCATTTCGTAATCCGGAGTGATCACACTGTAATCACTTTCTAATTCACAAAGAACATACCTTGTCAGTATCGCTAAACCACCACCGCGTTTTCCAGTACGATTTATATAAAAAGAACGGTACGAAGGCAGTCTTTGTATATGAGTCTCTTCGGTGTACCATGTTTCAGTAAGCATTATTACTTCAAAATTAAAACCAAATTCGTCAAAAAGCAACTCGAGTTCAACAGCTTTGTTTTTTGCCGACCTAACATTTAAATGAAAGCACGTCATACATGATATGTAGTCCGCACCAAGATTATTTTTCAAGTTTTGAGGTAGCAAAAGGCCTTCATTTGCCATTAAAACCTTTGAAACATGACAGTTAAAGTTCAGGCGTGAATACATTAAAATGCCAAGGTCATGCACAACAGAAGATCTTGAAATTTCAGAGCCGTCTAATGTGTAAGGATGAGCAACATTTGTCCTACGGGAAAATGAAACAACCTTAGTTTTGGTGGGGTTTAAAACCAGCGAGTTCGCACAGCACCACAAATTAATTGCATCAAAATCTTTTTGTAACAATTCACAGTCCACAGGCGTGTGATTGCTACGAAAAATTTTCACGTCATCAGCATACTGAAGCATCATTGAGTCACTCCCACTTGTGACAAGATTATTTACGAAAATATTAAAGAGCAAAGGTCCAAGGTTCGACCCTTGTGGTACCCCAGAGTTCAACAGAGAAGGGAAAGGATTTGCATCCTAAGTAGGAAACCATGTTTGAGCGTTCACCAAGATAACTAGCAAACCAGTCGCAGAAACCCGAAGAAAGACCCATACGTGAAAGCTTCGACAGCCATAAATTGTGATCTACGAGGTGAAGCGCCTTCGGCCAGTCAAAATAAATAACATCAACTTGACAACGGGATCCAACAATCGGTTTCGCGAACTCCAAAAAGGTTAAAAGATTTGTTTCAACAGATCATCCACGAGCAAAACCGTGCTGATTTGTACTGAGCGTCTGCTTAAAGGGACCATGAAACGATTCTGAAATCGAATTTCATCACCCGCACGTCGTAAAAGATGTTAAAAGAAACACAAAAACACAAAATTAGGGAGCCAAAAACAATTCTTCGCTATAGAGCTTTTAAAAGGAAACTGGACTCTTTTGCGCCTTCTTTCCTTCGAAAGCTCTCTGCCTTTTCCCTGTGATGCATCCGCGGAATCGCAGCACGTCTGCCGAATCCACGTCGCCTATTGGGTAAGCGCCTGCCTCACCAGCACCGCGATCATAAACAATAAATAGCCGGCGAATGTTTCCTAAAAGTTTTGTTAAATAATATTCAGATCCACATTTTGTAGCATAATTAGAGATGTGGTAAAAATTGCCAAATTTGATAATGCTGATAGCCAAGCCCCATTATCGTGTGGAAAACGAAGCAATAACTGCGCTTGCGCAGAGGGCCGACAGCGACGGTCGCGACGACCAACGAACGTTTATTTTTCTACGTGTTCTTCTCGCGCGTCCCGACTTCAAGCAGCAAGAAAAAAGTACTTGAAACAGACCACGACGAACAAGAACGCTGGATCCACAAACACCCAAAAAAAGCTACAACGGCCACGACGGCCATTAATCCACCGACCCCGACCAAGCGAGCTGGGCAGAATATAGGCCTAGCAGGCACTCCGACTCGCAGCGCTGCTTCGACGGTACTTGGCCAAGACCGTCTGCCCACGACCGGCTGGCGTGCTGAATGCAATATTGCCCGCGCGACACCCTTTCCGTATTACAGCTTGATCGCTGACCTCAATTTTAGATTAAGAGGTGAGGTCAATCTCTTTCCCTTGTCATCTTGTTTTACGAGGCAGTGTTGACGAACACTGTCGTCGAAAAGGGACTCGCGTCGATTCTATCTTCTTGTTTTGTGCGATATAGAGCTGGAATGAACGCCGTATGGATTACCTTCGTAACACGGTATGTACACTTTGATATTAGTATGCCATTTTTATTCTGACACGACTGCACGTCACTGTCGAGCTATAACAGTTCGTGGGAGCCACGTGCAATGGCGGTTCAACCTTCCTTTGCCGAGTGCCACGTCAGCATCGAGTTGCAATCGTAAAAGATCGGTCCCGAAGCGCTTACCAACAGCGAGAATACAGCACTTCCATCAAACGCGCGCGTCCGCTCCGAGTGTGAACAGGTATTTACGTGGCTCTTGCTGACACTGTCGTAGTTCCAACGTATTTGTTTTTAACGTCGGCTCACTCCTGCATCTCCGAGGCCGCAAAAGACGCCACGGCAATTTGTTTCCATCTTCGTCGCTTTGCAAACGACTGACACGGTCCGTCTTTTACCAACAATGACAGTTGGGTTGACTGCTGGAGTCTTCACCGGAAGACTCGCCGCACTTCCCAACAGGCATACCGGCGTATTGGACTAGTCCCATGCTGTCGCTGTAGCGCAACATATCTCATTGAACTTCGCTCAGCTGCGATGTGTCCATGGCTATCGCGGCGATGAGAGGTGCCGATTCAGAAAATACGTCGGCGCCATCAGCGCAGTAAAACCTACCGGCGCACCCGCCCCCGCCCCGCCCCGCCCCGCCCCGCCCCGCCCCCCCCCCCCCCCCCCCCCGCCGCTAACGCTGCCATTTTCTTACTGCCGAGAGAACTTCCGGTTCCTGTGTAAGGGTACGCCACGACAGTCAAAATTACGCCGCAACTTATTTTGCGATCAGTTGGAGAGAAAGAAAAAGTCGATATATCATTAATTGTTTGTGTAAAAGTTAATGAACCGAGACGAAAACGGATGCCCGTGCGGCATTCAGTGAACGTTGAAGGTTGAATGTAAAAGTTATCTGGCTAAAGTAAAAAGGTCATTTCATGGTCCCTTTAAGAGAAAAACTTACACGCTTAAAATGACTTTTTTATACCTTTTAAAAAGTTGATTTCGGAATTCGTACCAGGAACATCGCACCACCCAAAAGTAAACGCTACAAAGAGGCAACAGAAAGAGAATACGTACAGTATATTAGAATATATATATACAAAATCATATACTTCAAGATTTGATGATCGTATGATCGTTTTAGTTTTAGATATTGTGATTGGAATTTATGTTTTGAAGTGTGCGCTCCCATAAACGCTCGAAACTTCGGCTATCTATGATCAGCGAGAAAAAGAAAAAAAAGCAGCATTAATCAAATTTATTCTGGGTATTGAAAAACCAAAAATGTCTACTTTTTCGTGTGTGTCCACTTCTAATTTTCTTCTATTTGTTATTTTCTTGACACTCAAGTCTGCATTGTTCTCGTTGGTCGTTCCCCGGTCTGCTTGCGCCTCAGGGTCAGGGTGGCATCTTTACTTCCGTAAAATCACACCTTTTGTTTGAGCATTTTTTGGGGGGAAACTTTATAGAAACAAAAGGCGCCTTTGGGAAGGCGAGGGGAGAACCTTCATTGTACGAACTTTGGGCTGAAATATGAGTCACAGTCGGCAAAAAAGCGATATTTTCACGAGCTCAGTTAAAGTCACCGTAGCTAATCGGAGCTAGCAACAGGATTCGGTTGCTCGAAAGAATGTTCACGTTTGCTCGTGCCACACCCACGCCACTTCCTACCGAAAAACTCGGAAAATGGCGGAATGTCAAAAATGTATTTAAGATAATGAGTAAAAGATACTCGGAATTGTAATTAAAATAGAGTATTAAATACTCTCCATCAAAGGTATTTGCAAGATACCAAGATACTCCAAAAAGTATTTAAGATACAGTATCTTGAGTAGAGTATTTGAGATAGGCACAAGTCTGCAACAGGCATACCGGCGTATTCACCGCATTCGGTGGGAGTTGGTACCACGAGGGCGCCACGGTATTCGGTGCCCCAATAGACTTCCGGTAGTGTATTTATTTCTTCTTCAGTAACACACAGCGATCGGAAAAGAAGATTTTCCTTCGGAGAGGTACCTGTAATAGGTTTGTAAGAACCTGCGCGCTTTGTAGAACGTAGTACAAATAACAAAAGGATGTGTGACAAGAGGAAAAGAAGAGGAAAACCGGAAGCGCGCAGGGGTCCGCCGATAGTGGGCGGCAGCGAGCTTGTTTGCAAACAAACATCGGTGAATAGGCCTCCTGCGCTGAAGCTTCGAACAAACTGTAGCGCCCTCCTTTTGGGTAGTACAAGCTCAACTGATTGAGCCTCGCACTACTTATGGCACGTTGGTTGAGCTTTTTTTAATTTTGTCTTGTGCTGAAGAATGAAAAAGCACCTTTGGACGCAAAAAATCGGCCAGACTCAACGCCGCAAGACAATCAAAAGTGCCAAATTCATGACACCACCGCTAGGGTACGCGTCTCTTATCTCTGGGTGGTGACGTCAAAACACCTGTGAAGCGACGCTTTAATTTTTCTTTTTCTTTGTCATGTCAACTTTGCAACGCGCGGAACGGCTGTTCTTGGCTCGCGCGCTTAGCGTCTTAGCTTTGACGGCGTTCGAATCTTTGTTGTTTCTTTGTATTTTCATCGTGATCTCGCGCTCGGCACCAAAGCTGGCACGCTTCTGCATGCGTAGCAGTTTGAGACGCTAAAGTCTGTACTACCCAAAACAAGGCCTTTTCGCAGCACCCCCTGGGCAACGCAGGAGGCCCATTGGACTAGTCCCATGCTATCGCTCTAGCGCAACATATCTCATTGAATTTCGCTCAGCTGCGATGTGTCCATGGCTATCGCGGCGATGAGAGGTGCCGATTCAGAAAATACGTCGGTGCCATCAGCGCAGTAAAACCCACCGGCGCACCCGCCCCCGCCCCGCCCTCCCCCCCCTCCCGCCGCTAGCGCTGCCATTCTCTTACTGCCGAGAGAACTTCCGGTTCCTGTGTCAGGGTACGTCACGACCGTCAAAATTACGCCGCAACTTATTTTGCGGTCAGTTGGAGAGAAAGAAAAAGTCGATATATCATTAATTTTTTTGTGTAAAAGTTAATGAACCGAGACGAAAACGGATGCCCGTGCGGCATTCAGTGAACGTTGAAGGTTGAATGTAAAAGTTATCTGGCTAAAGTAAAAAGGTCATTTCATGGTCCCTTTAAGAGAAAAACTTACACGCTTAAAATGACTTTTTTATACCTTTTAAAAAGTTGATTTCGGAATTCGTACCAGGAACATCGCACCACCCAAAAGTAAACGCTACAATGAGGCAACAGAAAGAGATTACGTACAGTATATAAGAATATATATATACAAAATCATGTACTTCAAAATTTGATGATCGTATGATCGTTTTAGTTTTAGATATTGTGATTGGAATTTATGTTTTGAAGTGTGCGCTCCCATAAACGCTCGAAACCTCGGCTATCTATGATCAGCGAGAAAGAGAAAAAAAAGCAGCATTAATCAAATTTATTCTGGGTATAGAAAAACCGCTTTTTCAAGGAAGGCAGTAAATGACTCAAATTATATGACGTGGCGCGAGTGCTCTTGAATTTTTTGTGTCTCATTTGGAACAGAAGCCAGAAAAAAAAATTACATCTGGCGTGCAGTGAAGGAATTTATCAAAGTTTCTGCGTTCTTGCGGATACAAAAGTAGTAATAAAGGTTCGAAAAAGGAAACACGTCTCCTTCATTCATTCTTTTTACTCTTCAAAAAATAGAAAAGCACGAAACAGTTACAAAACTTCGCTGCACTCATTTGTCACGCGCTCACGTAGGGACACCTCCATCATATACACCCTTCCAATATTTACACGTCTTCAGCCCAGCGTACGATCTACTCAGCCCAGCACGCTCATGTTCGTCGCTTTTGCAAAGCGAGGAAATCACTCGCCATACGCACAAACACCGAAAGCTAAACCGGCTAGGCACCCTTTCTTCGAAAAGCCTATAGACTCGTTGCCCTGGGGTAGGGGGCGCGAGCGCGTCCTCAAGACGTGACCATGTTATGCTGGCTGCACCATCTACGTGGCGCTGTTACGTTCGATTTAGCACGTGCCCTGTTCGAATACAAACATATCTCAGCATCTGTACAGGCGCGATAGGAAAACGTCTAAGAAAAAACGTTCCTTTAGCTTTAATATTTGTAATGCTTTCTTTCATAGCTTCCGCGAGGACGTGTGTTTCACTCAACAAGGTAGAGTTTTCACTTTACGTGATAGCAAGGCCGAAGCTTGCAAAAGCACCTTCCCCTGAACGATGCTCGCACTGCATGAGTGCACGTGCTTGACTGACACACTGAAGGCTTGGAGCTCGCTCTTGTAGCCTCTGCTACGCTGGCTTGTATAATGAAACGGAGTACAAAAAAAAATATGTAATGGGGAAGCGTAATGACGAACGTTCGAAACGCGAGCCAAATTATTACTTTTTCTCGCCTGGAGCGCTGCTCAAAACTTGAGAGCTACGGGCCTTTAGACCATTTCAAGAAAGGGCTGCAGGCAGGAGCCATCTTCAGCGTTCGGGCGTATGGCGCGTGCTTGCTCGATTTCCGAAGCCATGAACGGGCACGTGCTGGGCTGTAGAGATTGCACGCAGGGCTGTCGATTTGTAAACACTGTAAAGGTATATATTAGAACACAAATTTGCGGATCATCTGGTGGGTAGAGAACTCTGTTGGGTGACAAGAAAACAATAACCTTAAGGCTAACATATCATCCAATCAAATGCGCATGCGCTCAGCCCAAACACGTCACAAGTAACGAAACGGTCGGTTAATACGGTTTCCACAGTGCAACGCTGACCATATTCGCTTTAATTTGCTTAAAGACCGACGTACAACCTCAGTTTTCTGGAGGGAGGATGATCCTCTTGGGGATCCCCCTCTCCTATGCTGCGAGGGAAACCAAGTTGTGGCAAGACAGAAAGTTCAGAGGATATCGGAAATGCGGAGGCGGGCAAAAGTGGAAAGCGCGAAGTGTGCGTCGGCCTTTAAGGAAAAAGTCTACTTTACTTAGTGCACGAGAGGTGGAACACCAATCCACATGCTTTGGAATCTTGACCGAGGAAGCATCCTGTTAATGCTGGAACATTCTCACCTGCTTTGATTTTTAAAGAGTATCATTCATTTCTCACACGTCGTTGATATAATGAAGCGCGACGTAGAAATGGACTGTAGGGCAACCCTTATATGCTGCGACTTTCGGCCACCTGTCCAAAATGGCAGCGACATGGCAACGGCTTGTATAGCTGAAAGCGGAAATAATATTAAAATAAAATAAAGGCAGTGAACAAAACACCCTCATTCTATTTTTTGGGAGCATCACCTCGGGGAAAACATGCCTTGGCAGTGCTTCGCCGATATATTTCCGCCAACAGACGCCAGGGTGCGAACAGCCACTAACACGCACGCTCGTAGGCACAGGCGCAGCACACAACCTAGCTTCACAGCGACATTAAAGTAAAAACGAAAGCGTCTTCCTCCTTTACTCTTCGTGTTCGACAGCATGTATTAAGTAATAATGAACGACGACTAATATTTTATGCATTCGAGGCGGAAGGAGAGAAATTATTCAGTCTTTTAGGGCCGCGCCGTCGCTGCCTTGATTGAGATCAAGAGCCTGTATGGCTGAACGAAAATCAAGTTGGCAGTTTGAAAAACAAGACAAGAACTATTGACCGAGGGCTATTATGCAAATAAATTGTACAAGAACATCTAAAAACAGAACATATATTTTTGCTTGTCACGCATATATTACCGGATTACCCAGTCATGTTAAAGAATAGCCACAGGAGCGAGAAAGTAGTAAATATATGTTTGTCTGCCGAATTTTAGAGTCACGCGCCGTGTTATGCAAAACAAAAAGGCTCATATGACGCATAATAAAGTCACAATGACTAATCATATCAGAAAATATACTTCTCGAGATCCCAAAGAAAAGCGAACGTGCTGTTGGGCGATGCTCGTCAATTCGGCGAATATTCACGATGAAATCACTGATTTGTTCTATGAAGTCCAGCCTTTAAGCAGGGGTTCCACTGTTCATACGTTATACAAAAGAGCGTCTACAAATACAAGTCACCGCGATATCCCTGGTTCGAATGCCGCGTGCAAAGATTCTCCCTGAGCTCATAGCCCTGCGCAATTCGAGGCACGGATCTCGCGGTGACTCGCCTTCGAATCGGTATGCACACTGTATTTTCTATGATGTGTAAGCAATGTGACACCGGATTTAGAGTTGACAGAAAAAAATACAGCAATCGCTTGTATGTGCAGCGTCGTGATCTGTAAAAGCTCCTCGCCATTCTCCTCTGCGCACCGTGCATTTAGACGATTCGTGCTTCTACAGGGTGTCACAAAAAAAAATTTACAGGGTTTTTATTTCCGCAAAAATAAACCAGGCGTCGCCGAACGCTCATTTTCCGCCCAAAGGTAGCCCTAGAGGTCACAAGCAGATGGCAAAGTTTCAGCCCGATCCGATAACTTAATCAAAAGTTATAAGTGATTTTCTGAAAATTTCAATGGGAAAATGGTGGCCGACGGAGTTTTCGAATACACGGGGCTCTATGGCACCAGAAACCGAAAACGGGCGAAAATGGGCTCCATTTTCCCATTGAAATTTTCAGGAAATCACTTATAACTTTTGATTAAGTTATCAGATCGGGCTGAAACTTTGGCATTTGGTTGTGACCTCTAGCGCTACCTTTGGGCGGAGAATGAGCGTTCGGCGATGCCTAGTTTATTTTTGCGGAAATAAAAACCTTGTAAATTTTCTTTTGTGACACCCTGTACATGAACAAGAAACGCTGTCTATAGAAATGATTATAAGATCAAAATGAAGTTTTAACGTTATTCCCTTTTGACAATCATATTGATACAAATGTTCGCGCAGATGACGATAACAGGCCGCAAGTTTCGCTTTGCTTGATCAAGAATAGAAGCAAAACATTTCCCGCCTTCGCAAAGTGAGACGACGTAGTTGTGGGGAATTGGGAATCAACCCGAAGTACGTCAAAGGAGTACGATTAATGAACTGAACAAGAGCACACCATCAGCGCTCGGCCGTGGCTCGGGAACAATCCATTCCTCGGTGGAAATTCGGGCCGGGGCTCGGGTACAACGACGCTGAAGTTGAGCTAGTTGGTACATAATTCAAAATTAAACGGTCAGCTAGACGATAGGGACAAAACACAGACAGGGAGAAACAGAAACAGAGACATACACACCGCTGACTATCAACTAAGACTTTATACTTCTTCTTCATCACTTTGACCCAAACATTCACACCTAAAGTAATGCCAATAAATCACGCTAAATTCCTTACATTACACTACTAAATTAAAACACTAAATAAAAATAAAAATAAAAAAATTAATTACATTAAATTTTTAAATTTGGTCACTAACCTCTCTGACCCAACCCACAAACCACCGCCAACACATATCCCTCTTATTCCCTTTCACGGGGCAGTTCCACACTGCAAAAACTGTCTTTCTCTCTTGCTGACCGTGATTGGAGGGCATGCTCACGCAGTCATCGGTAGCGTTTTCATTGTTAAAAGACACAGAAATGCCTTTGCGCGCGAGATCCTCGAGGCCCTGGCCATTGAGGAAAGCGCCGATGACTGCGTGAGCATGCCCTCCATCACGGTCAGCAAGAGAGAAAGACAGTTTTTGCAGTGTGGAACGGCCCCGTGAAAGGGAATAAGAGGGATATGTGTTGGCGGTGGTTTGTGGGTTGGGTCAGAGAGGTGTTAGTGACCAAATTTAATAATTTATTGTAATTAATTATTTTTAATTTTATTTTTATTTAGTGTTTTAATTTAGTAGCGTAACAGGGTTGAGCAGAAATACTCCAAAATGTATTTGAAAATACAAATACTGGGATACATTAAAATAGTAGCTAAAATACTGATACTAAAATATATTTGTAAAAATGTATCGCGATACGTATCGGAAATGCATTTTAAATGGAGGCAAAAAGTCTTTGGAAATACAAATACAGGAATACATTTTAGGGAGGGCAGAAATACAAATACAGAAATACTGATACTGCAATACATTTCTCAAATTCGTTTGAGATGCCAACTGAAATGAAGCTTGAAGTTTGAAGTGGAAGTTTTTGATCCCGAAATTACTTTCCCGTAGGTTTGGCACTTTGCCTTGAAGGTAGTGCTTTCGGACGACGAAGGAGTCTTCAATGGGCTCAAAAAAAAACAACAACAAGAAAACGTTCCATCTAGGACTGACCGCGGTTTCTTCCCTGACATCTTGTCTGTCTGACGAGAGATGCGAAAAGACTTCAACCTCTAAATAAATTCTATGTCACCCAAAATCCCATCAAAACATCACCACGCCCGTCCAATAAGGACGCCCCTGTCAACATTGATCACATGACGTCACGGTGGAAGGATCTGGTATTCTTTATCTGTAGGTGTGGCCTTGAACATTAAACTTTACCACGCTGCTGTATAAGAGGACAACACGTACTTTCCTTGTAGGCTACCTCGTTGAAGATCGTGCAGGCAGTGTCATTTGGAATTTTTGAGAATAATGGACCATCTGAAGCATCCTGGAACACATGTCTTATCTTCTGTTATAGTCGAAAAAACGATGCTGTGGCTTCCCTATTGTGAAGGTCCTTCCGGCCGACCCTTTGCCATCGACGCATGGATTGCAGTCCTTAAGTTTTGCTTAGCATCATCCAAACAGAGATCTCGTGGATTGTGACCTGATATTGCTGGCACAGGTGCGAGCTCTCCGAGAAACAGCTCGCTTGAGATGAGTCGCAGCACAGGTGTGCGAAGTCTGGGTCGGCACAGCGAGGCCACGTCTGGCCTCCTTCCTGGGTTTCGGATCACCAGAGCAGCCAGTCACATTCACGTCGGCTGATGACGTACCATTTAGCAGTGCAATATTACGGGCACAGCCGCAGACGCATTTGAATAAGTGTTGAACTTCACTGCGTAGGTCATCCTACTGTTTCAAGTCAGCCACCGCCAGGCTCGTGCTGCAAAGGTCTGTGACTCAGCTTTGCCGGCTGGGTGTACTGTGCACGCTAAGGCAAGAGACACGTTTATAAGGGGACATTGGACGCCAGCAAACAATGACTCAAGAAATCCCTCTAAGGACCTGCGGCAGAAGATGCTCCAACTCCACTCCTGGCATGCCACCTGGTTCGAGTCCCCGACTACGCAACACTTCTCAGGAGGGAGAAGAGGACGCATAGAAAACTAGTTTGGAGGATCGGAAGGAACCTTGGTCAGCATGGTAACAATGCCCCAGCATTTCCTTGACCCTGGTGCCCTCAGAAGTAAAAAAAAAAAAATTTCTTGAGTAATGTAACGAAATACATATCATCTTGATTGTATCGCGATACAAAGAAACATTCCAAATGTATTTCGATACCGGAATACAAATACTGGTGAAAAAAATGTATCGCGATACAGAAATATAGATACGAAATGTATTTCTGAAATACTATCGCCATACTGCCCAACCCTGTAGTGTAATGTAAGAATTTAGGGTGATTTATTGGCATTACTTTAGGTGTGAATGTTTGGGTCAAAGTGATAAAGAAGAAGTATAAAGTCTTAGTTGATAGTCAGCGGTGTGTATGTCTCTGTTTCTGTTTCTCCCTGTCTGTGTTTTGTCCCTATCGTCTAGCTGACCATTTACTTTTGTACAACGACGCACATGGATAAGCTTACAAGGTGTCCGGGCCTGGTATCCTCTGCTCTGACAGCCCCGTTTGCGTGGATAAGATGGACCATGACTGCACATAAACGGTCCCAGTTCGCGTGGCCACTTGAGCAGGCGGTGGGCTCTTCTGGTAAACGATCTCGCTTTCCTCCTGCTTTTTTTTTCCCCTGCGATTGTTAGCGCGCGTTTCATCTATCATACACGTTATGCATTCTTCCTAATCGGAATCTTGCCGAAGTAATAAACTCGCCTACCTAGCTATAATTGCACGTGGCCAAGTATTTTTTTTTTTGCCATTAGCCAGTAATTATTTACCGTTAAGCTTGTGAGCATTATGGTGACTCAAAACTTTCGACCACGTAGCCCACATTTTAGCCATCTTTAACCATCTCCTCCGAGATGTGACCCCAGTGCAACCGTCCCCACTACACTCGGGAGCAGCTTTCTGTCGTATGCAGTCAAATATACGGGAGGGCGTTTTCTTGCCCACCTGGAGCAGCGAGCACAGATTAAATCTTCGTCGGTTCTCTCTTTCTCCGCTTCTCAGAAAGGCCAAAGAAAGTTCTCTGCTAGCATGGAAACGCCCCGCCATTAAGAAAGGTAAATAAAACACCCGTACAAAGTATGTGAGTGAGGCATTGTAACGCGACTTGTCACGACGCTCGTCAATCATGTAAGTCGAAATAAATTAATATTATAATAAGTAAATGAGGATGCCTTCTTAAAGCAGCGCTTTGTTCGAATCTCCGAGGTGTGCAGCAACAAGACAAATTTATTACAGGCTCCAAACCTAGGGCCCGTAACACGATTGAACTATATGTATGGTTTTTTTTTATATATTTAAACGGAAAATCCGTTGCTTGGCGGTGCAAGCGGAGAGGGGGAGGGGGGGGGGGTCATTGTGAAAAAAGATTTGAGTAAAGTCATTGAAAAAATGTACATCTGAGACAAATTTGTCACGTAAAACGCACCACTCGTTTCGACTGCATTGAGTACTCCCAAGACGGAATTTTCAGATCACGAGAGTATGCGGCAGCTTACGCCTACATTAGTTCCGCCCTATAATAATCTTCCTTATACCTTGTGTTTGCTTGTTTCAGTTTATAAGTTAAACAAGCCGTCATTGATCTGTTGTGCTACGCGTTTGCATATAAACAATACTAAATGGCACTGCATCGTTGTTCTTACCGGGGAGAATATCACACGCAATCACAGTACAGAAGTAAAGAAAGGAAAAAAAGTCTCAGAGGAGCGGTTGCCGCCGCATACGCGCATTTATTAATTAATTCTGTGCCCCAAACGCAGCACGGGGTGAGCGGTTTTAAGATGACGCCTTACCTGGGCATTTAATTAATGCGGCGATTGCGCGTGATTAATGAGACGAGAGCTTACTCGGCAAATGCGTCCCGTATTCTCTTTAAATTTTAAACGAGTAAAAAGCGGATGCTTCTGGGTCTCTGTATCCGGCATGCTTCGGAACGCAAATACCCGAGCGGGCGGTGAACCTCAACGGTGAGGAGCGCTCTCACGAGTTTCGAGAACCTTTGTTTAGCACACCACGAGAGAGAAAATATATTGTGTGGCAAATTCACCAGCAATTGTCTCGCATACGCGAAACGTCTTAGCATCACGTGACATCACGTCACGTGATGTCAATTTTCCCGCTAAATTTAACGGAAAAACTTGTATTGGTATCTAGGTCACGGAACCTTAGCTTTTCCGATAAATTAAGGCGCGAATCGACGTCACGTGACCTGCCAGGTGACTTGTACAACAATTCAACTTCGCCTCTAAATTTAGCGGAGAAACTGAATTGCTGTTTTGATCTCTGACATCCCATATTGCAACACTGCGCGCTTGCATTATGGAACCTCACAGACCTATACACCGATTCAACTTTGCCGCTAAATTTAGAGGAGGAACCGAATTCGTGTGTACGCCTGTGACACCCATAATGCAACACTGCGCGCGTTGCATTATGAGACTTCGCAGGCCACGGCTTCACGAAATCTGGAGCAACTAGCAAAATAACGTTTTACTTTAAAATATTTAGGTAAACGACGCTGAAAACTCGGTTTTATTCTGGTTCGAAAAACCGCTTACTAACGATTGACTGAACTTTGTTTTGCAATATTGATACGCTACTCAGCGACGTGTATATCGTACGAAGATAATTTGAAGCCGTGTTAAGTTTTAATTTTTAAGTTAAAACAGCGGATAGCTTAGACAAGAAAGCTTTTCGTCTTTCTGAAGACAAACAATGGCGTCTCTCGAACAAGCAGAACAGAGACCCTAGCCACGGAATGCCGACCGTCAATAAGTCGGCATATCTATATGGACGAGTAGTTAATGAAACAGCCGAGCTGACCAGCGACGCTCTTTGCAGCTTGTTTTGTTAGATGATGAATGCTTTCCTAGTTAGACAATGTAATAATAATGTTATTATTAATATTATTACTACAGAAAGTGACAATACGTATCCGAAGCAAGTACTACGCGGAGACAGAAGTCAGCAGGGTCCAGGCGCGGTCCGCCCTCTTTCAATTACGCTCGCAGGCCACCCCTCTCGTATCAGGCACCGTGATTAACGATACCGGTGCGATTGGACACGGCTGCCGGTTACATCAATTGATAGGTTACATTCTTTGGTATTTTTGTTTCTCTTTCGAAAACTCAGGTTTCCGGTTTTTGCTCTCTTGTGTTCTCCCTCATTCTATTCTTTTCCTTATTATTATCTGTTATTTTATGCTAGAAAATGCTTGTTTCTTAAAGGGGCCCTGCAATCATATTTAAGCGTCTACCTTTTTTGCGGTTTCCACGTCTCTTGGCGTTCGGGCAAGCCAGGGGACACGGAAACAGTAACTAAACATCAGTGCATCATATCTTAAACAGACGACGCGGACACCTCCTCCACCGACGGGGGCGACCCGCGGTACTGAAAGCACGCGATATGTGACGTCTTTGGTCATGGGCTTACTACTGGTCAGAGCCGCTAAAAGCTTCTTTTTAGTCGAAATACAAAATATAAGTGGCGCAAACCGTTTCAATTATTTGTAATAGTAGTTTTTGTTCAGTATTTTCGATCAGAAAAGAAACAAATGCAGTTTAGAAAGTACGAAAACAAGATTTAATTTGCCTATACCCCGTCGACATACCCGCCACCAAGCGGCGGAAAAGGCGACGCATACTAAAAAGGAGTAGTGGGATCAGGCGCTGACACGAAAAGGTCCCGGATATTCGCGGCGGCGCTCCGGTCGTATCGCCTGGAGGATCCGACCGGCTTCGAGCGTTCCGAAGGCCTTCGGCGAGCAGCTTTGTCTTGCGGTATGGCCCATTGGCGGCATGGCAGCGCGAAGTGGCTCCATTGGGAACTGATATTTACCTCATGTTTGGTGTCGTTTGTGGCCAATGAAGTGTCATGCAGAATTAGTGTTTACTCGCGCAGCAAATGCAATGAGAGCCGCTCTGGCTGCCCGCTGCATACAGCCGATCCAGAACATGCATCAGTGGCGCCCTCTCGCGCCGTCGACACGGAGTGCGGCAGCCGTGAGCGCTCGCTGAGCTCACTACCCCTCGTCTAGTTCACGGCCACTAAAAACAACCAAGGACGTCAAGAAGGAGGTTATTTTTAGCTTGTTTTTGTAATTTTAATTTGCCTATAACTTTTAAAATAAAGCGAAATTCGAGAAAACAATTTTTTTTTATTAAGTTACTACGTTCAGTGCGCTCAGGCTCGATTCAAATTAAAAACCAGTAAAAAAGTCCTTGCAGGGCCCCCTTAAGAAAGGCCACAACATGTTCCCGCTTTAATGACAGAAAGGTAAGCTCATGCTTTGTTCTCTATATGCGAGAGAGAGCATGAATTACAAATGTATAGTAATTTACTTTGTGGGCTAAAAAGTGTTGCTTATAAAACAAAACAAAAAATAACTGCCTCCCGTTTTCCGGACTTCCTGTCTAGATGCAGCATATATTTTTTTTCTTTTATTTTCTACGTGTCCGGAATCCCACTCAAACAACCATTCGTTTCATGACTGAGTCAAAAAAGGTCGCCACACATACGACGCGCTGCATAACAAAACGTCACGCTGACACATTTTCACTGAAATTTATTTCAGCTTTATAACACTAAACAAACGATTGTTGCACATATTCAGTTAAGGGCCGAACTTCACGCATAACAAAAAATTGTTACACGCAATCTCAGGCCCCATTAAACATATGGTCGCAATGCATAGAAAAAAAAGGGTTTGGAAGGCGTTCTTAATATTATTTTGCTACATCAATTCATAAATATACATAAACAATCTACTTCGGCGATAGTTACCAATCGGCTCAGCCAGATGTCAACCGAAAACTGTGCGATCTGCTGCTCGACGCTTTTGCTGGGCGCCTTAAGGAAAATGCGAAATGGGACTTCAAGCAGTTGGACTAAGTATGATTCAAGGGCAGGTTGGAGAAAAAAAAATTAAGATAATCTAAATCGATAGATAAATCACGACTTGAATTGTTCCGATTTAACTGCAATGACTTAACTCAAACACTTTAGACCAGAAATATACCGAACATATTTTCTATTCACCGTTTGTCTATCAGTGTTTGCTTCCCATCCACATTTCTCTCGTATTTTAATGCTCAAGCAGGAAAGATTTACCATATTTGCAGGAGTAATAGCCGAACTTTTTAAGAACAAGGCCCATGCATCTACTTTCCTGAACAACACACATACAACCAATCGTCGGATGCTGCATAAAAGAAAATACTCTCCGTAAAAATGCGATATGAGCAGATAGCGCTTTTGCATGAAGACGTTATCTCTGTCCCGTAAATCGCAGCTACTATTCTGCAGATCGCGGTGATTCGCTATCTCCCTTCTCCGCAGGAAAGCAGACCCGCAGGCATTGTTCATAAAGAGTGCGGGTATTACTCGAGCATATGCGGTATGTCAGGCAGACATTAAAAAGCACATATATTGATATAAATGTAAAACTTCCCTAGCTCAAGTGATTTAAGTCGCGTAAATTATTTAGATAAAAAATCAAATATACCAAGTTAAAAAAAAAAAAAAAAAAAAAATTGTGTACGAGATTTTGCGTTAAGGGTTGTTTGTACTCCGACGTTGAGCGCAGTGAACGCAGCGTAGCGCAGAACGCGCGCCTTTCATTGGCCGGCAACCAGAAACTCGATATCTGCGAACAATCAGTATCTGTGCGCCCTGCGCTACGCCACGCCCGTCGACGTTACGTTGGAGTATAAACGTACCTTTAGCGTGCGACCGCCGGCGCCCACAGCTGGCTCCCCATTAACGAAGCATAGCTTCCTGGTTCATCTCACGACGTGACGTGCGAAAACCAAGCACAAACAAATAGTTCAGCCGGCGTATGACGTAACGACTTCACACAGCAGCCAATCGATAGCGCAATGGGTGCGATAAACGTCCTCCCCTCGCGATAAGGCGTTAGGGAGTTTTAGTAGACCGTGTTTCCCCCTCCGGTAACCCTTCGCAACGAAGAAACCGCCACTGCGTCTGCGTGCCGATGGCCTTGGCTGTAGAGTTCCGAGGAGCGGAGGGTCTTAGCGGAGGGGGAAACACGGTCGACTAAAACTCCCTATTAGGGAGTTTTCGTAGACCGCGTTTCCCCCTCCGCTAAGCCCTCCGCAACGAAGCAGCCGCTAGTGCGCCGGCGCGCCGATGGCCTTGACTGTAGAGTTCGGCTAGCGTAGCTGGTTGCGGAGAGCGTTGCGGGACAGCGGAAACGATCTATGAAAACTCCCTATTATACAACGTGGCTAACGTCACCGCCCACACCGCCCGCGTGCCACCTCCCGCATCGGTGGAAGCGTTGCGTGATCCCACGAAGACCAAGCTTAGAGACCTTCGCGAAAAATCGCCTTCTGCGCGCTGCCACCTTTGTCTGCTGGGCTGTGGAACGCCTTCTGAGCATGCGCTGTTGCTTTTCTGAGCGCTAGATCAAACGCTGCGCATGCGTCCGCAGCTTAGTGACGTAGCACGTGGATGCAAAGAAGACGAGCGTCGCGGCGAGCCACGCTTGGCGCTGTATGATTGGCTCCGTCCGATTGTAGCGCTGCCCGAGGTCGGACTTCATCGACGGAGTAGAGCCAAGGATACGGTCGGTTAGTTGCGCAGAACGCCGTGAACCAGGAGCTGCCCACCATTCCTGTCCGGCGTCTTCAACGTCCACACGTCCGGTATCTCAAACACTCGTGGTTGCCGGAGCTCATGCAAGAGCGATTTCGAGGTCGTCATAATACTTATCGCACCGATCAAGATTTATTTTTCGTCGAAAAAACGATGGATGGAAACAAAACAACAACAAAAAAAAAAAAACTGCGCAGATGCAGGTTGATTTGAAAGCGACCGGACATGTTTACAAGCAGTGACGGAGGATGTATAGACATGGTCTTTACGAGAGAAGTAGGTCCCTCGGACGTCGTGGATTACGTAAATTACTTCGGTCACCACAAAGGGCACCTTGCAATCCGGATGCACGAAGCGCTCGAGGAGCCAGATGCATCTCTAGAAACCCGTGGAAACTCGTCAATAAAGTATACCTCCTACGCACTGCAGCCCTGGATAAATTTAAACCTGTCTCGATTACTCTGATAAACACGGGGAGTACACATCAGTGTGCCGCGCGTGCAACGCAACCGAGACTACCCATTAGCACACGCTACCAAACATAACAAATCATAACGCACGCAATAATGTACGCGCGACACTTTCTGTGCTTCAGGGCTTTTATCTAAATTATCGAGACAAGTTGAATTGTTTTTGATCTTCTTTAATGAGGAGTTACACGCGGGGAAGTGAGCTTGCCTTAAAATAGCACATGGAGCCTGCGCTTAAAGGGGTCATGGAACAATTTTCATACTTCTTCTTCCTTAGCTTTAATGCTCAACTCAAATGCGAATTGTGAAATCGCGTCGTCGTGAAATTTTTCGGCACCGGTGCGATGACTCCTAGCTTCCACCGTGCTTTTTATGCACACCATAGAAGTTGTCATTCCCCAGTGGCGATAAGTTCCGTCAGGGCACTCATTGGAGACGAACGCGAATCCGAATATTCATCGACGGATTTATTGTTGACGAGCGCATACGTCTAAGTGACGCAGTTCTCGTGTCCAATGCGTGAGCTGGGCTCGGCTGACGTCAGGTTGGCACCGCTGACTCGCTTTTGGAACCGCGGATGTATCGTAGTGAAAAGGCGGAGAGCTTTTGAAGGAAAGAAGGTACAAAATAGTCCGCTATATTTTCAAATGTTCGTACCGAAAAGCTGGCTTTTGACTTTCTACCCTCTTTCTTTTGGGCAACTAAACGATTTGCGATTAGTAAAGTTCCAATTTAAAATCATTTATCGCCGCCCAAAATTCGTTTCCTGGCCCCTTTAAGAGGAGCTGGATAAAACCAGGCTTTATATTATTCTCCAGTTGATTCTAATACCAAAATGTAAAAAAAACACATTAATTTCATGACATAAGAAACGCGAGATTCTGTTTGTTTGTTTCTTGTTCCAAAAATAAAGTAACAATTTATCCAACATTCAGCATATCTCAAGAGTCGTAGCAAATTAATCTTGCTTTCATATGTGGCGATTGTCTAAAACAGAGTAGCCTGAATGAACAGTTGGATTCTTTGGACTGTTTTTTAAAAGATAATCATAGTAAAACGTTTATTTAATAGTTCATTAACGTTGAGCGAGAACAGACAGAGCCTGCGTGCTTTTGTGCGTGGAGTAGCAGTACAAAGTAATGTACGTAACCTTAAAAAAAAAAAAAAAAAAACATTCATGCGGTGCTTTTTTTATTTTCGAGCATGCTTGCAATGCTTTTTTTTAAAGTTTATTTGAGGAGGACGTATAGCCTTTTCGAGCTTAACGAGGTGACTTCAACACGCTTTCACAGCAACACGAGTTTAACTGTGAGCGTCCAGAACAGCTATACCCAACGTGAACTGCAAGGCAAGCCAGCACTGAGATTCCAAGATTAGGTATTCTAAAAAGAGTTCAAAAACATAAACAAAATTGCAGACGCAGGAAGCGTAAATCCGATTGGGGTCGCACTTGGACAACTGGATTTGCGCCGTGCCCTGTCGCAGCGGGCATTGCAGTGGTTTTCTTCTTGACTTCCGTTCTGCTCTTAGTCGCGGAGGCACGCACTTCGCTCCCTCACTCCGATTGGCTCACGGGGACTGTACCATTCGACTTTCAAGTTGTGCTAAAACAAAATATATATCGCACAAATGTAAAAACAAAACATCTAAAAAATAGGTTCCCTTTCGTTCTGCTCTTAGGCCTCTTTTCAATCTAGGCTCGCCGTCAACGCAATTCCTTACAACGAAAGAAAAAATAACAAGAAACAATGTCCGCACTATGGTGATAAGGATTATAATTAAAGCCATACGGTAGTCTACATTACGTAAGTACTATTTTCTAGGTTGCATAACACTCCACAAAATGATATTCGGCTTTGTTCACTGTTAATGTACAAAGACAACACGGGAAAGGACAAGAAACAACAAAAATTTAACAACTGCACTAGAAACATGTACCGCCTAGCACAACGCTCAATGTGTACTATGTCTGTAAAGCGATTGCAGTCACTAGGTAACACCCGCGACCCCCAACAAAAACAACATTAGCCTGCCGCGTGCAGGCGTGCGAGCAGCCGTGGAAGAGTGGGGCGTTGCTGTATTGCATGTCCACTCAAGGCGCCTCCTGAACAAACCGGCGGCCACATATATCACTGTAATTTTCTATTAGCCGTAGTGCAAATTTCCTCCCCCGAGGGCACTGTGGGATGATGCATGATGTTGACGTGTTGTTTCGGCGGCTGCATTGTTTCTTTTTAATTTTTTTTTAACAGTCTTTCAGTTAAAACTGCATTCATCATTAGCGGCTTGGTGAGAGA
This sequence comes from Ixodes persulcatus, assembly GCA_013358835.2. NCBI lineage: Eukaryota > Metazoa > Arthropoda > Arachnida > Ixodida > Ixodidae > Ixodes > Ixodes persulcatus. The sequence goes on from JABSTQ010009910.1 coordinate 1,430,249, forward strand.
ACAAGTCAAGTTAAAAGACAAAAAAAGTAGACGTACGTCATTCAGTCGAAGTCCCCAAGTTGTGGAATATTTACGACAGTATAAATGTACACTTCCACCGGAAATGAAGTGCAGCTCCCGCCCTCTAGATGCCTGGTCCGCTGTTGAGCATATCCGCCTCTGGTCCTACCTTCAGCTGTGGGATCTCTAGCGGAGAGCTCTAAATGCTGCACTAACCAGGAAGCACGCGTTAGTAGAACTTAAATCCCATATTTACGCTAGACCCTCAGCCGCCTGCCTCCCCACCCCCCTTCAAAAAAAGACATGCTGGCGTGTGTGTTTATACGGCGTAATATCGGTCTGCCTAGGAGGTGCGCCGACACTAGTTTACGATGGAGATGAGAAACTTGGCCAGTTCAGTACCACTGCTAGCCTTGGGGTTTTAACGTGCATCACGCAGTAGTGATAAACGACCGCACGCCGGTACGATGCTGATAATCCAGATCGAAGTGGGCAGGGCTGGGGATTGAATACGGGATCTCTGGTTTCTTTAGCGCAAGTTTTCGTCCCTCCACATGCTCTGCACTGCTGCGCGCTTTGCTTCGTTCACCTTCAAGCTGAAACTGCAGCCAACGACACAAGCTCGGAAGCTCGAGGTCGCTGCTTTGAAACGTTCTTCCGCAGAACGAGCGCTCGCGCTAGAAATTCACGTCTCAAATTCAGGAGCGCGGTCTAGCTCGCGCTCGCAGCTTGGGTGAGTATAATGTACTCAGCAACAAATCCCCCCACCTCCTCACCCACCTCCCCCCTCAGCCCAGCGGAGCATCTTGGTATCAAATACCCCTGTCAGACGGCGTTCTAAAGATCCTTTTCACTAAGCTCCTTTAAAAAAATCGGCCAATCAGCTCGCGATGTGTAGTGCGCACGTGCTCTGTGGCGCGCGCACGTGCTCTACGGCGTGCGCTGGTTCGCCGATTTTATAAAGGAGCTTAGTGAAAAGGACCTTTAAAACGCCGTCTGACACGGGTAAAAGTGGTGGCAGCTCGTACTAACATTCCTTGGCTCTACTTACGCCTATACTTCGTTTCAGCTTGAAGGAGCCATGAACCGATGTTTCTACTTTCGCTAACTACTACTTAGAATCACTCCCTAACGTTAATGAGTGACTAAACTTGCCTTAAGTTTTTTTCTTTCTAGGCACAGGATGTCACCCCGAAATTCCAGAAATATGAGCATCGTTTATTCCCCCAACTCGGAGCCAGAACAAGTGGCCGCGTGGTAGTGTGTCCATCCTATTCCACCAACATAATCACACCACACGCCTTGGGGTTCGCAAAGTAGAAAACGCGTGCTGAGCTCCATGCGCAGTTTTAGGGTTCGGCTATTCTCATCACCGCAGTGGTTGCACACAATCCACTAGTACCCGACTGACCGCCGAGGCATTGATTGTACGAGCCGAAGTCGTATGCTCACACAGTTCTAGTGTCCGATCCATGAGCTGCGCTCGACAGTCGTTAGCCGGGTGATTTATATCCTACAATTACGCCATCAAGCTCTTCAAAAGCAAGACTTAAAGAAATACTCACCTTTTATTCTCGCCATTTCACTACGGCAGAGAAGTTTCTGAATCAGTGGTGGTTTTTTTAATTAGTCGGTAGTTGTTTATACAGCCGGAGTTAAGTCTGTCAGAAAATGGCGACATTGTTACCCACTGTAGACAAGCAATTTAGCCAGTGCAGTACGACTGCTAGCCTGCGGTCTTCAACGTGCACCACTCACTAGTGATACGCGACCGCAAGCCGGTACGATGCTGATCCAGATCAAAACGGACAGGGGTGGAGATTGAGGGACTGGGTTCTGGGTTCTGCAGCGTGAACTTTCGCTTCACGTGCTCCTAGCTGCTGGGCCCCCCACTCGGCCGCCGATCTCATTTCAGTGGCGGTCTGTGCGTGTGTGGTTGGGCCAGACGAGGAACAGTACGCCTTTGGAAAGTCATGAACTTTCAAACCCGATATCGTTTCATGGCCCCTTTAAGTCCATACGCAGCTGATGCTACAAGCGCGAGCATGTGGCCCTGAACAGTGCTTGCACTGCACGAGCGCGCGTGCTTGGCATGGACTTTGAAAGCCCGGCGTTCGCTTTTGTAGCTTCTGCTACAATCACACTTAAAGGGGCAGTATAACTATATTCAATTGGAATGTCTTTTTTTCCACTTTTCGCGTGTTTAATGGCACTAGTGGGACTCAAATATACTCGCACGCTACGCCATTGACCAAAAAACCTATTTGTTGTGGTGTAAATTCAAGATTAAAAGCGAGTGTTTTCTTTCAATCTCCCCTTCGCAGAACTTGATGACGTAGCGTGGGTGTACAGTAACCCTGCAGTGACGGTATTTGAATGTGGGTCATAGATTGGACCCGAGCATTGCGTGAGAACTCGATTTGGGCTCGTGATAATCAATACCTCGACAAGCATTTGGGTAGCGGCCCGTGTCCAATAGCGGCAATGACAACAATAGCCGAACTCAAACAATGTCTAGAACTCAGCGCGTGTCCTGTACCTTGCCAACCCCAGCACGTAGCTATGATCAACATCGGCGGCATATAATCGGCTCCAGATCACGTGGCCGCTTGCTCTGGCTGCGAGTTGAGGAGTGGGGGGAGGGGGGAGGGGGGGGGGACGCTGCTTGCTTTTTTTTAATTTTTCTCTTCGACGCCTATTGCGTGGGGAGAAAAACGACAGCATGTTTCGTTGGTCATAAACTTCAGGGGTTCGTTCTGAGAGGTATTCGCGCAAAGTAAAAAAAACTGCTGCACCGCCCCTTTCAAGTGAAATGGAGAAAAACTCGTGGTTTGCACGGTTCGAGGTCTTCATCTTGTAGACGTCTCGGGATCAAATCCCCAAAACAGGTGGACTCTTTCAGTAGTACACCATTTTAATTCAGGACACGAGTTGCGCTCCATGACATGTGGAAGTATTCATTTATTTTACATTATGTTCATGCGTACATGGCTAGAGCGCACATCACGTCATTGCCTCGTGCTGGTCGTCATTTTGGAACATTGTTACTCGCTCTTGACAAGCGAAAACTAATTCGGCGGTGCGAAACGCACCCTACATAATGTAACTCTTATAGCAACAAGGGCACCACAAGAGCGGCTCCTGTGACGCCAGTGAAAGTAATGTATACCTATTATTTGTGAGCTCGCTCGCGGTTCTCCCGGGATAATAACTGCTGGCGAGTAGTAATTATGCAAAATTTCGCAAAAACTATTTTCGTTGCCCGAAAACGAGAAGCAAATAGCTTGTCCGCTAAACACGGTAGTTCAAAGCCCACAATACACTATGGGCACCCTTTTAATTCAAACATGCGATCAACTTTTTTGTTTACTTAACCGCGCTTACATGACTCCCAAAAAAACTACGTTCGTGGTAAATTTTCTGTAGCTATGCGGTCAAAGGTACGGGAGCGCGAACATGAACGCCGACTAAAGCTTTGCACGTGTATTCCTCTGGTTGAAAATTCCAGGGAATGTTGTCCACGGGTATAGACCTTTCCAATGTTTACAAATCCACAGCCCAGCGTGCGATCTCCACAGCTCAGCACGCGCGTGTGCGTCGCTCCGGAAAACGAGCAAAGCACGCGCCATACGCACGAACACTGGAAATGGCACCGGCCATACGCTCTTTCTTGGAAAGGTCTATAGACCTTTCCAATGTTTATAAAATCACAGTCCAGCGTGCGATGTTCACAACCCAGCACGTGCGTGTTCGTCGCTTCGGAAAGCGAGCAAAGCACGCGCCACACGCACGAACGCTCAAAATGGCACCGGCCACAAGCTCGTTTTTGGAAAGGTCTATACACCGACGCGCGGCGCGCTCTGTTTAGAAACAAAACAGGAGAGCTGCGTATGCGCAAGAGGAGTGTGGGCGAGAGCGGCCACTCTCGTCGTGTTTTCCCCTTTGCGACGCGGGCTGCACGTTCGCTAACCGAAGCTCCAGTGGCGTTTCTAGCTTTATTTCTCGGTCGTACCCCATTATTGGTAATGGCTGACTATTGGCGCTCGCTGCCAGAGCTCGCCCAAGCAGCAGCAACAAGCGAGAAATTCTACATTGACTGTGTTGCCTTCGAGGATCCCTACGCCGTAAGCAAGGGAGCGCTGGCGCTCCAACGCCAAATCGCCCAAGTTTCTGCCGCCAACCTCGATGGCGCACGTTGTCGTCTGCCTGGTTTTTTTGCCGAGCTAATTTACGGCCGACACGGTGTGAGCGTACACATCTCTCGAGGCCTACAACAACTTTGAGTCTGATAAGAACTGGTTAAGCGCTATGCGTAAGAATGAATATATCGAGAGTCGTTCGCGCCGGAAATATAACTTCACTTTTTTACGTCACACAAGCTTGGTACGACATTGCAAGCCCTGGACGCCTTAAGGCGCCACATTGTGCGTCATCCGAGCCAAGGTGATGCCGTCGCAGCTGGTAGCTGCTACACCATACGATACCTGGGTCTAGCGACCAACCGCAGAACTCTTGGGCGCAACTGGTTTACAAACATGGTAGGAACGAAGTCCTGGTGGTCTGAATCAGATGACGGTTTCCTTACGCATAGGAGTGCCTCAGTTCTGGAAGCAACGATCGCAGTGGAAGCTACGAACTTATCTTCAATGAAGGCCTACCACATAAGCGGTCGTCCGTGAGCGGCGAACATTTTTTTCGATCCACGCAGGTTACCCAGTTTCTGGGTCAGTGAGTGCCCACCAAGAACTTGTGGAAGCTTATTCCACTACTTCTTCCAGTACTTTTCGGCACAACCAACATCCGAGCATCGTTGCGGCATGTCGAAGTGCTGCGTCGCACGTGCAAGGCACCTGCTGTTTTCCCCACACCTCGCCTTCCTGGCCGATCCCGCGCGATCACAGCGCCGTCGCATCTCTGTGACGCCAATCCCGCGCGTAGGTGTATACCAGGGTCCCCGCTTTCGCTGTGCTTTCCAATGGGCAGAACGTGAAATTAAAAAAAAAAACAGCTTAACGCTAATAATTTATTTTCTACAGCGCCAAATACTTTGACGGGCTTTGCACGAAAAACATGTTCTGTAACTATTCAACAGCTGTTTTTTTTGTTTTTTTTCGGGAACATGGGTCAACGTATCAAACTGCCCAGAATGGTTTCGGTATAGGTTATGGGCTCTAAAAAGTTAAACATTTTATCTTGGAAATTACCTAAACAGAAAAAATTGTAGGCGAGGAAAAACAGGTTCGAGTGACACCTACGCTTAAAACGCGACCAGCTTCCAATGGCGTAACGAGAACAAAACGACGTTTTCTCTCATACAGAAAGTTCAGCCTTTCAAGATGGCGACGGCTGCGTAGAAAAGAAAAAAAAAAGGTGTAAACTGAATGCGTAAACTGAGACAGAGCGCCCACATTATTTTCGTGCTAAGTGCCTCGGGGTATAAAACATGCACGAAGGAATTTAAACCAATCATTGTTAATCAAAAGCGTAATGTCATGCTATGATTCGTTTTTTTTTTCTTTCCTTTTTTTTCCGTACGTTTCGTGCTAGCCTCTACGCAGGTAGCTGCAAAACATACCCAGTTGTGAGTGTTGTATCTTCGTATTCAGACACAAACATGCGTTGGTATTCTCTCAATGTTTACGATCAACGGCCCGCCATGCTGACTCGGGAATAGAAGCGGAACAGATTCTGCTAACGAGCGTTGGCAACTGTATATTTCTTAGGTGCGTAAGGCGTTGCACACCTAATAAAAATATAAACATGTAAGGACGACTACAGACAGACTGCTAGAGCGCCCTTCGTTCGATAGTCGTATGTTATTAATCAGGGCGCTGCGCCTGCTGGCTCCTTCATTATAAAAAACGCAAAACAAAAGCTGCGTAAAAATTGACATTGATTGCCAATGAACACTGATACATGGTGGGGAAAACAAAGAAGCCTGATTCATGTTTCTGGCAATCGCTACCCTGAGACGTCTTGAGCATACCATATGGATGTCGACTTCGTGTTGCTTTACCGAGAAATGCTATCACAGCCACGAAGATATGTCGGAAGAACTTCAGAGGGAGTAGCAGGCAATGTTTTTGAAGGTAAGATAGCAGCACATATAAGACTTAGGAAAGTTTTAGGTAATGCACGCGCTCTCCTACATGCGAGATGCTGCCTGACATCGTACAGGCGCGGAAGTAGCTTTGACAGCGTTGTCTATGCATAGACTGGCCTATGAGATCCTAGATATTTCGGTGGCACCCTCTTATGGTTTTTCTAAGTGACGTCATTACCAGTATTTGCCTCGCCATAAGGTCACGGGTTGTGATCCAAGCTACTTATCAGCTGCGGACAAGTTCGATGGTGTGTGTAAAGAAAAAGCAGAGTCTAAAGGCCTGTTCACACATGCAGCGGAGCGCTACAAGCATAGCGCTAACCTCGCGCTAAGCGCGTGCTTACCGGAGCGTTCACCAGCTTTGTATCGCACCGCCAAAACTGTTGCTCGTGGCAGGCGATAAGTAGCTGACGGCACGTGAGGAGCGCTACATCAGCGCTTCGCTTCATGTGAGAACCGGCCTTAACACTACAGGACACTTAAGATTGGTGATGTGTAGGAATGCTTTCGTATTCCTACACGCAGCTCATTCCTACAAACAGCGTGCCACGTCCTCCTTTTCCACACCGTGCTCTGGCGGTGACATCACGCTCCCCCACAGCGCAGGCGCGGTGAACCCCGCCGGCTCCACGGCTTCCGAGACGATTCATCTGCGTCGCTGTGCTTTTCTTTGTGTTTTATTGTTGTGTCGTGTTCGCTTTGACCTCGAGTGGTCTCACCGGTTTCCGTGGCGAAGCAACTGATGTTACGCGACACAGCCAATGGGAATTTAGGTGCCGTCTCGCTCAGCCAATGGGAAAATGAAAATTTAGGTGCCGTTTTTCGCTGCTACAGACACCGCCGGCTTCGCCCCATTAGACAGTTAATGTTCTTGTAATATGAAAAAAACTCAAAGCAAGCTTGGAGGCACGACACACAAGATCCAAACACCGAAAACGTTGAGAGTCTGATATCACTCGTCGATCAAATCAAAATAATACCTTTTAGGACGTTATAATGAGAGAATGGACGATATTAGAAACCAACAACAGGGATGCTTTTCGTGGGGCAGAACACATGTACTGCTTGGCAATAGTGTTGACGTCGTTCCTTTGTCTGGGAAGTATCCGTTGAAGTAAACATAAAGGTTGTTTATACTCCGACATTGAGCGCAGTGAACGCAGCGTAGCGCAGAACGCGCGCCTTTCATTGGCCGGCGACCAGGAACTCGATATCTGTCACCAATCAGTATCAGTGTGCGCTGCGCTACGCCGCGCCCGTCGACGTTATGTTGAAGTATAAACGTACCTTTACTCAGCCCTTCACCGCACGACAATCAGTTCCCACAGCCAAGATTTGGAGATTCGAGGACGGTTTCTTCGTGATGTACCCTTTAAGAAAATCTGCACTTCTCTTCATTTCATGCACGCTTTCCGGGTCTCGACTGACACTGCAGCGAGTGCGAGATTAATATACGTAGTATATTAATGAACCATAACGTTAAGTTAATTTGTTGGTTGCTAGATTCAAACCGGCTACATTGTCTTGTCGATGGACGGCTTTCACGGTGTTCCGGCCTGGTGCCAGGGGTTCCTGAGGCCATAATTAACGCCGTACTAGAAAAAGAAGCTCGAGTGACTTTTTTTATTCCTAAGAAGCACCTAAAGGGGGTATTCACTGGACGCCATATTTGTGGGTGCTGTTTAGAGCGCATGCTCAGAACGAGCTCACATCAATAGGCTGCTAAGACAGGCACTCTTGATGGTGCGGAATACACGTTGCAAAAGAACTGTGGAAGCTCTCCATCAGCACGCGCTCAGCATTCGCGCACACAGCTATGGCCGCCAGTGAATACTCCCTATAGACCTTTCCAGTGTTTACAAAATCACAGTCCAGCGTGCGATCTTCACAGCCCAGCACGTGCGTGGTCGTCGCTTCGGAAAGCGAGCAAAGCACGCGCCATACGCACGAACGCTCAAAATGGCACCGGCCAGAAGCTCGTTTTTGGAAAGGTCTATAGCGTGAATCACAGCGAAGGCTATTCGCGGCGAGAAGTTTGGGAATCGTCGCCTTGTGTCATTTCTTTACAATTGAAAAATAACCAAATTGAATTGAATCCAGGGTGACGATACTTCAACTTCCTTTGCTGGTACAAGTACGTGAAAGGCCAAGTTTCTATGCGCTATAAAAATTAAAACAAAGCCGCGTGGGTAGCACGGGCACTACCACAGTGAGGAAAACTGAAGCGCCCCTTGCGAGTTTCTCACCACGAATAAGCCGCTACTCCTTGCTTCAGAGATATCCTTTACTGCCCTAACCTTTGTAAAATCGGATCGCCTTCCAAAGCTACACTCCTCAATATACATTTCCAGGAAGACCCAGGAGACCGATCGAGGAGAACGAATTGTGGGGCTGATTCGATGCACGCTCGTGCCGACTCGAACACTTCGCACATCCAGGAATCGGCCCGATTTATTCTCTCTTATCGTTGAAGACTCAAAAACCAAAAAAGAAAAAAAAAAACAATATATATATATTAAGCGAACACAGAAGGAAGTCAACGCACACATTGTCTTGCTTTCGTTCTGCCATCTCAGAGTTTCGACATCTCAAAATAATAAACCAACGTCCATTTCGTTTATGATTCCAGGATAAGATCACGTGCATCTCAACATCGGAATGTCTAGATGCATCAAGCGGATGATGGGGGCGACACATATTTCCGGAGAGGTCTACTTGCAGGATTAATTGAAGTTAATGTTAGCTGGAACGGTCTATATTAGCGCCGATATGTTTTCGGTGGGGCCCTGCTGTGGCATCCGTTCGGGACGTCACGACCAATATTTTTCTCGACGTGACGTCATGAGTTGTAATTCTTGAATACTTATCATACGTTGCGACATACAAATTCAATAAAATGTCAAAAAAAAAGAAGAAATACTGGGCTCTTGGAGTAATCGCACTCTTAAACCAAAATCGTCCCAGTTGACGCCCTGGTATTGAGCCGATTTCCGCCGATGAAAGAAAGACTATTCCAAATAAAGGCGTCACGGTGAGCGTTTGGCGTACCACGAATTGCGACCACAGCGACGCGTTCTGTCCCTCACGTCGCTGATATCCACAGACAGGGTGAAATTAGCAGGGAAGGAGTTTCAATTATCCGGCCTCCGTCGCGACCTTTCGACCTCCGATAACGCTTCGGCATCTCGCGGGCCTGCAGCGAGGGCGCGCTCCAGGCCCGCGAAAATTTGCAAAAATTGCAAAAATTACTGACGTGTGCTGGAGGTTCGTCGATCATAAAAAGACGTCCTGCTGTTCTCACATTGTCAGTGACTGCAGTAGCTATAGTCACTAGAGACTTTTAGCGAACAGTTCTTGCACATCCGATGCGGTACGATGGGTCCTTCGGTACGAACTGCGCATATATCAGTATTCCGTGGTAGCGCATGCGCAGTCGGTACCGTAGGGCCCATCGAACAGTATGGGATGAGCAAAAGACGGTACCCTAAAACTCCCTACTGACAGAATGAGAACGGCAAGGCGCCTATGCTCGGCCTTCAGCACGCTCCCGCTAGCTTCCCCAGTGCGTAGGCTGCAGCAGTAACTGTTCTAAAGCAAAAGCAGAAATCAAATGGCATCTTGCACGCGCCTTCGTCAACGCCCTATTTTGGTCATTTACTTCGAATCTTTTACAAGGCGAGCGCATACGGCGCGTAGACCTATATTCCCAGCATTCTCCCTAATGCTTGGGTGATTTAGTAATAGGTCCATCGGTTTATTGTTACCGAGAGTACCTGTTGTCCGGATTTCATCCGAGCGTTGCCGATATACGCTGATCTGCCAAATCATTAAAGAGTTTTAGGGAACCGTTTTTGCACATCCGATATGGCATGGTGGGGCCCCAGGCACGAACGGCGCATGCAGTACCGCGGAAGATTGCCATATGCGTAGTTGTACAGGAGGACCCATTGTACCTTATCGGATGTGCAAAGACGGTTGCCTAAAACTCCCCATTATTACCACCTTAGTCCGCCTTCCTTCACCTTTGGCACTCAAAACAGTTACAAGGGCTGTCTGCTGCCGAGTCCCATATCAAACAGAATCCGATGTAATATGTCCTCCGGAACACGTGTAGATTGAAATGAGCTGTCAGTTGAGCGATAGGTAGCTGCCTATTTTGCCTCTCCACGCTGCAAAGTCTCCGACGTCCACATGATGTGATAAGGCGTGGGCGTGCAACGCCTCGGCGTCTGCTAACAGTTTCGCTGCCGATATTCCACTCTGGATGCGTTCTAACAACGGCAGCTCCCACACACCCGACGAGTAGTGCAGTTTCCGAGATACTTATTCCGAGCCGTCGAGCCATCACGATCGCATTTTGTCGAAGTCGCCTACATCGGGAACCTTCTCTCGATGCATGCGCATGTAATCGACGAATGATCCCTTTGTATGCACGGCAGCCGTTAGCTACCATCCGCATCAGCTACTGAGCTAGGCTCGCTCATTCATACAAAGTAGGGGAGGCCGTAATGTTTTGGCTGATAAGTGTATATCTTGGTGAGCGCTAAGAGTGTAAGATACATAAGCAATGCTCAAACATCTACGCGTTTCCAATGATGGCAAATAATATACGCATTCGTACGAAGAGGCATCCATGGTAAGTTTACAAAACAACAATATTATGCATCCATTATTAAAACTCGCCATATTCTTTTCGATGGAGTGGTTAAAAAATATCAAATTGCTTCGTTTGCTCTTTCCGCAATCTATGCAGTCAGCGTCTAGTTAATGAGCGCTCGCCAAGCTTGAACGCAGATCAAGTTGGTGCACGCGCACTCTTCACTTCTGAAATGACACAAAATATTTCTTTTTCCCCAAATATCTTTATTTAAATAGTTCAAGGAAATGTAAATAATATTTGTTTTGTGTGTGTGTGTGACGCTTAACGCTAAGCTTGGATAAAGATGCATAATAAAATAAAATATTTTTTCCACATTTTCTCGTTCACAAATGTCCCCAGAACTATGAAAAGCGGTTGAACGCGCCGCGAAATTTGCCGCAAGGCTATTTAGATAATTTTGTACCAGGACGGCGCGCGAAAATATTCGTCATACGCAGCCTGTCAACTTGAAGAAGCATGTGCGCACTTCGCTCCTTCCGCTTGTTGCATCCGCGTTTCCGTTCAGAGTGTCTTGAATCGGCATCGCATTATTGCGCGCTTTCCGCGGCAGCACACGGCAAAATGTGTCACATGAGCAATCGCTCAGTGAAAGTTTTCTCGTAAAGCATTTTATTTCCTCAGAAATTGCGCAGTAATAATAAAAAAAATATTTTTCCTTCTAATTTTAGCCTTCAGATTCGAATCCAGGATTCAATCTCACTGCTGTTTGTTTATTCCTTTTTGTTCTATTTTTGTTTCTTTCTTTTAATGGGTTTCAGCGGGCATTTTTGAACGGCAACGCCCATAAGTGTAAACGTGCTCGTGTGTCAAGACCAGAAAGGCAAAGCGTGAGACAGGCATCGATTGAATCGATACGCCCGAGCGTGATTTCTACAACCGGAAACGGCCAGTCCCGTTTCTGTTTATTGCCAGCTCCAACGCTATCGCAGCCGCTGCGCCTCCTTTCCCATGACGTGTTTTAAAAGTGTACAAAGGGGAAAGGGGAAATCCGGCGAGCGACCCTCTCCCGGATACCAGGCTACTTTCTGCCACCGAGATGCCAGCACGCACACCCGCACACCCGCACGACAGACAAACAACTCGAGCGATGTCGACGCATACATAAACAACGACGGATACCACGACAGCTCCCAAAGCAGATCACGCGAGACAGACGCAAATATTCCCGAGAGGGTCCCTTCGGGAAGCCCCGTGAAATGGCCTCGCGCATATTTTACGCGGAAAGGGGGGAGACGCACGAACCGTCGCCGCCGCCGCAGCCACGAAAAACGATCCACCAAAAGCAAGAGCGCGAGTACACTCTACCATATACGACCCGAAAAGGGGATCCGTGTCGGGAGGTTAGGGAGCAGCAGTGCGCCAGCCAATTGCAAAAAGGGCACGAGCGGAAATCTCGCTCTCTCGTTAAAGGGCACAACGTTCTCACTCGGGCGCGCACGCAGCGAAGCGCGGATTTTACGTTCGGTTTTCGGGAACACGCTGGAGCCGATACTGGGCGCGCAGTACGGGAGGCGCTCCGAAAACGAAACGGACAAGAAGAATTCCTATCACCGCTCGTTTGAAGGCCATTGGACGGGAAGCCCGCGCGGTCTTCTTCAAAATCGGCTGATTTTTCTTTCGGGCGGTGCGTATTCCGGGAGCGGCGGGGGTCTCCCTTCAACCATTAAATCGCGGACATTCCTAGAGTTCTTTCGTTGTCTCCTCCTCGCCTCGTCCGTTCGTTATCAGCGTTCGAACGAATGAACCGATTTTGCGAGTAGAAAAGGGTGATTACACGCGGAGGGTTCTCTCAGCGTGGCTGCGGGGGTAACGGCTGCTCACAGAGAACCAGACAGAGAGAGAGAGAGAGAGAGAAAGAGAGAGAGATGTGTTTGTACGCAAAATAAGAAGGATCTGGGGCCCCGAGCCTGTGTATCGGGCCTCGCGGCTCATTAAGCCCTTCTTTTCCACGGTCGAAGCGAGAGCCAGCGTACGGCGCTTCCCGTCGTCGTGCTGAACCTCGGGCACGTCGTCGGGGGCGCGGGAGTTTGAAATCGGCTGAACTTTTCCCTGCCGCATCATTAGAAACTCGAGCGCCCCTTTTGTGCCCCGCTCCTTATTTCTGGGATCGGGTCCGCTACAATCTCGCGCGGCTCAAACCCGGCAGGCAGTGCTGCGAGTGCGTGTAGATTTAACCAACTCGACAGAAAAATATCATCAGACGCGCGGGGATACGAATGAACCGGGACGCTCACCATGAAGTAAAGAGCTGAACTGAAACAAAAAATCTAGATATTAGGGGCGAAGCTCCTTAGGGGCTAGCCATGTCCGTATGTCCGTCCGCCGTAGGCCCGGCGTCGGGTGCTCGTGCTTCTGCTCGTGAGATCACGTGCTCACGAGCACGTGAGCACATGCTCACGTGCTCGTCTAGGGCAAAAAAAAAACTGGAAAAAAAAAAGATGAAAAAAATTATGAAAGAAGAAAAAGAAGAAAAAAAAAGAGTAGGGGGTTCTGAGATGCCATCCCATCTGTCTGCTTAAAGAAAGAAAAAGAAGAAAACCACACATTCTCCTACTGACATGAATGAAAAGGCTCAAAGAAAAATAAGAAAAAAAAAAGAGTAGGGGCTTCTGAGATGCCATCCCATCTGTCTGCTTAAAAAAAGAAAAAGAAGAAAACCACACATTCTCCTACTGACGTGAATTAAAAGTCTCGGCATGCTGCGGCTCGGCGTCTACGCAGACAAGCACCATCAGAGCTTCGCCCCAAGCAACATCATTCACCACGTGAAGATGCGGTCAATTTTTTATGTGAGGAACTGAACTGCGAGGGAGCCGTGCGTCCTTATCTGACCGAACGGCAAAGGCCGCCACGTAACCAAAATGAAAGAGAACACTTTCTGAACTCTTTCTTTCTGTTCTGAAAAGGGGAAGCCGTTTCTCTTCTCGGGGATTTGTCCTAGGATTCGTCGAACTCGTGCAATGAGGAGGAGAGAGCAAGGAACCCGAGGAAGGGTTTGCAGTCGGGCTGAATTAACTTTTTAATGCTATCGTCCTCCCCCCCCCCCCCCCTAATTCAGAGAATAACACGCCCGAAAAAAATTGGCACCGACATTTACCTTCAAAGACATGTAATGCCTGCAATGTTATATATAGAAGTGGTGTGACACGCGACGCATATGTCTCCGCTGAATTCAGCGGAAAAACTGAATGGTTGGATAGGTAACGTGACGTCAGGTCACGTAACGTCAAGTCACGTGACGTCGATTGCAACCGCTAAAGTTAGCGGGGAAACTGGATTGCTGTCTATGACACAAGACGTAAATTTTTTCCGCTGAATTTAGTGGGTAAGTGAATTCATATTGCGGCAACAAGACGTTAATTTTACCGACAAATTTAGCGGGGAAACTGAGTTGACGTATATGTCACGTGAGGTCAATTTCCCCAAGGGGGTCACGTGACGCCACTTATCCCGCTAACGTTAGCGAAAAATGTAAGACTGGCCGATTTTGGGGATCGGGGAGTAGCGTTAAAAGGCATTTCATGCTTTATGTACTTGGTTATCGCAGTGGAATATTGCTCCCCATTCCCTTTTTTTTTCTTCTTGCTTGTCGATAGTTCTGATCACAGGTGCGTTTTTGTTTTTCGAAGAATTACGCGATTTAAAGTCGGCCGGACTATGAAAAAAAAAAACGGCTATAAGAAACGAGGGTTAGGGTGTTACGTGCTACCTAGGCTCAAAAATGACTGTGTGTTTCAAAAAGACCGTCGTAGCACGGTGCGCTTAACGACGCGGCTTGAAAGCTCCTCGACAGAGCGTTCGAAGAGCGTTCAGTTGGGAAGCTCTGACGTTTGATTTCGATGATTGAAAGGGCAACTTCCTTCCGCTACAAATTGAAACACTCTTATTGTCGAATGCTTCTAAAATCAATCGTTCTACTTTTCAAAAGAAGTTCACCCCCACTTTACTTCACACGGGGCCTCTCTCTTTGTCTTTCTCATGGGGCGAGGAGAAACACCCTACAAGAATTACCAACTTCCCCAGCTCGCTTTACCTCCTTCCGCCTAATCCCGGAAGCAAAACAAGAACACGGGTTCACTTCGTTTCGGGGAGGGCTGAGGTTGGCATTTTCCCCGGAGACAGCCACCGCTCGCTCCGTCCCCCAACTTCTCTTATGTCCTTACGGCGGCTTGGCGAGGGAACGCGAAAAAGCTGTCACAACAGTGTTCCGCGAGAAAACTCCCTTTTAATCCTCAACTAATGATCCTTCTTCGAGGATAATCTGGACGGTCGATTCCCGGGAACGCGGGCAGCACGTCGAGGAGGCCGCGTCAACCCCCCCAGCCTCCGTTCGAACGAAGAGAATGAAAGAATCAATGCGTAAGGTTGCCTATCGTATATCCTCTCTCATCCGCTTTTCCAAGCCAAGCCTGTCGCGCCTTTCGCTTGATTTTTGCCGGCGCGGGGAGTTCACGCGCCGTCCAGACGAGGAGGCGAGGTGAGTGGGGACAATCGACTCGAACGAGCGGCAAGAGGAACAGCGTGTCTTCGGTGCCATAAAGGTTGAATTCGACGTCTCGCGGGATCGGCTTCGGAGCGTGTAATTAAATGCTGCTCGAAAGGGGCTACCATTCTCGGGAAGAAGATTGAGGCCCACATTCGGGTCTATACGCGAGCGGAAGGAAAACGGTTTCGATGGTTTCTGTTCCAGAAACCATTCAAGGGTGTCGGAGAAGTCGACTTAGCCCACGGGGGTGTAATGAGAAGCAGGAGGAGCACCGGTTGACACCTTTGAGAATATCGAATGGTCTGGGGTTCGAGTTCGTTTTTGTCGTCTTTAGGTTGGAGTCTGCAGGAAGCATATGCGTATTATCAACAACTAAAGCACACTTTCACTTACTCCGGAGCAGTGTCCGATTGACAGATGGTCGCTTTGGCATTAACCTAGTATTTTGTTTTTTTTATTTCGGTGCATAGTAACAAGAAAATGGATGTGAGCTGCGCCATCGGAGTCGCCGACATGTGGAATTAACGCTATTACTACCTCTACCGGGACAGCATTTACGAAAGAAATATTAGTTAACACACCTGATGGCTGAAGGATATATGCCGACCGCTCTGCTAGTTCTCTTCATTCCGACTCGATATGTTTGCTCCCTCAAAATCCGTTTAAATAACGAGTGCCCTGCCTGCATGCACCAGTCGCTTCACGCAGTCTTCAAAGCAAACATTTTTGAAAGACAGGGTGGCGCCATCTGTCGAGTCTCACTTAGATAACATGGTTCGACATGGCTGTTAGAAACTATATACCAAATGTCCATATCTGTCAGTGTTCCGTACGTTACCTTATCCTAAAAGACTGATTTCCGGAATACTTTTGGAGTACCCAAGTAGAATGTAGAGGTAAGGTTAAAGGGTTACTCCACAGGTTTTCTGAGCTACATCAACTAAATATATTTTCTGACTCCGCATCCTTTACCCTTTCCAGTATGCTATTTATTATCGCGAAATTCATAACTGTTATTGTGAAATCGCCAAGCGAAAATGATGCCAAAACCAACATTCAAATATACCAGCACTTTAAAGTTCCATGATGTCAGTGGCACGCAGGCTTGTGAATCGAGCAAGCAGTCTGAACAATGGAATATGCCAATCATTTGCTCCGTGCTGGAGCTCGAGTACTGGAGAGAGCTTCCAAAGCATTCATTGGACACCATGAAACTGCTTCGAATCAGCTGGGAACGAATTCTACGGACCAAAGAGTAAACCCCTGCCTTCCAATGATGTCACTCTTTCGTTGTTGCCATTAGACTTTCAGTTTCAAAAACACAGCGAAGACCAAAACTGTAAATTCAATAACTTTTCTCAAAAACCATATTTGAACCTAATATTTGGGATACTATTTTAGCGACATTTGTAGGTGAGTTTAGCCAACTTTCAAGCAAATCAGAGACAATGCAAAATCCCGTGGAGTGCATTCAAATAAACACCGAACAGTGTTTGTGTGAATGCGGGTACACAGGATACTCGATGCACCTGCTTTGCGATTTCTCTTCCCCACTCTGCATTTATTAAAAAAAAAAAAAAAATCTCGGATAAATAAAAGAAGTAAACACGTGCAGGCTGTATCGGAGCTCCCAATATTTATTTCTCCCATCGCCGCGAAGCCACAAATGTCTATAATGCGACTCTCCGCAGATTCTCTCATGCCGAAGCCACGACGAAGACTGCCCGATGCAGCAAACGACCGGAGATGGCGGTACATAAAGTGCCACGCGCCATGCGGCCGGAGACGACCCGGGAGGAGGTGTCTCTCTTTCGATCTCCTTCCCTTAAGCCCTTTACGACCGGGCAAGGCGCCGATGCGCACATATATTGCGGCTCAGCCCAGGCGTCCGTGGAGTCCTTCGAGCTTCCTTTCGGCCCGGGGTGTGACCGCTGAGCAGCGGGGCAATATAAAGTGCGAGGCAGATTGCCCAGAAGTACCCAGTGCTACGACCCCCCTCTCTTGTCGACAGTGTCCTGATACTCCTGATGGTGTCGCTGAAAATCATTTTAGCGCTTAGGTTTCGTCTCTGTCCATTTCTTTGTGGACTGTTTGTTCTTGTAGTAACCGATTCTTTGAAACAAAAAGATCCTTGCCTTGTACCGGTCTAAATTAAAGACGTGTTGATGGATTAGTTTGCGTCGAGTATCCCTCATCACGCACTTTGCAAAGTAAGTATACTGTTGACTCGTCATGTCTAGTCGGTGCGCTTAAGAAAGGACATTGGACGTGGCACTCGAGACTAATCCCGCATCTTACGAACACGACCTATCACACACGGGGGAAAAGTGCCAAGCGGCGAGCGATGTTTAAGTTGATGTATTTATACCCACAAAGAGAAACACTCTTTTCCGATGGTGCATCGCAACACAGAAGAACAAAAAACATACACGCACCCATCAAGCACTATAACATCAGAGACAAAAAAAACAGAAAACAAATTTACGCATATACTATTATAAATGTCATGTTATTACGCTTTTTTAAATAACTTAAAGGCATGAACATGTCCACTGGAGGTGACGAAATACCATTAAACAGAACAAAACTGTTCCACTGACCTCAGAAGAAACAAGACAAAAACTTGCTCACTGTATACAATATAGTAGACTCTGACACTTTGCTGTTTAAAAGTTTGCGCATAAAGACCACACCATGTAAATCTCTTCTTTTTGGAAAGTGAGTTCATACGCATTTTGCTCACTAGCCAGTTCTAGTCATAATATTATTTCTTTCTAAGATATCGGTAATAAATGAAAAAAAAATAAATAAATAAGGCATCTTTGATCTCTTTCAGAGGACTTACGAGTTTGAACAATTAAGTGGATCCTATTCAGTAAAAGCAAATTTCAATTTTGAGCGCACAAAGCAATTATACAGTACAAGCGCAGGTGGCAGCATTTTAAAATATCGCGTAATTCTTGACACAATGCCGAGAATCCTCATTGATGAAGCCACCACAGAATTAACGTGCGAGTCCATCCAAAGCGCGGGGTCTCATAACACTCTAAGGTCGCGAATGACAGATGGTCTTTTTGTTTCGAACGTTATTAAATGACGAGCAAAGTAGTAGCAAATACGTACATTTACAAAAGAAAGTGATTATCGTAGGGTAGCGCACACTTTCCCGCCACAGCATTTTCGAAGAAGCGGTACTTCAGTCCATTAATATAGACAATACATCAATACCGATGTTGGAATGTGACAGCACTGCCGCAAGAAGAGTGGCGAATTTCGTAGTTAAATCGGAAAAAAAGCAGTAATTGGTTGGATTCCGAGTGGTATAAAAACTTCGCCGACTGGTAGTGGCCACGCTACACACTGTATATGGGGTTAAACTGCGAAACAAAAAATAAGAAACACACACGCATAAAGTATGACATTTACCATATACTCGGCCGAAGCTTTCTCTCAAGTGCGTGCTATCTCCATTAATTTGTCTGCAAAGTCATATCGTTAGCCATTATAGGGTCGAACTTTCCATCCGACGATTTAATCTAGAAAATAATGTCAGATCTAAGCACTAAAAGAGCTTCCCCATATTCCAGTACGTGTTACGTTTCCGCCCATGTATCCAGTTAATTTCTCAAACTTTACCCTTCAATCACCGTCAACGCCTTTATCCGACGTACGATCAAACTCGGCGTAACCTAAGGGCTACGCCAGCGCACAGAGCCACACTCTCCTCGAGATGACAAAGCGGTAACAAGCCGCGCCGGCTCTACAGCTCCCAAAGGAGGCCCACCAGCGGGCGCAACTTCGGCCAACCTCCCGCGAAAACAGCTGCATTTCCAGTTCCCGACCAGACGCGGGCGGGAAACATTCCACGGGTGATAAAACTTTCTTTCCTGGCCCGTGGGCGCGCGCGGGCGGGCGCTCCGGCCGCCGAAGAACGCGCGCCTCTAGCGCATCTCTTGCGCGCGCAGGAGGCATACCAGAGCCGCCGCGGGGTCCGAAGGCCAGTAGCGGCAGGGAGCATTCAGCTTCAAGCACCAAACGGAGACGAGGGGAAAGCCGGGCCGGCTAACGTTCGGAATACTTGGGCAAATGGTGCAACTTTTAATTAACTCGGGGCCCGAGGTGAGCGGGGGGGCCCGGGTCTGCGTGCCCGATAGCGCCGGGCTCCTTCGCACACCGTCGCTGCGGTCGCGCCGAGGGCTCAGTGAGCCGAGCACCCCAAAGCCGCTACCGGTGCGCCTAGCCCGGCCTGTCCTTATCGGCGGGCTCGCAGTGCTGCTCCGCCGTTGTCTCTGGGCGCCACCGCCGACTTCGAAGAAAGGGGACTCTAATCTACGTCTTATCGCGGCTGTCGTCCGTAATGAGCGCTTACCACTTGGTGCTAGCGCGCGCGCGCGCGCGCGACGGGACACGCATTACGCCGATAGCCCGGCGCGTGCCCCGATGGGGATGCCGTAAAGAAGCTGCAATCCACGTGTTTGTTTTGGCGCACACGGTCGTCGTTTCAAAAGCGTACCCGCGTTTTCAGGGATGCGTGAGCGTTGGAAGCGGGTTCAATTTCGATAAGCAATGGCCGCCAGGAACGTCTCTGGAGACGCCGGTTCCCGCTTGTGGCCATTAAAATCTTTTGTTTTTTTTTAGCGGCGGTTTTTGGTTTGGGTTGATGGCGCGCATTCTACCGAAATGGCAGTTTGTTAACGGGGCATAGGGATAATTAGGAACCGAAATAGATCTCCCGCTCCACAGGGTCGCAGATGTCGACATCTCATCCGGGTTCTACGGTCGCCTCATCAAATATGGCCCTAACGGAATGTGTAGTCGTGCTAGAGAACGCGGCGGGGAACGAATTGTTAAGTACGACCTGCTCCACACACTTTTCACTCTAATGTGTCTCTTCGTTACATAGCGACGTGTTATAAAAAAAAAAAAATACTTAAACACAGCAACCGGCATCTTTGGAAGTTCATTCCGTCGAACCTGCACAGAAGAACCTCCCGAATTATGCGCTTTATTTCTTCGCACTATTCGAGATATACGTAATCCAAATAATACTTAACAATATGAAGTGTTTATCAACAAATCTGGAGTAGGTATAACTTTTAAAGCCACCCCAGACATCATCATCGATTTAAAAAGGTTTCGCAACGTCCGCCAATCCATTGGTTCAGTAACACGGAACACCAGGAGAAGGTAGATCAAATAAAAGTGAACGGAGAGACATCAAGCCAAAGCCAATTAATCTTTGGCTCTTTTTGTCCCGGGGAAAACTTCGCAGTGGCAGCCCTTATCTCGCGCAAGTCAGCCGTTTCTTGGGACCCATAGCCTTCTCTGGCCCCACGCTCACAAACACAAATGAAGGAGCGCGAGACTGCCCAAACTAAACGGCGCTTTTCAGGGAAGAAAAACTCACAACTTGAGATAGGTTATGCACGCTTCAGCTCGGGTAGTTTCGTAAATAATGATTTACGGGAAACTCCGAACTCGAAAAATAAAATCAAAATAATACGGCACAATATACCCGATAAACTTAACGTTTACAAATAGGTATAAAAAAGTTCATATAGCACCGAGTTTGATGCACGTCGTACGGAGCGATAAATTTCGAGAAATGGCGCGCCTCCGACCCTAATGCATTTGGGCGTGTCCGAATTACGTCAAAATCCGGCGGCTCCTTATCTCGGGGGTCTCGCTGCTGCTTTGTTTGCGCGGCCCCCGTAGCACCAGGTCGGCTGCGGCGGAAGGGGGCTTGATTGAAATTAGGGGAACGATAGACGGGCATGCCCAAGGGGCGTGTACGCTCCTGGCTCACCACTGAACTTCCTCGGATGGAGACCTCGCGAGAGCGTATGTTTAGAAAAATATTAAAAAAAATAAAACCCATCGATCCTGACTTATCCGCTCCTTTGTCTAAGATATTTTGTTTTTGTGTTTGTGTTTTTTTTTTTTTTTCACGTCGAGTTCTTTCTTAATCGCGCCTAGCGAAATAAGGCATACCGCTGGGCCGTGCGCCTTTATTCCCGTAAAACACGCCATGCGTGCCCAAGCAGCACTTGGTGTCCTCAACCAATTTAGAAAACCAGTTTAGCTTACCGGATTTATGGAATTATATTAGTCAATTCGCGGGCTATGGGATTTATTTCATTTTACGATCGTCGTAGGCAGATTGCTTTCACCTACGCGTCGGCCACAATGAAAGTTGTGAGTACGAAAACGGAACGAAACGCATGGAGACGTAATTGCGTCGAATACGTGTTTCTGAAACAGCGCCTCGCATGTGTTCCTGGGGGTTCACCCTCAGTTTGTTTCTGCCCTCGTAATGTGTTTCTGTTGTACGTTGTACTCTAAATGGGTTGCCACAAAACACGAGAAAAGGGTAAGAATTGCTGTTTCATTATTTTCAAAATCGGTCACATTTTTGTTAAAGTGTATTGTATCCTAAACCGTGACGTATAGAGAAGCAGACGTTTTCAAAGTGCGAGTTTTATTGTTTTCGTTAAGATATCCTTTAATATATGTATGCATTCGTTGTATCTGAAAACTGCGCCTAGAAAATAGACGTACAAGGAGCTCTATACCCAGCACAGAAGTCCGGATAGACGCAGAAGTCGACACAACTTGCCAATAATAAACGAATACTTACAGGCCGAGCCGGAGAGACGTCTTCCTGAAATGCCTGAAAAGAACAAAAATGAATATATTACTTTACGAGTGTGATTGTTTAGGCAGCGACATGCATGTTGTGAGCCTGATAGTTACGTGAATAAAGTATTAGCGGCTCCAAGACTCATACTAAATAAACACAAAGCGAAACTGCAGCCCTTCAAATATACAGTTCCACGTCACTTCCAGGCATGCGAAACACAATCAGTTTGTTATCGTCGTTCCACTCATCCATACATTAACTGACCTCGATGATGCTTTCGCGTGTATCACGTCGTGGGATTCAATCGTGCAGATAGCCAAAAATTACCCTCTTGCCGAGGACGCCCACGAGATCGATCGCTTGGCAACAATGTGCGGAACCGCATATTAAAACACTGGCAGGCAGATAAATGTCCACCGAAATATGTGCTACCATAAAGTATAGATACCCAGATGCATGCAGAAACCAAACTAACGCCCACGCCCCGCACAAACAAGAGCAGACCCACAGAAACACAAAGTCGTTGCTTACTTGTGCCAACCGTGATAAGTAAACGATGACACGCCCCATATCATTGTTAAAATTCAACGCCCAGTAAGAAAAATAACTCGAAAACAGCATTCAGAAAAAATAAAAAAACAGCAATTCTTTTTTTATATTCCCATCAGAGAAAACTAACTGCTCCCTCGTCCCTGCCATAGACAATTTAAAAGTATTTACTACTCCCTCGAGTGCGGGAGTTTGGCGGCGAATGAATCCCCCGAATGAAAGCAAGGCCAGACAGAAAAAGGAACGGACGGCGGCATAAAAGGGCCTCAACTTCTTTCCGCGACTGCGCTGCCTGAATACAAAGTAAGTCATCTGTGCGAAATGGCGAGGGCTTTCTGAAAGGAGAAAATCTAGCCCCGAGCAGGAAAGACCTGAAAGCCGGACAAGTGAAAAAGGAGCGCGCAGTGAAAGCGACGCTGCAAACAATATGCGCACCTTTGTTGCTCGAGACGCGCTTCCCACTTAACGACTCTCTCCCGCACCCTCCTCTTATTTTCTCCTCTCTTTTAACCATCGCCCTTTTTACTCTTGAGCCGTCGCGTTTCTTCATCACCGCCACAGTCGCGGTCTTCCGAGACTCGCATGCTGGACGACGTACCCCACGCCGCGGCAATGCTCCTCGAAAGATTCGATTAAACCGCTTCAGGCGCTTTCGTGTTCCTTTTTACCTCCTCTTTTTTGTTTTTGTTGCTGTTTTCCCCCTGCTCATTTCTGGGAGCATAGTTTGCAGGACAAAGTTCCGTACCATCTAAGCAGCTCGTTTGGCATATTTGTTTTTGCACATGGAGCACTTCTCCAGCCTTTCTCTTTTTGAATGTGTTCCAGTTTTTCCCCTAAACTAGATAATCAAGTCGTCATGTCGTCCCAAAAATCGAAGAAACGCTGATACAGGGTAAACACACAAAAACAAAATAAGCACCATCATCCAATTGCAGTTGTGATATAACATAAATCACCAATAAGCAGACAAGTGTCCAACCAATAGCCGACCAGGTAGCCCCCTGGCGGCATGATGCAATTCGTCTACGCCGCTCTCCAAAGTCCGTATTTATAACTACCAATGCAATTAATGGAGTTTAAGGCACGGCTCAACCAAAACCTCCTTTGAATTATAATAAAAGAATAGCACAATGGCAAAGCCTTCAATCATAATTTTCAATATTGAAATGAGGAACACGAGTGGCGATTTCAGGAACCGATAGCGAAGAGGGAAATTCAGGCCTGTAAACAACAAAGCACCCAGCGGATAGAAAAAAAAGAATCAATCCGCCCTACCGAGAGGCAGAAGTATGTTCCCGTGCAACGTGGCCCATAAAGAATGCAATATCGCGAGTAATACATAAGGTCGGTTCATGCGTGCATCTTAGCACTGAAATAACAAAACTTTAGGCTGCATAAAGGAACTGTGAGTTAAAGCCGCGATGTAGGCGGGAAGTCCCAGTCGAAGCTGGTTTAGCGCTGTGTTGTGTATGTGAACAAGGAAGGGATAGATAACACTAACACAGTATAGAAGAAGCGCTGATATAGCGCCAAGTTATCGCTGTGGTGTATGCATGAACAGGCGTTTACGCTCATTTAACGAAACATGTAGGTGAATTAAAATGGGACACTTTGATTTAGTAATCAATGTAGTCCACTTCTGCTTTTGTAAAAAGTAAAACTTTTGGAAAAGTAGGACACAAGCTTTTTTCCCTTCGAAAGTTTCTCGTCATTCAAGGACGACAAATTTGAGACTCACTTTAGAACCTTGATACAACTGACTTTAGTTTTAACAACAAAACAAATTATTACACGAAATTCGCAGTTTTTTTCTTTTTTTTTTACCGGCACATATGAAGAAGACATTACACTTATTGTTGAATGCTCATCTCTAGAAATGTCTCCTGACCACATCGCTGCGAGTGACTGATGCATCTTTATTACGACTGTAAAAGACAAGAACCTCATAAAAAAGGCAACCTGCAGGACTGTTAAGTTCAAGCACCTAAACGCCGATTCCATTTCCGTGTACCGTGCTCTCATAAAACGCAGAGCTTTCAATAACCTGCTCAGAGAAACATTATAATGTAAACTGCTTCCCACAGTCCCGCCTTCTTACATTACGTTGCATTACGAACACTTACGTCTGCTTACATCAGATGTCACCGGGACCTTCGTGCTCCATATTAATCGTGGCTACCAGTTGAAGGAGATAGCCTGGCACGCGATATTCGAATGTTCCAGTGACCTATACGTAACCTACAAAAAGGCTGATGTGAACCAACCTACAACTGTTTGCGTATCATAAAGTACACCCATGTTAAGCGGAATTGAAGATGTCGGAAACCGCTGCACTAAGTAACCTATGTCGAAATACTTTTCTTAACGAACACTTGGTGGCTCTCTTTAAAGGCCGGTTCAGACACTTGCGCTTGAGTAAGTTTGACTGCGTTGCGTCGAGAACCCAAAGCGAGTTACCGGCACATCTCTGCTTCGTATGGAGCCTGGAATCCAATTTAAGGAATCATCTTGGCACGCGATATATGCTGCGGGAATGTCCTGGTTTCTTACAGCCGCAACGAAGTCAAACGCATCAAAACGCAACTGTCTGTACCAGGCTTAAGGCTGGTTCCCACATCTGCGTTGGTTGCGTTCGCATGCAACCGAAACAACCGTAATGACAAAGCCACCGGGACAAGCGTTCGCCGTACACAGTAAGGCAAGCGAAGCAAGGGGTAGCTTCGCGAAGCAATCCATGAGTCACGGTTGTTGCGGTCTTTTAGTCCTTACGGTCGTTTCAGTTGCATGAGAGTGCAACCGTTGCAAATGTGTGAACCAGTCTTTCAGAAAGGAAAGTAGGTTGCCAGAATTCATTTGAGTAGCGTAACCAGTTAACAATTAGGAACTTAAGTGGGAGCACATACTCAAACGAGATAATTCCCTCCGCAGAATGAACCATCGCGCGGCGATCGTTTCGGGAAATGTGTTCGCGTCCGGAATGGGCTTCGAGACAGTTAACCAAAATCTCCCACCGCCGGAAACGCGAAACGCGCGATACAGAAGCTCAGCGCGAAATTAGATACCGGCGACTGAGGCGGCGCCCGTTTAAAAAGGAACACCGGATTTAGACGCGACAAGGAATCCGGATAGAAGAAGAGTTAAAGGAGAGGAGGATGGAAGCTTCAACAGAAACAAAAAAAGTTGGGGAAGCGGGTTTACAACGAGAGATAATCGCCCGCCGAATGGCGATAAAAGAACAACACCCTGACAAAAAAAAAAATGAAATAAATAAAGCACGGTGAACCGAAACTCCCAAGCGCAGCAGTAACTGGAGATTGGAGCGTAAGCCATTTCATTCCGGCGCTCATCTCTTGCAGACTTGGCAGGGAAAAGCGTTGTTCGCGTAATCCCAGTTTTGTAGGAGAAGTGTGGAACGAGAGGCGAGCACTACGGGAGGAAACGGAGGGGACGGGACGACGAGCACGGCCGGGGGTTATTTTCCGATCTCGCGACTGCTCCCAGGCGACGCACACAACACCGCCCCCCCCCCCCCCCCCCCACACACACACACACACACACACACCCTCCCTAACCTGGTACGCAATTCCCCAGCGCGCCAGAGCGGCTCGCTATCGCGGAGTCCCTCGACGAATCACCAGGCCTTCCCTCCCCCGCAACGATGTACGGTGGGGTACGTCGTGCTGGGCACCGCGAGTCTAGCGATGCCATGGTCTCCATTGTGCCAACGCTGGCGTTTCCCCATTAGCCAAACAATGATTCATCCCTTATATTCCCGGACTTATGACCCTCCACGGACAGCTCGGGCGGCTCGCTGCTTCGACAGCGGATCCCGCCGGCTTTCTTTCCTATACTTTACAATGGCCGGGGAAAGAGGAAAGGAAGAGACGGCTACCCTCACAATCTGGCTTATCTGCCACTTTTGACTTTCACTTCTTGTTCTTCTTCATCGTCTGCACCGACCATTTTTGTTGATTCGCCGAATGATATTCCGTTTCGAAGACTTCCCCATCCCGAACTTCGGTCGCGAATGATGAAGCAGCCAAGAAGAACCGACGTACTGTGATCACGTCCATTTCCCTATTTAAGCCCTCCCTGGCAGTTGAGGTCAAGCTACGTACCCGATGAACCAATCGAACCGCCCGCTTCCCAGCACGTGGCATCGCTGTCCACTGGCAAATGCGGGACTATTGTAGTCACGTGATGGGAGGCCGGAGATCGATTGCTCCAACCGGGCTTCCACTCGAGTATTGTTCAGCCCAGAGATGAGCCGAGCATAGGTAGACCGACAGTAGTAGTCCCTCCCGGGCGCAAGGAATGGGCAAGGAACCTGTTCCCTCGGGAGACCACGTGCCCTATGGTGATACAGCGGAAGCGGGAAGAAGAAAGTTCTGCGTCC
This sequence comes from Ixodes persulcatus, assembly GCA_013358835.2. Classification (NCBI taxonomy): domain Eukaryota; kingdom Metazoa; phylum Arthropoda; class Arachnida; order Ixodida; family Ixodidae; genus Ixodes; species Ixodes persulcatus. The sequence goes on from JABSTQ010009910.1 coordinate 1,457,083, forward strand.
GACTGATAAGCTACGGGAAGCCCGTAGATTTATGGCTGCGCGCTCGGAGCGGGCCAGGCGGCCGCCGGTCTTGCTATAGTCTGAGCGGCCATGTCGCTCAATTTTTTCCCATTCGTTCGACGGGATTCGGGGAGACCTTGCTACGCGGTCATTAGGAACCGGAACCTCGCGCGTGATCGGGAGCCAGGAAGTCTCGCCGAGAGCAAAATGAGCGGGGAAATGGAAGTGAATTCGGCGACGAGACAGGGATCTAAGGTCGTTTCGGCAGAATGGGCTTAGGGGCTTTCATAGGGAGCGCGCTCGGTTCCTTCTGAATTGCAGCGCCGCCACCTCTAGAGCCGATTAAGTGCGTAGAGGCAGGGAGGAATAGAAACTGCTGCTAAGTTTGATTCGAGTGCTGATGACATCGCTGCAGAATGACGCGATTCAACGAACCTAACCTAACCGAATTTAACTTAACGTAATTTTACCTAACCTGAACTAACGATGACTTGCCTTCTATATAGTCACCCTTGGTATAGACCTTTGCAAACATCGCCTTCTGCGCGCTGCCATCGTTGTCTGCTGGGCTGTGGAACGCTTTCTGAACATGTGCTGCTGCTCTGCCGTGCGGTATATCAGACCTGGGGCGTGTGTACACAGCGCAGTGACTCAGCATTTTTCGCCCGGGTGATAAGCGATGCAAAGGTCTATAAGAGACGGAGGTCATGGGGGAGTCGCGAGCATCTAATTATCCCTCCGTAGCCAATGAAATCGCGGCATTAGAGAAGAAGAACCAATCGGGAAGCAGAAAGAGGAATCATGACAAGCCACTCCCTGCGCTTTTGAAGCCCTTCAGCGGCGGCTCTACTCCCGAAATATTTAACACAGACAATGCACAGGTACGCGTCATAAAGAGCACAATAATACGACCGCGCAGCTGTCTAATATTCGCTCGCATCACCCAACAAAATCTTATACAATTCAAGTGTCTTACTTCTTTGATAATGTACTTCATGCGAGTCATTGATTCGCACTCGTTGTTTCGAGTCCTACGCGACACATACCAAAAAACTAGATGAGTCATAGGTCAGTTGGTGTTAGGCCGCATAGAAACACCTTGGATAAATGAATTATTGGACACTTCATAAATGCGAAAAGAAAAATAGATTCTTGAAGTAGACTGAAGTCGTAAAAAAAGTTTCCTTCCACTTAACGCTACAAGGTTACAGAAAAGAGGCAGGCGTTTCACCACTTTTACGGGTTTCATCATTAGCGCACACTGCCCAGTGTGTACTGAAAATGATAGTTCTATTGTCGGAGTAACCATTATTATTATTATTTCGGAATTATTCATCGATGAATTATATTTACATTTCATCGAATCAGGTTAAGTGGGACCACCGCAATTATCGAGATGGGAGTGCTCTGTCCTGTTGTTTTTCTGTCTTTCGGTTATACTTTTCGACGCTTTTTGGCCGTAGATATGTACCAACTGGCCCATATAAGTACCGCGAGTGGAATTTCACTGCAAAAAAAAAAAAATATCTAAAATTGATTTTAAAATATTAAACAAAAGAAATTAGTCACGGAGCTTCATTTGTTTACTGCGTCAAAACCCCCCAAAATACGAAGTTTAGCATATTACTATCGCACGGCTGGGAATAACAACCGCGTTCAATGGGCTTTCCACGCGCTTACCCGAAACAAGGAAACGACTGCAACATATACTCACAGTTTTATATGGAAAACATAATTTAGGGAAACTCTTATTAATTTGGCAAATGTAATCAGCTCAAAATATTTATTATATATATATATATATATAGGACCGAAATATTAACTTTCGCTCCACAGTTCTACGCATCATTATTTTGATTTACTCTTACAATAACAGTAGCGAGCGTTTTCTTATCTCTTCTCCGAGGAAAGCGCGAAGTAATCAAAGCTCGACTATCGCTTTCCCAGTTGCGTTGAACGAATAACCGCCGACAAGAATACACAAATACGCTTCGTACAAAGCCGAGATTATAGAGTATGCTCGGAAAGACCTGACGCATTCGTACCTTTTTTTTTTTCCTCCCGTATTTTTAATGTTCAACTTTCGCTTCCCCCGACTTAATTATGCATCCCCAGTCCACTCCGCCGCGTGTTCTCGTCTCGCCTATCTCACAAAAATGCACTCGCAGCGTATTTGTTCCAGGAACGACTGGGGATGAGATACCGGAAGTTTTCTATGAATACGGGTTTATTCGCGAAACGGCTGCAACGCAGATAGACCAAAGAAAACTGCATCGCAGTAAACCACGTTAGGACCACGGATTATGAAGCGACAATATTTGTTTCGTAAGCTAGTGTGATTTTATTTTTGGCAAAGGGGAAGAGGAGCCATGCTTCATGTTTATTTTTTTTCTTCTCTTTGTCCATATTTTATTTCCACGTATACGTATAAGTAGAAACGTCATGCACGTTTAAAGCCTGACATGCTCTCAACGGCGCTGGCTTGCGGAACACTTGGGGGTTCCAAATTATTAAATTTAGTATAAACTCGTCAAAACACAGTAAATAAAAAATATTTCAATAAGCCATGCGCCATTTTGCGAAAACACGGGAGTTTTAAAGTAGACGTAAAGGAAAGGAGTTTGTGACCTGTTTTAGTATAGCTAATCCAACTAAACTTGAGGTCAAATAACCCATGACTGGGGGAACGAAAACAAAATCATTAAAAAAAAGGAACAGGCAAAATCAAACGATGCCACAATTCTCTTATTATGGTAAGCGTCCGCCGGATTATTTGTATTCTAACTCTTGTTTTATATGTGTAACTTACTTGACTGCTTAGTTTTAGGAATGGACAACGCGCTCATACAACTTTTCATCAAATATTGGTTGAAAAGTTATGTTCCTAAAACTACACTTTTGATTTCATGAATATTAGGAACAATATTTGAGACACGAAAATTCCGCAGCGAATTAGAGGAATTGTTTTCACTAATAATGGCGTGTGTAGTTCTTTTATATAACTTGCAACGAAATATGGAACGCATGACTGGCAATGCGCTCACGGAGGTTGAAAGGGTAGTATGTTTCGATGACTTATCGAGAAAATTATTTTTATTTTATGTAAATTGGTAACAAGTCATTCGCTAAATCGCTCGACCAAATGCCGATGGTCTTGGCGAAACAATGGAGTGAATTTTTCATCAGCTGCAAACCGCGAAACATGTTCAAACATGAAAAAAAAAAAAAAAACTACACTGTGTTGCCAACGAGCACTGAGTGATTTGCCTCGGAGTGGCCTCCTTGCAGAGAACGAACAGCCTGTCACGAGCAGCGCTGATACTCTCGCAAACAATCTCAGCTATCGTTCACCTAAAAAAAAGAAAAAAGCAGTAAGTGTGCAGAGCGTTCTAAACCATAACCCCACCATTATAATAAATAAAGGAGGAGCGGCTTAGGATCGATGAGCGCATATCTCGAGGTTACAAATAATGACTAGCGATCACAAACGACGGCCTTAACGTAATTTAGCGTATAAGCTTCTGCCCCGCGACGGCGAGCAGACATGTCAAAGGAAGAACGGCTCCTCATCTCTTCGTAGCAGACAAACAACTCTATTGGGAGCGTTCCGACACTGCTCTCCAAACCACTCGATACAAAAGTAATGAAGGCGTTTCGAAACCCGCTTTTTACGACCCATACTGTCCGGGGCCGACGGAGAAAAATCGAGAAAATCAGGCGCGGGCCACCTTCTCCATCATAGCTTGCCCTCGGAAAATTGCTCAAAGAGAAGTTGTAGCAACACAAATGGAACAGGGGACCAAAAGTGACGACAGTAATTCATGACGGTGACGAAACGCCCGGCTTCCTGAAGAAGATAAACGCTCGAGCCTGCCGACGGCAAGAAATGTGGCCGAAGCGGGGGTTCCTCATAAACAAAGAGGCATTGGTTGTTGCGAAAGAAATTGCGAGGGATCCCCGCAGCCGTAGCCGACGGCGTTCACGAAAAGGCTGTGCACCCGATTTGTGACAAATTTCAAACATCGGTTTAGGATTACGGGCTTTCGATAACAGGAGACTGGGGCCATTGCACGCGTTTGTATGAAACTTGCGTAAGGCAAAAAGATGGAGCTGCCCGAAAAACCCTGTTCCTCGCTTCTTTTTGCAATTCCACGCAACAGCAGTGTAAATCTAATCTCAGCATGTTTCTGCCCTTAAGGTATACAAATGTTTGGTATTCATCTGGCGTCCCCGTTTAAAGGTATTTTTAAACAAAAATGTCATAAGTGCAATCTGCGAACGGATGATTTGAAAGAACAAATTGCACCGCGTCGTTGCCGTATGCTGTTGAATATCGTTAGGAATCCTATACACGAAACAATGCACGTAGACACTGTCAGTTGTCACTAAGTGAATATGTTTTCTTTAAGGCGCGGAAGCATCGCTGTACGCTGCGTCTTTACTGCTGGAGGAGTAAAGACACCTACAGAAAATTGGACGGAGGGGCTCTAGTTCGCCAGCCAGTTTTAAATCGCTTCAAAATCTGAATATTGGAGCAGAGAGCTCTATTCATGTCAACAAACGACTGCTCATGGATTCTTCGCGAGACCTCAATGAAACAAATACACTACTTGAGCACAAAACAAAAGATGCTCAAGACGACTCCGAACGAGTCTCGCGACACCGCAATAGGTATGGCGCTTTCCAAAGCAGTATTCACACAAAGGAGAGATCCATACAGTGATGCGCGTGACGTCAACATCGGTCGCAATTTTTTCTCAGCTTCGACGTTCACGCCTGACTATGTGGCGGGGAGTTGGAGATCTCGGCGATTTTTCTCAAATTTAGCAGTTTCAACACTTGACACCACCACAGACAAATTCAGCGAGCTCGAAATTTACCCCCAAATAGTTTAACGACAAAATATTATTGAAAAAAAAAACTAATCCACCACCAAACCAGGATAGGTGTTGCCGCACGAGCATCCCTTCCCCCTCCTTCCCTCCGCCGAATAGCTCAAGTCGAGCTCCGCTTCGCGAAAGCATGACATTTCCGTCGTATGACGCGCGCGCCGGGTTCCGAATACCTCCCTCGTGCGAATACCGCTTAGCGGACTCAAGAAAATACAAATGTTCGTCGTTCCGACGTAACTCCTGTAAACGCGAACAAACACGAGCCAGGGAGGGGGAGCTTAAAGGGGCCCTCCAACAGTATTTGAGCGTCTACTTTTTTTTTGCGGTTTCTCCACGCTAGTGGTCCCGGAAACCCAGTGGACAACGAAAGAGTTTAAAAATATTAGCGCATCATATTTTAATTTGACAACTCGGAAACACCTCCTCCGACGGTGGCGCCGCGAGGTGCCGAATGCGCGCGCACAACGGCGCTCCCTTTCACTATACGTCACATTCACTGGGTTTCGTGATTGGCGAGAGCCGTCCCAGAAATTTTGAAGCGGAATAAAGTATATCACACGTTAATTTCTCTAAAAAGTCGTTTTTATAGAGCTAATAAAGTTGCAAATTAAAGTTCAAAAAGGGCGAAAACAACGCCTCGTCGCTCGTCGCTCATGCGCGCCTCCCAGCGGCGGAGTACCTCCTACTCGCCGAGGTGGCTCCGCTGGCGGAGTTGGCGGAGTTGCGGGAGACGAGCCTTCCGCGGCTGTCGAAGCGGACTGCGGCGCTTGCGTGGTGTGTCCTCGTACGGCGCGACGCCCAGCTCCGCACTCCTTTTCAAGAATTCGGCGCTCAAAATCCGATAAGCCCGGTAAATTCATCGATGATGGCAATCCGATTCCAAAGCTACGATGGTTGCAGCGAGGCCTAATGGCCGACCTAGGGTGCCTACATGTTTCCGCTCCGCTTTAGGGTGGCGCCAACTTCTTGTTACCCTTTCCCAGATCCTCTCCCACCGCCATTTTTTCCCACTTCTTATTTCGCTAAACGTACACAACGTTGAGTTTCTGTAGCCTCGACAGACCGGCAACACTGTGAGGCCACTTCCGTTTCCGTTCATAAGAGGAATCGGAGGCTCAGCGGGATGGCGGTCGTCGTGGCTGTCGCTCTCCCATTCGGGTGTTTCATATTTTGAAGTTGCGAGCAGAAAGTGTGCGTTGCTTTTATCGAAACGCGAGTTCCCGCGACAAAACGGAACGCAACAGACCGGCATTCAACGCCGAAACCTCGCCGTCGGAACGAGAGCGGTGAGCGCTCCCTAGCCCTAACGAGGATTAGCGGCGTAGTCCGAGCGCACGACCGGCGAGTGTGACAAAATGGTCGACGAAAACAGCGGAGGTTGCCATGGTAACGAGGTAGGCAATACTGGTTTGTCGACAGCAGGTATCACAAACGTTGTCGCCACCCTAAACAGCGGAGCGGCGGAAACATGTAGGCAGCCTAGGCCGACCGGGCCGACGGGCTATCAACCAAACTCGCGTCCAATTGGCCAAAAGCTTTGCTCCAATCGCTAAACTGTTTTATTTTACGTCATGAAGCGCAATGTTTTGCTTAATTAAAGTTGTTTTCTGCAATATTTAATTTGCTAATAACTCACAAAATATTGCGAATTTCTGTAATATTTTTTTTTCCTCGGTGTTCCTGCTTTCATGGTGCTCCGTTTCAGCGCGAACTTCAAACCAGTCAAAAAATTGTTGGTGGGCCCCTTTAAGAGAAAGATAACTATGATTTGTCCCAAACGTGGTCGCAAACTTTGTAAAAATAACAACGAACACGAGAACTTCCAAGTTGCCTCATCCGATCCCCGAGCGCGCTCCTCTAAAACAACGGGGGTCTTTTCCTAGATTAATTTTTTACCCCCGCCAGGTTCTCCGCGCACCGAAGACGCTGTTACAGCGCGTGAGCGCCACTTGCGTTCTGCGCCGAGTTCCGAGTCTCATAGCGGGTCTCGCGGAGCGTTGCGGGATGGCGAAAACATTCTATAAAGCCCTCCCTACTTTCATGGCTGTTGCCAGCCCGAACGCTGAAGAACGCTCTCTTAAATATGCAAGAAAAAAAAAAAAAAGAACTGTGGAAGCTGCAGCGTGTAACAATTCCGAGGGCCGGAAGGACGCATCTTTCAGTCCCTTTCCCGAAAACGAACGGTATTGCAGTACAGATGACGGTAGCGCAGTAGGCATGCAAAAGCAGCGCTCCAGCCTAGCGTGTGCTCGTTCGGTCTCATGCTCTAGCGTCTCGAGAAGGAGGGGGGGGGGGGGGGGGTACTGTTTTCGCTCGAGATTTGCCTCCCGACGTTCGTGCGCCGCCTCCGAGACGCGGCTCTAGAAGCGTCTCCGGCAGTCATCGCTTCTTCATTTTCACGCGCCCTTCTTTCTCTAGACTCTCCATCGTTCTATTTCTCAGCCAGGGCGCGCACTCGCGGATACACACACGCACGAGCGCGTTAGCGCCGCGAGAGAGCAGAGGCGGACGCGCACATCAACGCGAGTGGGCGCTCGCGTGTGCGCGGAATGCGGAATGGCGTTGCGGCCTAAGTGCTCTCTTGAGGGAGGGCGCGTTGAAAGGGATGGCCGCGAATAAGAATAGACTCGAGACAAAAAAGTGGAGCGCGCTCCGGTGGGAATCCTGGGTTGGGAAGGGCTGCGCGGGTCCGGAGGCCACCCGGTTCTTCCCGCGGATCCTTCGCCCCGGCGTTCCCAAACCCCGTCTTTCCCCTCGCTTTTCCCCCAAGTCTCGGCGCCGGCGCGGATATGACGGATGGAGATGCGAAGGGATTCGTGCGCGAGAAAGAGCAGCGGGGGTTGTGGAGGTTCGGGATGAAGCGGTTAGCCGCGCGTCGTGCCGCGCGAGGGGTCCGGCCTGCCCTCCCGCGGTTCGCGAAGAAAGCGCGGCCCTCGGGTGAAGCCTCGTTGCGAAAACTCGTCCGCCGCAAGTTTAGGGAAAGTTGCGGAGAGATAGGGGTCTACTCTTCTTTTCGCTTTCGATAAATTTTGTCGTGACCGGGAAAGTTTGAACCGACCCGCCTCTTCGATGACGTTAGAAAGTTCGGAAATTCCTATCCGTCACTTAAAAGCGCGCATCCGAGAGGTGACCTCGGTTGTCGGACATGACCTGGAAAACTAAGAGCGTACGGGATGCATGCATAATGTCTCGTGTAGGATCGTCGGATGTCCAGTGAAGCTTCTCTGGGGTTAATGTACGATGTAAAGAGCGGGTTTTCTTGCGGCGATGTCTACAGGCATCGCATCAATTTTGCAGTAAATACGTACAGTCACGTGGTACATAAAGCCGGTTTTGAAATTATATGAGTAATAAGAGAAGGAATTACAAACACTTTAGATGAACAAAATATACATTACATAAAACTAACCGGATTTAAAAGGAAAAAAATTATGAAAATGTAATTTTCATAATAATTTTCGCATCAACGCAACAGGACAATAAAATGAATATATATATATATATATATATGATAAAAATAATCCCTGATGATCAAGAATGATGAAAATTCATCATTCTTGTCCAGCTCGCTTGCACCTTTGCATTTAATTGCATTATAATCATGTATATATATATCAGATTCAGATCATTCCCTAATCGGAACGCACAACACAACGACCCTACAAATATCACTGCATGCACTTGAAAACGAGTGATCTTGCTTGAGTCGACTCATAAGTTATTCGCCTGTGTTCGAGGGGACTTCATAGAAGTGGTAAGTTATTGTATGTTTTGTGCAGGCATCTGCATAATAAGCTCTTTACTAAGACATTTCGTCGGCTTTATTTATTAAACTGTTGTCTACCAGAGTTACAAAACTAAATAATGAGTGTTCTTTTGCTGTGTTTTATACGCCAGCTGGCCCCGGCACCCTCTCAAGGTTCAAATAGAAGCTTGTTAAAGGGGCCCTCCAACAGTATTTGAGCGTCTAATTTTTTTGCGGTTTCTCCACGCTAGTGGTCCCGGAAACCCAGTGGAAAACGAAAGAGTTTAAAAATATTAGCGCGTCATATTTTAATTTGACAACTCGGAAACACCTCCTCCGACGGTGGCACCGCGAGGTGCCGAATGCGCGCGCATAACGGCGCTCCCTTTCACTATACGTCACATTCACTGGGTTTCGTGATTGGCGAGAGCCGTCCCAGAACTTTTGAAGCGGAATAAAGTATGTCACACGTTAACCGTCATTATTTCTCAAACAAGTCGTTTTTATAGAGCTAATAAAGTTGCAAATTAAAGTTCAAAAAGGGCGAAAACAACGCCTCGTCGCTCATGCGCGCCTCCCAGCGGCGGACTACCTGCTACTCGCCGAGGTGGCTCCGGTGGCGGAGTCGAAGCGGACTGAGGACTGTCGAAGCGGACTGAGGCAGAGACGCGTCGCGGCGCTTGCGTGGTATGTCCTTGTACGGCGCGACGCCAGCTCCGCACGCCTTTTTAAGAATTCGGCGCTCAAAATCCGATAAGCCCGGTAAATTGATCGATGATGGCAACCCGATTCCAAAGCTACGATGGTTGCAGCGAGGCCTAATGGCCGACCGGGCCGACGGGCTATCAACCAGACTCGCGTCCAATTGGCGAACCACTTTGCTCCAATCGCTGAAGTGTTTCATTTTACGTCATGAAGCGCAATGTTTTGCTTTTTTAAAGTTGTTTTCTGCAATATTTAATTTGCTAATAACTCACAAAATATTGCGAATTTCTGTAATATTTTTTCCCTCGGTGTTCCTGCTTTCATGGAGCTCCGTTTCAGCGCAAACTTCAAACCAGTCAAAAAATTGTTGGTGGGCCCCTTTAACTTTTTTAGGTGAGGCACATATTCCTGAGAAAAGCGTATTTATAATATGTCATAGTTATACTCTCCTTCTCCAGTTTTAAAGCGATAAGTGTCTTCGAGAAAATTCGGGCATTTTATTCGCGTTATTTATTTTCATTTACTTTTATGGTGAACAAAGTACGTTATATAACATTCCTACGTGCCAGACTTATACATGATTAAAATATGACGACAAACCAATTCCTAAATCAGGGGCCCAACGTTTCCAAACCGGTTCGGCTTCCTCCTCATGGGCGTGCACTCGTATACTTCCTAGGACACATTCCTACTGAATTGCAAATTCACTATTTTTTTTTTCGTAAATAGCTGTCACATTGTTTTCTACATATTTTCGCAACTATGCAAAGTAAAAATATCATTCCAATATTGTAATTTATTTATCCATACATCCAAACAAATCAAAAATAATTCCGAGCCCTCAAAAAATGAAAACAAAAGTGCCATAGCGTAGTACGTTTCAATTAGTCCTCTCATACATCTTATGGAGCACAAAAAGAAACGCGGTCAGTACTGTTCCCCCCATATCACTAAACACTCGGTTTCGCTACCACACGTAGAAGCAAAAACAAAACATATTCCCCCCTTCCTTAAAGCCTCATTGATACAGTCTCTTCAACAGCTGAGCATGCACACCCGTTTCCCTATTTACACCGAGAAATAGCCCATTTTCGTCGCCCGTTTCTCACCAACATCGCGAGAAAAACCTCGAGGGCACGCGATACCCCAGCTCTACTGATTGCTCAACGGGCCCACCCGCGCTTACACAGCCACCCACGAGAATGATGGATGTACTAACAAAGGCATCCACGCGCCTTTGTTTCAGGCCCTAAACCGGCCAGCATAAGGAACACCACCTGGTGAATCTATCCCCAAACCGAACAGAAACAAAAGCACCCCCCAGTGCGTAAAGCGAGGCAAGGGGGCCCTCCCCCCTCCAAAGGCGAGCAACGCATTCGGCGCCATGTGTCCCTTTCCTGTTGGTGCAAGCGCGGCTGTTCTGCCGCCGGCCGGTCTGTCTTCACGCCGGCTGGCCGAGCGCAAAAAATAGCGGCGGATCGTAGCTCGGGGAAACCCGACCCTCGCGTGGTGCTGTTTGGCCGAGGCACGCTGGGGGGGGGGGGGGTGTTGGGATTGATTGCGTCGGCCGGTTCTTTTGTTTTGGGCTGTTGTCGGGGGAGCAGGGAAAGGGGCCCGTGCACACCACGTCTGGACGTTGACGGGTTGCGTGTGCCGCCGCCGTTGTAGTGTGAGACTAAATGCGGACCACTGCGAAGGGGCGGGCAGGTGGCGGACATCAGCCCGAGTGTCGTCCCGGGGATCGCCGCTTCGGGACATTACACCGTGGCACCGAGTTCACCCCTTTTTCGTCTCCGCCGAGAAGGTTAAAGGGAGGGAGCGAGCGAAGTTACGCGAGGTGTTTTTGTCCCTGCGTCTGAGTGTCAGCGTGTCGACAGGGGTTGTTCTCTAGGGGTGCAGAAGGCGGCGGAGAGGGGGTGGGTGGGGGTAACGAAATAGAGATATTGGAATGGGGAGTCCTACTTCAAGGTGGAGTAGACATGTTATAGAAAATAGTTAGAATATCTATTTCTTTTTTTCTTTTTTTCCGTGGGTCGATTCGATCTGCGAGTCAATTCGAACACTAATATTTCCGTCTAATACAGTAACAACTAAATAACCAACTTAAAGCTGGCTTCAATAATCCAATCCTCAAATTCATGTATACAGGGTGTTTCCCGTTAATTCGAACACACTTTGTTTTTTTAAAGGGTGTGAGAGTTAGATAAGTGTTGTCTTAACTATATATTTATCAGCTTCGGCTGATATTAAATTAAGGAATAATAGTCGGGGTAAGTTGTCTAATTAAAACACAATGTCGATCAGCATTTTAATTATTAGAATTAGCGGATATGTTGGAACTGAAGTATTGAAGGTAATTACTGTTAGAGCCCATAAAGAATTAGCGAGAAGGAAATTTTTGTTAGCTATTAAACGATTAATTTTCGCGTTAACGACGCTTGTAAGAGTCGCTCCAATCGTGTTGCCACTATCTTGGCAGCCAGTGCTGTGTTGGCGCGCCGAAGGCACAATGGGCGACGTAACTGAAATAACTATGTCGCTCTTCTAAGCGGCATTGTGGTCAGTGTTTGCTGCGTTCTTTTTAATCTTATATTAGTTGTTTTTTTTTCAGTCGAGCACAAAACAATAGATCGTAAAAATTTATGAAGGATTATCTAAATAACAACCACCTTTTCGAAAATTAGATTAGTTCTCCTGACCTCCTATATTAATTGTCACCAGTACTCCATTTTCAACATGACCCCTAAAATCAATCATTGAAAAGGTTAATACCAGATATTAGTGAAATAATTTACTTATCCTGATAATCATATTTGCATCTGACTTCCGCTAGCGTGAAGGCGGCGATCGTCTAACACGCTTAGGGTTTTTTTTTTCTAAAAATAATCTGTTTTATATAAAATTTAAAAAAAAAACATAGATTGATATATATATATAAGGAAATAATTATTTAACTATAATTCGTGGTTGATTGACTGTTGCCAACTTGTTGTAATCTACACGCGGTTTTATTAAATAAATGTTATCCCGTGCATGACGATATTTTCTGACATTCAGATGACGTTAATATAATTAGAAGTAAAATTAAATACATTTAAACGAGTCGCCATAAAATTCCCGCGCCCATGTTTTTATTCGACCTACGACGTTACCCTGTCAATCGCCAATAAAAACAGGTGTCGGTTTTATTGGTTTACACACTAAAAGCTAGGTTTTCGTTACATTGAACAAACAGCAAGAATACTGCGGCCAATCCTACGTTTGTCAGCCTGTTCACCCTAACAGCCGCCCCAAACCGTTTCAGGGGCTGAAGACAACTGCATTCAGCTGGATTCGAGCCGACGGGAGCCTTTGTCAAGTACAACAGACCATCGGAGGGGGAAGGGAAGAGGGGAAGGGAGAAGAGGAGGGGGAGGGGGGGTGCCGCGGGCTTTAGGGGCCTCGAAATACAGCTAAGCGCAGCGGCATTCGTGTTTGTTGTAGCTTCGGGGCTCTCTCGGCGACCATCAGCCGTTCGCAGCTGCGACCGCGGTCGGAACCCCCGAGGCCGCAAAGACAAACATGGAGCCGCCGAGCTCGCCTCGTCCCTTCCCCGACCCTTCCGAGTGGCCCCGAATGCGTAAATATAGGCAAACACACGCCGCCGTTGGCCGTGGACACGCCGAGCGAGACCGTCCCACTGAGCAAGCAAGCGCCCGCACAGACACCTCAACGGCGCTGCATGGGCGGACCGTTCACATCTCGGAGCGAACATTGGAAGGTCGCGAGGACACGTAAAATTAAGGGGTTCAAGGGGACGGGGCCAAGCAGAGGCTCGTGGCGCCGAAACTATTAGAGCACACAAAGAGCCGTGGACGGCCCTATAGTGTGCATATACGCGTGTGCACTGCCAGCGCGTTTGTCTTGCGTTCGGTTGTGATGTGTGTCTACGTGCGTGGGTCTAACCGTACGTTCGCTGGCCCGTTGGACTAGCGAATTAAGAGCCGCGAGAAATGAAAGGGGTGAAAGGAGAAAGGAGGATGGATGCCGAGAGAGAGAAAGAGAGAGTGTTAAGAGCCAACGCGGGGGCAGAGCGGGTCGGGAGAGCTGGGCCATGGTGGACCCGCCGGAGATCTCGCTTGAATTGACTGGGTAAACCAAAGGTGCGCGAAAGCTCGAACAGTCAACACAGGGAAGAGTGCCGCTTCTCCGAGTCAATTCGGGAACTCTTGAAGGTTGGAGCGGCGAAGACAAGGCGGGGGTTCGAAAAATAGACACGCAGAGACGCATCGCTCTTGCGTGGCGCTGGGGTCAACGCAGGAACGCTGTAAATAAAAAAAAAAAAAAAAAAAAAAAAAAACTTCCGAGGACACCTAAGCACTTCTTAGGAGACGTGGATGCGAAACCAGGAATGTTTTTCTTCCGCTCCCTTAGTTCGTCTGCGGCCTACTGGCGTAGACGGCCACGTTTCGTTAATGCCCAAGTAGTGGCCGACGGCCGAGCGCGTCCTCTCGCGAAGTGTCCGCGCGCTGCGCTGAGCTGAGCTCGGCCGTGCAGCCACTCCCGAGTCGGCCCGTGCAGGCTCCGCGGCCAGGCCCGCACTTCTTATCGGCGACCGGGCCGCTGCGTGCGCTGCGCCGCCATGCAGAGGGCTTCTCTAGTGGCGTTCATACGCCGCGCGAGAGCCAATAGGAGCCTCGTTCCTTGAAACTATGACGCGTGCCAGCCCATGGGAGCCTATCCATCAGATTTCTGCTACAGACGACAGGCTTCCCTCCTGTTGGGAAAGGGGAAGGTGCCGTTTGGTGCGGCTTCAAAACCTGACGACGTCGGATCGCTCCGTGGGACAGGTAATGCTTTCGCATCAAAACGACATCAGGGGCGTACACGGTCAACAGCTCCGCGGTGGCGTGCGGAAATGAGACCAAAGACACACAGTCCATAATTACTGAAAAAGAAGAACGCCACGGCTGATCGACGGCCGTTACGCCCACATTATTCGGTAAGGCGTCTAGTGCCGTGCGGACAGCGTTACTGATTGGGGTGTTGTCTGCGACGCCGCGAGTTTCGACAATTACGGTCCTCTCCTTGGTGTGTCTTTCTGCGGGAGCAAAGAAACGATCTAATCAGGCTTTCCAGAAAACAACCGGCTTTTTTTTTTGTTTTCAGATATTCTCATAACAAGCAGTAGGGTTCGGGTTAATGAGTACTTTAATTGAAAAAAGATTCATTTGAAAGCGAGTTTATTCAGTTGATGAATGGCGGTCAGCCACGTTGCAGTGCGCCTAATTAAGAGCAAATGACAAGGCAAAACAAGGAACTCCGCGCGTGACCGAAGGCTCGTGATCCTTTGCAGCATGGCATGACAGAGAAAACGAAGACAGAAAAAAGAAAAGTTAATTCAAATTATGAGCTAAAATTTCCGCGCACATCGCTGCTATCAATATGTCTACTCCTAGCGAGTTTGATAATGTCCCAGTTTTCGCGTAATCCCGAAAGAAATATGTCGCTAACGTATGTGAGCCTGCTTAACTCAAAACGAGCGAGAAAAAAACCCAAATCTTTGAATGCCTCATAAAGTGGACACTGTAGTTCGGTCGCACGACGGGGACATCTTCGAAATGAGAGTTGTGTCGAATCCCATTTACCAATTTCAAGCTCGGTAATCCGCCCATCTTTTTTTTTTTCTTTCGTTCTAAAGCATTAAAACAAGGAGGGTATGAGGGAGGACGGCGGGAAGGCTTAAGACGGCTAATTCTTATGTCCGATATTTGGGGAGGACAGGGCAGACGGCGCTCCACCCCCGCCTTCCGCACTGCGGCAAAGCCGATTACGTCGACGAACATAACGGCACTTCGGTAATCCTCAATTCCGCGCAGTCAATCGAACCACCCACTTCGCTCTTCCACCTCATACCCCTCTTCCACCCAAGAAAAAAAAAACTGATGAATATCTATCGAGGCGTAACACGATACACGAAGACGATAGCTAACGAGAGAAGGCGCAGGTAATCGTGCCGAGACGCGCCGAAAGAGATCGACTTGAAAACATAATAACGCCGTGAAGGCACGCGCGGCTGATTGTTGCGTTCCAGATCGGACGGAACGCGGCAAAACGACACGACGCATATTCCCGCGCACGCACACACGTGCGTGCGTGCCTGCCTTCCGGCGCAGAGAGGAAACACAAATGCGCGATCGTAACCACTAGGTGAAAGCGGTGGCGTGCCCGCGAATCACGGCACGCGTAGCGGATAACCGTTTTGTATCTAGCTAGCTCTGGCGCGCGGCTCTCTAGGTATTTGGGGACTTTAGGGAAACCGTTACCGTGTTCCGCGTGCCGCGCTACCGGAGCCTTTGAAACGTGCTTTATATAAGCGCACGCCCTGCGGCCCCGGTATCACCCAGGCGCGCGCTTAAAAGCACGCATCAAAGACTCGTGTGCGGAACGCGGTGACGGTTTGCTAAATGTCCCTGTTCTCACCGTCTTTATATTTCGTTAGGCACTGGGTCCGACCGAAGCCAACGATACAAACCGAATGAGCAATGGAGCAAGCACCAAAGATGCCTCGTCACGGCGCTTGTCTTTGTGCGTTTGCTCCACCGGCTTAACCAATACCCCGGGAGATAAATAAAAAAGCGCGGGATCGCGCCGCATTCATTGTGCATGATTGGTTTGCCGTTGATAGGAAACGCACAAGGACCACGATCGCCGCCGCGATACACTTATGACGTTGATCGATTGGCTTCGCCTGATCGTAGTGTTGACTGCGGTCGGATCTAATATGAAACGAATTATGGATTCCAATTTCTACCAATACCGTAACGATGCTTTTTTTTTTTTTTTTGCTGAACTGTAATTGCGTTGTGATGAAAACGACCTTTCTCAGAACTTCGCGGGGTCTGAAGGGGCATGCGCGTTTATTTCAAAGTAGCATCATGCCGCGCGAGGCGTTCCAAAGGGCAACCCCCTAACGAAGCGTGTAAGAACGCTCGATGTAATAGAATGGAACATTCGATACGCGGTTCGGAACAGCGGGGAAGGGGGGGGGGGGATAAATGCGGCTTCGTGAGACGGCATGAGATGGTGTCTATATATACCAACGAATTAAAGGTAATATTCCTCTCTGCCCTCAAAAAGTCACGCCGTGCAACTCTTTGTACGTTTCAGGAAAAAGAAGCTGGCCTTCCGTCCCTCCAACATAATATTATACGAGTCAACCACATCGTTCCAGGGCCGGCTCGCTAGAAACAACGTCTCTGCTGAGACAGCGGGGAAAAAAGCAAAGTCAGAGCCAGCGCATGAGCTGAGCGGGACGCAAACCGCGGTGCTTTCTTTTGCCCAGTTTCAGCTGACACGCTGTTCTACTAAGCCTCCCCAAGAAACTGGTCGCATATGAATTAGAATCCTTACATATTCGGGCATACCTAAAACAAAAATATACATTAATATATTTTTTTACACTTTCTTAAAAGAAGAAGCCTAATTGGGTGTCGCAAGTGCGGATTCAAAATCATAATAAACGTCGCAATACTCTAAGTCTTAAATGTCTGCTAAACTGGCACGGGGAGTCAAGATGGTGGGAGAGTTCGCCAATGATAAAGATTAACGTTATTTTTTTTTAATAACATTGTCTCGTGGTTGATATTTTATATTATTTTGCATTTTTTTCTCTACGCAATTTTACTACATTTCTGAAGTAATCTATATCTATGAAAGGGATGTTGGTTGCTAAGTGCATTCATTGTACTGTTACACGTACAATGTAAATCAAAATGAAACGCTAGAGCCCAAATGAACACCAAATGAAACGTACCCTGTTCAGACTGGGACATAAACGCGTGTGGTTCCTGTGCGCGTTCGTGTGATTCCTTGCACTTGATGGCCGCCAAAAAAGCCAGGGTGACTTTTCCCGGATATTATACGATCCCTCATAGTGGTCGCCCAGAAGACGCCAAATTCTGTTGCCTTTCTCTTGCAGCACCTATAAAATATACGTGATAATTTACACCAGAAGACGATACGAAGAAAACTATGAACCATGTTACATTTTACAGCAGCCTTTAACAGCGAGACTCATGCGACTCTAGCTCAAATGCATACAAAACTTGGAACTCAATGCCATGCGGCATTCAAAACACAGATCTTGCGGTGACTCGCGTTCGAATCTGTATGCACTCTAAAACAAAAAGGGTATCACTTTACACCCTTTTGTTCCATATAATGCACCCCAAAACTTTAGTTCGACCTACAGCGCACTATAGTCGAGCAGACGCCCCAAAATTTTACAAGGGGCTTGATCACGGTGCGATATTACTTATTAAGTAGCTCAAGTACGTATCAAAGACCCCAGAAACAAAACACTTAGGTTTTGCAGTAAGGCCGAGAGAACCCCGATTATTTTTTCATTGTAGTCACGTACATTAGCTATTTTAACAAGTTGTACCACACGCCTCTCAAGCCTCTCGTGAAAGTTAGTACCGTGAGGTCGATATCAGTGCGCTGTACGTCGAATTGAAGTTTTGGGGTGTATTATATGAGGCAAAAGGTGTAGAAATACACCCTATTTTTTAGAGTGTGCAGACTCTCTTTTGTATAATGTATAAGCACTAGCAGTATGTCTAAATATAACGCCTTCTACAGCCTACCCTGTAGAGGTGAAATATATGCAGCGCAGCATTAATACCACCAACTTACGTGGAATTCTTGGTGTACCACGTTCATTTAGCCGAGAAATTTACGGCACATTAACGTAAAATAAACTTATTAGCAGAGTGAATGGACAGCCAATTATCGTCAGAAAAATACACGCTTTTAACTAATTACGAAGCACACGGTCCAACTTTAGTCACAATTACACATGCGTCGCGGATAGTGCAGGAGCGTAATATTACCACTGCTTTATAATTTGTTAGTGTAATTTCGCGGGAAACATTGACCGATATTTGCCGCACTTCCCCACTACGCTGCGCAATGGAATGCGCTGGAAGACGCATGAGAGCCACAAAGGATTAACGCGCCTCACTCCCAGGGGATTACGCAAACGTTTTATTCCTATAAATATCTTCCGTGCGTATCTAAGCCTGTACCGAGTGGAATTCAAACACGTAGTAGCGTTAGCTCACAGGCGCTATCATTTATGCCTGTATGCGTAAATTCCGTCCCCTTAAATTGAACGGAGGAAGAGAATACGCGAGCTTGTACACAAAATAGAAAGATGTCAGTCCAGGAAAGGCTATCCAAGTGACGAAAGGCTCGCGCCAACTCCTTGCCACTGGCATCCACCTCAAAAAGAAGTCGGGGCCTAATGCTCAACGTCATAACAAAAGGCCAAGCACTGAATGGACAACCACCATGACGGAGGGATGACGTAGCACACTTTACTCTATTGGGCGATGCTGATGCTGATTAGGCGCTCGTCTGGGGTTATCTCGGTGCTCTTCACCAATGATGGCCCTTGGCTTAAACTCTGATGTGCCAGATTGTTTTTCAGTCTCACTCTAATCACCGATGGCTTTCCAAGCGCAGGTGGTGGCGAGTGTCCAGCATCTCATTATCATTTGGCAGCCAATCAGATTGGAGCATCAGCTGATAAGATCGCCAAAGAAATAATCGCGAAGCAGCAAACCACGCCCCTCTCTAACTTGATTATTCTTGTTCTGTTTTTTTTTTTTTTATGTTAGCCTTCAGCATTAAGATTAAAAAGTCCGCAATGCTGGGAATGCTACGTCATTAACCGGAGGCCAGCGAGACTCCCGGAATAAACGAGAGTATTGCGTTAACTTCTGGCTGTGTCTCGTTGCTCGCTAGTCGACCAACAAGTACCGACCTTAAGCTTACGCGATACTCTTATTCATTCTGTGACTCTCTCTGGCCTTTGCGATTGATGACGTAGGACTCCCAGGACTAAGATGTTAGCCAGTTTCTCTTCAAAAAAATGTAGCTGTTCAGGAGGTAGTCGCTCGTTCTGGAATGAACGTGAGCGGAATGGTGGCTTTCGTTTTTCAGAAAGTGCGTCGGGATGTGCAAAATGTGAATAAGATATTACGTTTCTCTCGATCATTCTAATGATCCTCCGGGAAGCACCGAATCGTTTGTTCGGGCATTATGCGTGCGTCGAGGATAGTCACGCTAAGATATTAGGAGCTTTGGGTTGTTTTGGAATGCGCTACACACGACACACACATGTGCTTCCCGGGTTCATCAGAATTATATTGACAAGCTTACAATTGTTCCGGAGTACAGTGTGTGAGGAGTATACTGTAATAACAAGCTACCACAAGTTGGAAAAAAAATATTTTTTATGGAATACATTTTACATTGCGAAAAGGCAAATGCCTTGGGGCCGACAGCTTTAGAGTAGCTGTAACGGCTGGATGCTCAAACACTCGGGATTTTTCCCATTTGACTAGGGAGGGGTGGCTGCTGCCATATATCATGGCATAAACCGGTCGAGACAGCGGAGACAACCGTCTTTGCTAATATGAAGTCTTGGTGTGTCGGCGGCAGCCTTCGACAGAGTGATGCGCGTGCGTTCTCACAAACGGGGGGCTTCCAAACATCTCGGCGAAGATATTGCGCTCAAGGGGCGCTGTTTTTTTTCCGAATGAGCGAAGTAGAATATATTCCCCAGTAAAGCATAAACTCATTTCTAACGGAACCCCCGATTTCCAAATTGAGTCCGTCCGTCCGTGCGTCTTCCAATAAATTGAGCGGCAAACTTGACGTCGCGTGACGTACCGTCCCATGACCCCTATGCACCAATGTTGTGCGCCGAGAAAGTGAGGAAGAGGGGGAGACGAGTGAGCGCGGGGACGTCTCAACGGCGAGCTCTGATTGGAATGACTGGAGGGTACACCTAAAGCTAGCTGCGTTTGCCTCCTCTGCACTCCTCGAACCCGTTCGAAGGACAGAGCCAAACGCCAGACGTCGGCGTTCCGCGTTCGACGAGTGCAGTGGAGGCAAAGCTAGCTGTAGGTCTACTCACTTAATCATTCCAATCGGTGCTCGACGTTCTGACGTCCCCGCACGCGCTCGACACCTCCTCTATCTCACTTGCTCGGCGTATTGTATGACCTCATTTGTGAAACTCACGTGGAGGGGGGCACCTCCACTCAACTCCCTTCAGACCGACTCCAGTCGTTTGAAGAGCCTTTAAGATTATTAATTTAAAACCCGTCTGCTCTCTAAGGTACGCTGAAACACCATCTAGACGCCGTGGTTCTGAAAATACACATTCCGCAGAATACATTATAGTTACCTAAGCACACGTGCCTCCCAAACCGGTGGCGCATCGAACGACGGGAGGCTAAGCCGATGGTAGGGGGAAAGGGGGGGGGGGGGGGGGTGCTGCTTGTGCTAGTAGCGTCTATGGGCACTTCTGTAACTGAGGTAATCTAGTCATGTTAATATCTACCGAGCGGGGAGATTGACGTCATATGCGACGAATTAATTCAGTTTCCCCGCTAAATTTAGCAGGGACATGCACGTCACGTGACACATAAATTCCCTCTCCCCATTCCTCTTATCTCCTCCCTTTCCCTCCTTCTTTCCCACCATCCCACCTATAGTGATTTTCTTCACCCATCCCTCCCCACTTGCCTCCTTTCACCCTTCCCCCTCCATGGTCACGTTACACACCAAATCGGTCTCTTCCGATTTGATGAAAACAATATCTTATTCGCTCTAAGAACGACAGCTTAGTGTCTTCCAAACAATTAAAACAACCGCTCCTCAATGCTGCATTTCCTGCATTAGAGAAGCTCGACGATAAAGGACGCTGCCAATTTTCTCGGGGTTCAGCTTGTTTTGAGAGTAACGTCTAGCGCCTAGAGCTTATAGTGCTTTTGGATTGCGAGAGGCTTCTTTATGGTAGCTGAAGTAATCGCGAGGGGAGGAGTTTTTATCGCACCTTCTAGTCAAGCGATCGGATGCTGTGCTACGCTACGCTATTCGTTGGTACGTAATGATCTGCCACGTGACTTTATGGGATCACGTAGGGAGCTACGCCTCGTTATTCGGCGGGAGTCAGCAGCGCGCACCGGCGGTCGCCTCGTTCCGCAGGATCTCGTGAGTGATACGCAGTTTGCGCACCCGCCCACCTCTTCTCGTGCTACCGAGCAATGGCCTCGGGCCGCGGATCGCAGAGTCCGGGGTTCGATCCCCGCAAAGCCGCTTGGTAGACTTTGCTTGTCGGAATCGATAGGAAGAGAGTATTTGCGCGTAAACAACCTCCATGTTTTTAATTTCCTTATTTTTTATTTTAAGTATAGAATTCATTACGTCTACTCATGGATACGAATGATTAGTAATGATTAAGAACGCCATTTTCTTTGGATGTTCATGCATTGTCTATTACGCCTGTGAGCAAAACACTTTTTTCTCACACTCGACTCAATGACCTCGATCCAGAGCTCAATTGCTGCGAGACACACTTTGGATGTTCACGCATTGCCTATTAGGCCTGTGTGCAACACTTTTTTTCTCACACTCGACTGCGGCACCTATCACATATGATTTGTCCTATAAATAGATTATTTTTTAAAAGCAAGTGAAATTATGTACGGGAGTCAATGACCTCGGTGGGAGCTCAAATGCTGCGAGACGCAGAGGAGGGCTTGCAGTAATTTATAAACATAGATCGTCCCTGTTCCGGAAAGCTGGCTCTCCCGCAGTCTGCATCTTTAGGAGGAGAAGACCGTTTATAGGGGCAACTTTAGGAAGGCAACGTTTTCGCCGCGCATTTGTTGATTTGGTTTTCTTCCG
Source organism: Ixodes persulcatus (assembly GCA_013358835.2). Taxonomy (NCBI): domain Eukaryota; kingdom Metazoa; phylum Arthropoda; class Arachnida; order Ixodida; family Ixodidae; genus Ixodes; species Ixodes persulcatus. Next base: position 1,479,169 of record JABSTQ010009910.1, read on the forward strand.
TGCCATCGTGGACACTTTGTAATGTAAGCTTCCCGTATTCACCTTTAAATACTCTACCGCAAGCACAAACAAACACTGCTTAAATCGAAATAAAATGTTTAACTAACAAAAATAGAGCGCACGAGGATGACAATTATTTCCAAAAGAGGCAAGATCGCAACAGTTATTTCCTAGGCGTCGTATAGGACCGGCGCGGCCCTATACGGCGCGTGCGTCGAACGCGGCAGGTACCTCTTTGTACCATCAATCTTGTCGGCGCTACACAGCCCAACGTAAGCATGCACGATGCACGACAACCCGCTTCGGCTGACTAGCGAGAAGCAAAACTGGGAAACGGGGCACTCGGCGCTACCTCAGTCGACAGCCGTCGACGCTCGCTCACCGAGCGACACGGCACGCACGCGGAAAGAGCGAACGCACGCGGAGAGCGCGCGGAAATCGCGTCGAAGAGCGCACGAGCAGCAACTGGCGCGCCACTTTGAACGGATCAATACGGGGATCGAGGTTCTGCTCTCCAAGCTGAACAGCTTCGATCGGCACGGCGGCAGCGGCGACGGGCAAAAACTCCAAATGACGTCGTTTATCGGACGGCGAAAATCTTGCCTCCCTCCCGCCTCTTCCCTCCCTCACTTTCCTCCGCACCGTACCACCCGTCCTCGCCCACTTCAAAGTGCGCCCGACGCTTCCACCGAACGCGGCGCTGAAAAACATGCAAGCGGGACAAAGCAGGATCGAGTTCGTTCGCTGGCACGCAGCCCCGCGGCCACAGCGGTTCTCGGGCGTTGTATATACTACGGCTTCGTTCGCGGCAGAGAATGAACACTGCTAACTGCGACGAACTCATTTGTGTACGATGGTTTGGCGCTGGCAGCAGCGCGTGTTGGCGTTTTGCGTGTAGGGTTGCGCACGACGTTCGAACCTGCCGAAAACGAGGGTGCTTTTCTCTGAAAAGTTTGTTTTCAAATTGTAGCCCCGAGAATTGGACGTTCGATAAACCAAATACGCGCTTACCGGAAGGGTTTGAGTGTCGAAACCGTACATTCTCGACGGTCCCTTTTATAGCCACCTCCCATTAAACCGGTGATTTCCTTTGCCAGCGCTCGAATCAATGAGTGAATCTCTAAATGAAGCACAACTCAACTGCACGTGCAGGAAAAAACAAAAACATCTGGTACACTTGGGCCGACTTGCTAGAAAGTCTTAGCTAAGCCTGTGTGAAAGTAATCACTGTCATAGCCAGCGCACGAGTGCAGTGATACGTGAAGTCAAGCCCCAAGCTCTCACGTGCCCCGGCTTCTCGGGCGTTCTTTTAAAACTGTCGTATACCCTATTCACACGACCAGCATAAAGGTACCTTTAAAAAAGGTCCCTTTACAATCGGCGAATCAAGCCCTGATCCGGGGTCGCGAGCACATGCCACACGCGTAAGACCGGCAATTGTTCTGCCGCAGAGATTAGAAGTCCCTTAGCTAAAGGTACCTTTGTGACCGAGTGAATGGGGTATTAGCCAAGACACTGATTCCAGTTAGTCTGGCCACGTTTTCACGAATTAGTTTCCTACCCTCATTCGTTTCTTGGAGGAAGAACATCGATCTATCCTGCAATTTTGTAATCCCTTCCTCGCAATATATATCGAAGATCTTCACGTGCAGTAGGCCTTGGTCCGGTCTAATCATCCCGCACGGAGTGGAGTCCTAGGACCCCATCTCAAGACTGACTATTTTTCCGCTGTCTAGGCTTTTATACAACATACGCGATAAACGAGACACGCATGCGTACGAAGTTTTCTTCCCTGCAATCCACACTTCGATCGACAATCAAAACAAGCCATCAACGCACAAACGCCAACAAATCATGTCAGAGAAGAAAAAATATAAAATAAAACAGCGACTCGCGAGGCGATTCTTCATCCCCTCGCTTTATTGGGTCCGAGGGAAAACAAGAAGTTGCGTCGGTGCCCAGACAGAGCGTAACTTCACGGAGCTTACACAACCTTGAGTGAGCCCGCTGCTCGGAGCACCCCTAGGACCAGATTAGATGCCGCGCAGGAGACGGAGCTAAGCGATAAGGAGCAAGTCGGACTCGACAACCGGGCTAAATTCCAGATGTCAAATTACGAAGAAGGCATCACCTGATACAGCGGCCTTGCGTCGCCTGCTTTATCGTTCTTATTTTTCTGTTATATTAGAGCTTGCTTCGTCCGAATTACAAGCTGGCTGCAGGTTGCGTCACTGGACCGAGTTACTCCATGAGGTATTACGGCCTGTCTCTGTAATGAGCGAGAAAACAGTTCGCTACACAAGTAACACACCCCGTCCAAAGCAACGGAGAAATGAGAAGCAGAGATTAGACGAAGGAATCAGACGGGATGGATGAAAGGAAAAAAAAACTGGAATACAGGACGAGAAAAGTGGGAAAAGTAAAACAGAACAGGACGAGAAGGTGCGGATCAGCCCGACCTCGCTCTCACTAAGCCTTTCCGCTGCCCAATAGGCTGGGAGAGGGCGAGAGAAAGGGCGGAGGGGCACATTGATTCTTCCTGATGAGGTCTGGTCGGCCAGCAACAGAAGTCGCTGATGAATCTCGGCGCTGCTGGCTGCCCTCTCTTCGTTCGAGGGGGACGAGAAGAAGAGCGAAAGAGACTCGGCTGTGTCTGGAGGATGCCAGTCGGTGGGCAGCGGGAGACCTAAAGAAATATATGAAGGGAGAAGACTGAAGCCCGCTTCTCCCCATCTCTTCCCCTTTCCCGAAATGGTCAGTTCGCGCCGATTGCATTCCCTCCAAGCCCCTCATCGCTCTACCCACAGCGCACGTCCCGGACTCCCGCCCTCCCTTTCCTGGGGGCCTCGTCGGGGCGGGGGCAAAAAGGGGAAAACTCGGGACGCGTGTGTATTGTGCGCGATTCGGGATGTGATCCATGCGAGGCGTGCAGAACTGTGGTGGTGTTGCCGCCCCGGAATTCCGGAACGGGCGGGAGGTCCCATGCGCGTAATCGATCGTGCATAACCCCACGAGGGCCACTGCCACTGCTACATACATACTCTCCCACGCCGTCCCCGTCAAAGCGGTTCAGGGGTGATGACTGTGGTTTTGTTTCCTTTCCTTTGGGGAGACCCGGGTAGAAACCTCGCGTCCATTGAGATACCCTTACGAAGATGTCAGCACATGACGAGCATGCGGAGGTACCCCCTTCTGGAGCAATTTTTGAAAGTTGAAAAACTGCCTATAAAGCTACTAAAGTTGATTCATTGTTGTACCTTAGCACTGCACCACTGCCAATAAAAATGTATCCTTAGTTTTAGGAGAGGTAGAAGCTTTCCTTTTGAATCAGAACACTTGGCTGTAAGTAAACAACCAGGTGGGCAGAAGTGCGACGGTACCAGTAATATGATTTGTTCTAAGGTGATACACATTGAAACGAGACATAAAGTGAGACCTCCCTGCCACAGGGCAAAGTTTAATGTTATTTCGAACAAAGATATTAAGTGATCGGCCAACCCGCTCGTCATCCTGAGAACGAGCGTCGGACGCACAACGCGCTGAGCCAGAAATGGCGCGCGATGATTAGATAATCAGAGCAAGTACTTTGATGAAAGTAACATAAAATTTTACAATGTGGAATGAGCATTATTGCTATAGTTGAAAAAGGTCGTTGTCCTAGGCACCCGAAACAGAAGCAAAACAGGCAAACAAAAAAAGTAAAAAAAACAGACACAAAATTTGATTATACTAATCTGTTTCATGAAATTATAATCAAATATGCTGCGTTCGTGGTAACACGTGAACTGAACAACTTATACGTAATGCAAGGTTACTTAATCAGTCATGTATTTCAGGCACGAGCTGCTAAAACTTGCAGGTTCCCGACGTGCGTTCCATTCGCCAGAAGCAACGTCCGTCATTCTGCGGCAGTATATTATGTGGCATTTTGTTTCAAAACAGAGTGGCAAACTTTAACATTGCAGTAATAAACTAGAACACAACTTCCTTCTTTTTTTCTCTTTCTTTAGTATCACCATGGATCTCGTTTTCAATTTTCTTTTATTGAAGATCAACCGAAGAAATTCGAACCGCATAAAAAAACTCGGATAGCGACTACGAAGAACTGCGACCGTCTTTGTCGTCTCAGAAAAGAAAGGAAACAAAGAACAGCGCCAAACATCGAACTCGGAAACACCGCGGTAGGCTCGCGCAAGCGCCCAGCCTATACGGTGAAACGACACGGCCACTCGAGTGTAGGGCACACGAAGACGCGAAACGATACAACAAAGATTAAAAACAATGAAACGAAAAAAAAAAAAACGCAGCATCGGAGCTTCCACCTCTTTGCTACCTCTGGACGCATCAAAGCGGAGACAATCCATGTAGCCGTCCTCCTATATCTGTCAAAAATGGCGCAGCCGGATGCCACCGCACCACTACGAGACGCTCGACTGAACCGGGTTTCTATATATCGGGATGAAGATCTGACGTGTCGCTGCAGATATTGTTTTCGTTGCCGCTGCTGCCTCCGTCGAGACGACGAGCCTTGTCTTTTAAACAACCCCGAAAGCAGAATAGTTGCTAGAGCCAAGGCAACTCGCCGTTCCAAAGTAAGCGAAAGAAGCGAACACGTTCGTTCCCGACGTCCAAACGGGAAGGGTCAGGCGCGCGTGTTTCAGCTCCAAGAGCCCGACGTGGCGGAATTCTCTATCTCGAGACTTTAGTGCCATTGTTTGGGTTGATTTCCTTCTCTCTCGTTGTTCGGGACGAGACGCCGCACCTCCAATATTGTTCCGGAGCACCTCCTTCTCCGTTCTCCATCGCGAAGCCCCGCTCTTCGTCCCCTTCGTGTCTGACGGATGAGAGGGGCTTAGGCCGAGCTTGGCTCATATTTGCCGGCCCATCTGTTCGGCTCGGCGATACACTGAAACAACTCCGTGCTGGCCGCCCGATAGAAAACGAACGGTCGGTGCGCGTCGGGGTGGGCAATCCGAGGCTGGACCGGAACGACGGCGAGAGACGGGCGATACTATTGCGCGGAGGGCGGAAAGGATCGAGCCGCTTCCGCAGCGTGTCACCGCGTAGATGAAGGAGGCGACGAAGAAGAAGGAGAATGGCACATGTGCCCATGTCGAAAGCCCACGTTCGATTCTTTGTCATCTCGAGACGCGCCAACGCCGGGGCGGGGTTATTAACGCGCCCCCCTGCCTTGTTACGGATCTAGAGGTGTCGCCCGCCCTTTTCTGTCTCTCTCTCTCTCTCTCGTACGCTGTCCCTTGTCCCTCGTCCCTGTCCGGCCGGGAGTGGCCGTGTGCAATGATACTCGTAATAGATCTCACTTAGCCGCCCGCTCGAGTGCCCTTGACGTCGACTAAAACATCACTGGCAAAGATAGCGTCGTCGCCGTCTTGGTCGGACTCTTGTCTTACGGACCGTTCCGACGAAACATCTCCGACGTTCCGTATGCGTCTGCGAACTATCTCCGCAAAAAGGGGGTCGTTAAAAAAAAGTCGTGTTAAAACCGAAGAGGAGCGAGTCTGGTGTCCCTATCCACTTTGAGCAGAATAAAAAAAACCAGCAAGTCCAGCGTTACGCGAAAAAAAAAAAAATAATCAAGGAAGAAAGGATGAGTGGGTCTTAATTCCTTTCTCCTTTGGTGTTCCCGCTCTAATAAGCCTCGTTATGAGCTGCGTTCGTCTTTTAGCCCATCGCCGATCCCCGACTTTCCTCTTGCAGTTGGACCCCGGAACCTGGAATGACTGTACGTTCATTTGTCCTGTCGTTTATCTTTTTCTTTTCTTTTTTTTTCTGTTTTCGAAGGAAGGTTGTAAGGAAGGGGAATTTAACAGTAACGAGCGGATTTCAAGGAATGTTTACTTGTCACGCTTTTACTTTTTCTGCCTTTTTTGTTGAGCCGTTTTTTCGTTCGAATGGAGCTTTTGAATGCGAACTCTAAGAGTAGTGGGATTGAATGAATCGTATTGCGGAAGAGAGGGGGACTTTGAAAAGGACCCACCGTGCCGGTCGGACTGCTACAAGGGCCGAAACGTACGTAAAGCAGATTATATTCGAAGCAAAAAAAAAAAAAAAAAGTTCGGATAGCGGGCTTTCTCGCATAAAACATAGTTAAGCTTTTTAGATTCAAGAGCACGGCACGGGTTATAGGTAATCGGAATCCTTTGCATCTTGAAGATCAAGATGAAGCTACGATATTTTAATATATTAATGCGAGTAGAAAGGCGTATTTGTACATTCATATATAGCGGCCAAGTTGGGTCAAGCTACACTCTAAAAAAAGCCGTGCGCCTACTTTCCCACAAAAGACTCAGAGAGCCAATCACCGCAACTTACGGAGGCAGCTCAGCGAATGACGATACCGAAACATATGTTTAGGTCCAAAAACGATATCCGATTTGTTACATTAAGGAATGCAAGCGTGACGTTTTGCATTGCTTCATGTCCCAACTCAGATAGCGGTTTTTGGTCTAAGCATATATTTGGGCATCGTCATTCGCTGAGCTACCTCCTCCGTAAGTTGCAGTGATTGGCTCTCCGAGTAGTTGTGCGGGAAAGTAGACGCACGGGCTTTTTTTTTTAAGTGTAGTGAGTTCACTGAAAAAAAAAAAATAAATGAAAGAAGCCCAATGCGGAACGCGAGGTTAGGCTCACACTAGCGGGTTCCCATTTCTCGTTGAACTTGCAAGACTTTAAACCAAGTATACTTGGGCGAAGGAGGAGTGCTCATGCCTGCCCGAAGAGATTTGCAGCCTTAATGATAGGCGAGAAAGCTACTTTATATTTGCGAATTTACAGATAACGAAGTCGAAACAAAGACCGAAGCCTGGAAAGTAACAAAAACAAAAGGTCTGTCATGAGCAGTCTCTGAACATTAGATGACGTTTTTCTAGGTGGTTATGCTTCAGCAGGGTAAATAAAAAATTTTGATTTTTGATTTACGCAGCCAATAAAATCAGCGCTACTAACGAAGCGCGCGCCGTAGCCCTCTACACACAGAATCGTGTATATTTTGCGTACCAAAGTGCATGAAAAACACGTAGAAACCTTCGGGCACTTTCCGACTTTGGTATTTATTAATCCTTCCCGGAATCAAAGACCACTGCTTATGCAGAGGGAGCCGATCTGCCCTAAGACAACGAAGCGGATCTTCCGTATTTGCGTCCACCAACGCAAAAACACACGCGACGGTTGCCATCGGACGACTGTCGCGAACCTCGGTAAACATTCCTTCCCCGTCTTCCCCCCGGTGTCGCGAGGCCGCGTGCGGGCTTCGGACGCTGCCGAAGCTGGCAAGAAAAAAGCGAACAACCCTTCCCGAGAATGCCGCGCAAGATAAAAGCGCACAACAACATAAATATAAAGAAGCTAAGACTTCGTGCCCTCCGGCTTAACCGCACCTGCAGCCCCGAGATGGCTCTTGCGGCGGCCGCTTATTATCTCCTGCCTGTGTACTGGTTAGTCGATATATATCTATATATATATATATATTTTTTTTTTGCTCTTTTGAGCGTCATTTAGCGCCTTCCTCTACTTGTGTTTTCTTGGACCGGAAATTTTGTCTGCTCTTCACGCGACAACCAGCATCATCGATTGTAACCCCGGGTAAACGACACTCACTCTCACCGAAGCCCCGTCGCTTCTACCCTTTTCTTTTTGTCGCCCGGCAGGCTTCTTCACCAGCTCCGAAGCCATTTTACTACTTTGTCCAGTCTGGGTATGAGTACGGTTATAATTATTCTCGTTTTTATTTACTTTACCGTACGCGTTCCCCCCGTAATTATGTTAGCTCGTCGCTGCGCTTGGGTCACTTTGGGCGCAAATTCTTTTATGCGTAATAAAAGAGCGCGCGTCAGCGTGTTTAGAGTGCCCGGACTCCACCTCGTTTTCGACCCTTTACTCTGAAAGAAACACGCGAAGGGACTTCGCAAATAGTCCGAACTAAGCACAAAACTTAATCACGCTCTATCTATGTCGAAGCTACGGCGTGAAGCGTCCTCGGCAGAAATTTATAGTTTCCTGGATTTATGGCCTTCAATAAGAAGGAGTACTCTAAACCGCAACACTGAGAACATACAAAAGAACCAAAACCTGCCCGCTTTTTGGCGGCCATCGGTGAGAAATGCGGGTTCATTTTTGTTCCCTAACAAGTGAAGTTGATATTGGTGCGAGGAACAAGAAACTCGGTTAGAGGTCTTCCCAGGGATATTCTGTTATCACATCTTTGCAATCTCTCGTGTGCCCCAAAACAAGCGAGACGTGCGAGAGAACGCACGTGACTCCAAACAGACCATTTATCGTTGCCTTCGGAAGAAATCAGTGTTTGCCACGCTACTTGTGATAAACCGCAAGGAGACAGAATTCGATAAATACTGGGAGAGGACTGCCATGTCAGTCCTCGTTTTTTGTGTGCTTGATGATTTTATTTCGTTAGTATATTTTATGGGCACTGCGTTTTCTAACAAAAGGCTAAAACTTGTCAAAACAAACAGAGAAAGGGGTGACTGCTTAAGTTACTACCCTTGCGAGGGAACGCATAGAAACAGCTCATTTTTGGCGATTCATTTTTTTCCCCTTTATTGATGCGGCAGCATGTCGATATATTATGTCCGTAGGAATTGACGCATCGCCAAGTTTGTCCTAATGCCTATTCGATAATGACATTCGCTGGCAAGGAAAAGCAAGAAAACTAAAGAGAGAGAGAGAGAGAGAGAGAGAGAGAGAAAAGAAGCACATTTCAGTTGCCACTACTCTGTTGGTATTGTGTGCTTCCTTATCTGTTTGTTTAGTTTTATCTGGGGTTCCTTTGTACTTTCAGTCAAACGCAAGACTCAGACAGGTATGCTTCTCTCAGTAGAATTACGCAAGGAGGCGGGATTAAAAACCTCAATCGATCTTAATACCTCAACCCCTCTTTCGTTCCGGTCTTCTAAACATCGCACACAAAATTTGCGGAATACGCATTACTGGTCATTTAATTACTAGTAAACAAATGTTTTTTTTTTATTCATAAAAATACCTAAATTATTTGAGAATTTTTTTTGTCACAAATGATTATCGTGATAATACGGACTCTTTTTCTACTTCACGAAATCGCGTGTCACCGCTACTTTCGTTTTTGCGTGTCGTCCGTTTACCTGCCACATCTCTATCGCACCGCTTGGCCCTAAACTCGAACCTCAAATTAAATTCTGCTCCGGGATTCCAGGCGAGGAGAACCGGAAGCGCGATGGTTGCACTACCGAGAACAGGGGGCCGAATTTCGCGTCGGTTTGCTCGCCTGCCTCGTGAATATAGATGGACTCCGAGTGCCGACCGCGCGACGGCGAGGCGGGCGATCGCGTCAGCGTTCTCCAAGCACTCGAGGCACACCTCGTAAAATCGCGATTTCGCTGAGGTCACCTGCTCGACTTTCCTTCGATAAACAGCGACGAAACAAAGGCGGGGGAGGGAAGGGAAGGGGCAGAGGCGGCGCAACAATCCAAATAGAGTACCCGGAGGAAAACGGGCGCCGCAAACGTTATATGGACGATCAAACAGCGATTGAAGGAGAAGCAACAGCCAAGCAAAAAGAAAGGGCCAGGCGTATACGGTGCGTTTTCCAACGGTGAGGAAACCCCGTTCCGCACGGGGTCTCCTCGGAACTCACCCGTCCATCGGGGGTCAGTGGAGCGTGATCAGCTCACTCGCCGACTTGCGTTGAAAAGCGCGTTGCAGCCACACGAAAATGCTGTAAAAGCCGACGCACGCCTGTATCCTCCGGAGTGGCCGTCACGCTGCTTTCCCCCCCCCCCCCCCCCCCTTTTTCTTGGGTTTATCGTTTCGGATTACGCGCACGTTCGCTCAAGCTGAGCCGAGAGAGAGAGAGAGGCGATGAAATTGGGGAACACTGCGAGTGTGACTGACACCGGCGTTGCGTTTCGTCCAAGCAGGAAAACCGCGGGAGACAACAAACAAGGTGTGCGTGAGTGTGGGTGTGTGTGTGGTAGCGGTTATACACGCCTTCTCGCGCCTAACGACCTGTGTCTGCTTGATTTTTTTTTTTTTAGTGGGAACACGGGGCGAGAGTGTGTGTGTCGCGTCAGCGGACAATGATGCAGTGCACGCTAAAGGGACGCCGACATGAAAGCGGGAATGGGGGACGACACGCTGGGCTGTTGCGTCGCTGTACAGATTCGTAAAGAGTCGCCATTTCTATTTGCTGCGTTTTGCGACGGTTGTTTTGGGCCGTCGGAAGCAGACAAATTATTTCTGCTTGGACGTTCTGCGTGAGGCTCACGTTTTTCTTACCGGTTATTTTAACAAAACTGACAGCGAAGGCGCATTTTGTTTTCTCAAAATGAAGTAAGAAAAGGGTGTGAAGACATAGAGAACTACAGTTGGTTTTTGCGTGATTATTCGCAAGTTATGCGTAATCTAAAACTGGCCAACGGGAGCTTACTCTTGTGACATTCATTGGCTGTACGCTCACTTCTGTGGCTGCCCCTTATTCAACGCGAGAATCGAAACTGCTTGAAGAAGCACGCAACCACCGAGACACTGTCGATGTACCTTTAAGTAGATATTTATTTGATAAACATCTACAGGCATATTCACCGGACGTGACTAGCGCCTCTTTAACCGCTGACAAACTACGTCGTCGATTATGATTATCACGTGGCAGGTGGTAATCACAGTATAGTTCGTTCATAGTTCGTTCATACCTCGCACCACTCTTGACTGGAACCACCTTCCAGCCTCTGCGGTATCGATCTCCGATGGTGTGGCGTTTAAAAACTGTATTGCCAATATTTATATTCCAGAATTTGACTAACCTATTGTTATTTTTCTTGTTCTGTTTCATGTGCATATCTTAGATTTACTTTATATTATGTAACCCACTCCCCTCTGTAATGCCCTCGGGCCCTGAGGGAAAAATAAATGAAATGAAATGAAGTAAGCACTTGGTATTCAGCGACCATGTTTAGGCGTATTCGCCCCGATCAACTTAGAAGGTAACCATAAAAAAACCTTAAACGGGAGGTACGGCAAGTTTAGCCGGTGTTTAGCGGGTGACAGAGGCTCGGCGCAATGACCGACTCCTTTCACCACTGACCACCAGCGCTAATGAACCACTTGCTATTTTGAGACCCTGGGGGACACCCACAAAGAATCGGAGCAGCAAATGTTGTAGGAAATGGCATGCGCAAATGTCATAGATAGCGCTAAAGCAATCCCAGCAAGGCGCTGGACAACGAGAGCTCGCCTTTAAGGGCGTTCCCATATACGCGTACGTCGCTGGCAATGCGGCTTCCGTGTTTTCTTCCTCGGGGTTTTCTTATTTCCTTTGAAAAACGAGGTCCCGGGCGATTAGCCTCTCATTAGAACATTATTCTTGCGAAGAGATATTTAAATATTAGTTGTTAGGTGACGAAACATTCATTCACGCAGTGGTCTCCAGGTATGCGCATGCGTGACCTATATTTTTATGTCACTTTCGCTTGTTACTCACGACTAGATAGTAACCCGCTTGCTTTGCGCTCGTGAATACCGCAGGGTCTAGTCGCTCCAAGTCGCTCCTTCGTAGCCGATTCTTCGCTTAGCTCACGACTACTTAAAGGTGCACAAACACGCTTTAAACGTTTTCTTTTAGATGCGGAGCATCTCTTGCTCGGGTCTATGTCCCGCGGCGTCGGCGTCGTAGTCTTCACTCACAATACGCATGCGCAACTCTAATCCTCTAGTCTCCTCTCCTTCAAGTGTGAGCGGTAGCGCGCTGCGCGCGTTCCCCATCACGTGACCGGGGCGGGGTCGGAGGCGAAACCGTGTTTCCCCGGAGGAGGAACAGGAGGAAAGGTTTCGGCGCGCGGGTCGCAGCGCCAGGCCAGGCCTTTCTAGTGGGGTGAGCTTTCCCCGTAACTCCGCGGCTGTCGTCTGCTAGCATTTCCCGACCGCTCGCGTCCGTTGCAGCCTAGATCTCGCCGGCCAGCCCGGTCTCGACGAGGAAACCTGCAAGCGCTGTTAGGGCATTTTGCGCCGCCTTACCGTGTGGCGCAGGGGCGGATTCAGAGGGGGGGTCCTGATGTCCTGACCCCCCTCTTGAATTCTGCATGTGTTAAAATTTAGCACGTGGAAACGGCAATAAGGGGAGGGGGGGGGGGGGTGTTCTTAAACATATGATACGCTGACCAACACCTGACCCCCCCTCAAGAAATACCTGCGTCCGCCCCTGCGTGCGGTCTAATTAGACTTTCAAAGTTACTCGTGCTACATCAGTTCACCGCTGTTGACTCCACTTCACTCCGTTCTTCCGATGAAGTGTGATGGAAGCAACAGTCCCGTCAGTTAGTGGGTTGGCGCAAGCAAGCGTCAGCACCACCCCGATGCTCCGCATCACCCCATGGTTCCCCTCGGGAAGATGGTGTATTTCTTTTATTTTTTTCTAGGCAATTAATGATGGTATCAAAAAGAAAGAAAACGCAGCTGTTTGAAATTGAAACCGAAACTGGACTAGAGAGGAAGACAAAATATAGAGGAGAGCGTTGCCAAAAGTCACATGGCTGTGCAACTTCTCTTTTTTTTTTTTAATCAGCGTATTTGCAGTTTTTTAATAGCCACAAAAAATGGGTATCATATTTCTTTTTCGGTTTTTATTATAGAGAGTTTGCCTTCGATGACTCCCGACTTTGATTATTTTTGGTGGTTGTATCTAAAATATAAAAAACGGCACGTGACCACGGAGAAGAGAGTGAGCGCGACTCAAACCAGCCAGTTCTCAATCGGCGGTTTTCGGGCGGAAAGAAAACAAATTTCCAGCCGCAAATTGTGTTCTGGGTAGTTGGGCTCTCATGTGTCATGTACAAATAAAATCCTTGGCGAGCATAAAGGCCCCGTCAGTGTCCCTTTAAGCCGGGGTTGTTGTTGGAATGATTGGACGGGAGAACGGGAAATGCTCGTGCGTAAATGCTATCCACCACTCACGAAGAAAAGATTCACACGAACAGGAGATAGGGTAATAGAAGACGTGAAGGGGTAAGGGGTAAGGAATATTGATCGCGGCAGCAAACCAAGAAACTGGAATAGTTAACTGGGGATGTTGGGAGTAGGTTGTGTTGCCTAAAACCACGTTGGGTGAAGGAGAAGCTCAAAATGTCACACCAAGCGGCAAAAAAGCTGAGGGTGACATATCGTTTCACCCGCGATCTCGAACTGATACGATCACAGTGCCATAGTTCTGCTAACGCAGACATCACCGTTCAAGACTAACGCGTCAAATCGAAGTTCTCGGTCACAAACGACGTAATGAAGTCGCAATGTAAGGCAAGTTCGTTGAAGATACTTCACGACCGCTCGATAGGTGGAAGCTGAGGTCACACTGTTTATGCATCATACAAACACAATCTGGCAGACATAAGTCACCACGATATCCGTGGTTCGAATCCCGCGTGATAAGCTTCTCCTTTAACTCGTTGCAATAATGTATTCGAAGCACATATTTCGTGTTGACTGGCGTTCGAATCAGTTTGCAGATTGTCTTTTGTATGACGCTTGTGCAGTGTGACACCGGCTGAGGTGCTACGAAGTTTCAAACAGCGCTATTGAATCCCGACCGGTGAGTATGGCTGCTAATCTTGAAAATGTCATTAGAAGCCTACATTAGTCGGTTCTTGTTTCGAAATTCTCCTCTGAATAGGTCAAACGAAACGAGGCTTATTAATCATGATGGCTTGAGGAGGTGGATCGAACTTGATTTCTAGTAGAGAGGCAATCTTCCTAAATTTCCTCAGCTCATAAAAAACAAGGATGTAAAGTATCTTCCGCCACGTAATTAAAGAAGCTTTTCTGTACAAATTGCACTTGCGTATATTTGAATGACTGAAGTTACCTCAAGCAGCAATTTGTGTCTTAACTGAGTTCAAGCTATTAAATGCCTCCGGCTATTCGAGACCACCTATGATATACAAACTGGTTAATGACGAGAACAACGACTCTAGCCTCTTAAAAAGGATAAAAAAACAAGTATTTGAGCAAGCCATAAACTGTGTAAACATCGCTCGAAAAAAAAAATGTTGTAAGCGCGAGGTGGACACCTTTTTTGCAGCGCTCTCTTCGTCTCACCTGAGGCGCCACCGAAACGAACGTCGACTCGCCAAGCAACAAATTCCTCGCGGGACCCCTCCAATTCAATATTTTAATCATCGGTATTTTAATCAATGAGGCAATAACAATTACCCACCCAGCGCCCGAAACCGGCGAAGCAGCAGCGACGAGCGATCATCCGAGGAAGCGAACGCAAGCTCCACGCGACAGCTGGCGAGCCGAATAAAAAAAAAAAATCAAAGCACGCATGGCCGCACGTCGATGAGAGTACCCCGAACTAACCTCTGACACCTACGGCAGACAACCTGCCAAGCCGAGCATCCTTCCAGCCGAGAGGAAGAGGTCAGCACGGGTCCGCCGCGGCCGCACCAGCAGCACCGACCCGAACCAACGACCAAAAAGTCGTGACCGGGTTCAGTCACGAAACCCGACCACTCCCGGCAAGTGGCGGCCCCTCGCGGAACGTCGCTTCACTCGCCAAGGCACGCAACCTCCCCTCCGTGCGTGACCTCTGCCGCCGCCGCCGCGGCGGAGCAGCCGGTTGCACCGGCCCTCGAAGACCACGCCGCACCGACAACAGGACTGACCGCTCGGTGGCCCCCGAAGAAGACTCGGCCTCCACTTTGCTCCTCTTGCTCGGGTCCTCCAGTCCACACTACGGGGACCTGTTTCTCTCGCCGTGTGTTTGCGCTGCCTACCGGCGGGGTCCCATCGCGGCGGTCTCTTCTCTCCACGCGATGGCGGGGACCGCTTGTCGTCGCCGTGCGCTTTGGCAGCTTCGGTCGGGTCCCCGCGGTGAGGGCGAGAGCACGCCGCACGGAAGACACGGCGGCCGCGTACGGAGACGGAGATCGTCGAGATGCTCGGCCGCGTCGCCGCGGCAGCAGCGGGGATCGCTGCTCGGGCGCTTATCGGCGAGCAAGCGCGTCTACCCACGCAGGTCTCGTTGAGTTCCCAGGAGGAGTGTTTTCCGTGTGCGCGCACACGGGAAGCAAGAGCTCTCGAAGCTGTCCGGATTAGAGCCTGTCTTGAGCCAGTTCCCGCTCGAGGAGCCTTGTCGCTCCGTGTGGCACCCGGCGGGACGAGTGGCTTGCGCAAGCAAACTCGAAGCGCGGTAGTCAAGAAAAGTAAATGGAAAAACCATGAGGTGTGTTCGGTTTCCCACGGAGCTTCCTTTCGTAATTTCGAACGATGCACATTCCTCGCGTCAAGATTCGACAAGGACAAGACCAACGAACGCCGGATCCTTACGGTGTAAAGTGATCGGACTGCTGTTGACAGCAGCCCAATTTGTGCGCCTGTACAACTCTAGTAAAACAGAACGGGAGGTGGCAAGGCAACAAATTCTGTTCCGTCATGAAACGAACAAATTCGACCTTCGTGTTTATGCAGCGTAAGGTTGACCTGTCTGCCTTTGAGGTGCAGGGACACTGGTTTTCGTTGTACATGAGAAATTTAGCCACTGTGCAGTACCATTGCGAGACTGGGCTATTTAACGTACGCCACATAGTAGTGATACACGACTGCACACCGTAAAGGCCTACTCATACATACAACGTAGCTCTAAGTCAGCGCCATAAGAGCGCTCAAAAGAGCGCTCATGTGGCGCTCCCTAGCGTGTGACGTAGTTCTAATACAGAACGCGATTAGCGCTTTAGTAGCGCCTTGTTAGCGTTTCAGTAGTGCCTTGTTAGCGCTTCTTGTACTGCAGTTACTGCTGCGGATTAGCGCGTACACTGCGGTTCCCGTTCGGACATGTGGGACGCTGAAATAGAAACTCCACAAATGCTGTTAGATACGCAATTAGTGCATATCTGTGTGGACGGCCCAACTCCCAGAAGGGCCTCTGGGTGCGCGAAATCTTTCGCCACCGAGATACCGACGGGTAGCCGACGAACCTTGTTCCCATGCTGAGGGACCGAGACACGGAGCTCTTCCGAAGGTGATTATTTTTTAACTGCGTGTCTTTGAAACGAGGGTCACGCATATCGAATAGAAGGCGATGAGGTCATACGCAATCAATTTGTCGCTCAAAGTCCCTGACTGAATCGTGTGCCCAACCGTGTGCTTTGAGAGCCGCTCTTTTACTTCCTCCTCTTTCACCACGAAAGGAAAAACAACAACGGGATCGCCGTGCACGCGCAGTTCCGCAGCAGAACTGTAGCAGCAGCTAGCAGCAGCAAGCACGGCACAAGGAGCGTGAGAGCGCTTAAGGCCGGTTCAGACACTTGCGTTTGAGTGCGTTTGACTGCGTTGCGTCGAGAACCGAAAGCGAGTCACCGGCACATCTGTGCTCCGTATGAAACGTGGAATCCAATTCAAGGAATCATTCTGGCACGCGATATAAGCAGCAGGGATGTCTTGGTTTGACGCCGCCGCAACGCAGTCAACCGCAGTCAAACGCAACTGTCTGAACCAGGCTTTACACTGCGCTACTGAGGCGCTAACCGAGCGCCTGCTCAAGCGCTAACAGAGCGCTACGTCATTCGCAAGTCGGTGCCACATGAGCGCTGCTTCTAGCGCTCATGAGGCGCTAACTTAGCGCTCGGCTGTATGTGCACGTGTGAACAGGCCTTTACGGTGCTTGTCCTGATTCAAACAAGGAGGGGTGCGAATCGAACCACGCATCGTTCTGTAGCGCCGCGAGCTTTAACTCCACGTGCTCCGAGGCAGAAGTGCGGTAACACCCTCGGCCACCGATCCCACTGGTTATCATCAAAATGGCGGCGTCCATAAGCTTTGTTCGTGAGATTTGTTCGTCCCGTTTGTTGGATTGCAGGTGACCTGAGAATTTAAAGCTGTGACTAGCGAGCTCGAGAATACTATTTTCTTAGTCCCCGTACCGCAAGAGTGGTGTTCTTTGGTCTCTGCTTCGAAGTGACGGCACGAGCTAGATCGAGGATGACAAAAACGCTTTACAAAACTGCAGGAAACAAATACTTCAAGGGGTACTTCGGCGATTTTTATTACGAAAGCATTAACTGTCTCATAGAGCGAGCTTACGTCATCAGTTTGAAGCGCGAAAATGGCACCTAGTTTCCGCAATCCCAATAGGAGCGAAGTAAAGCTGATAGATTTCGCCTTCGGTTCCATAGGCTGGCGTGCGTCGACGGGGCTTCCATTGGCCGCTGCGCTCGTCAGTTTCCACGACCGCTCACCCCATGGCGCTGCGTGTCCATCGGCGCGCCGTTAACACGGAGCGCAATAGGTCAGCATGCCCAGGGGAGAACGCGCGCTGACCGGCGACGAAAAGTACGCAGCAGACGAAAAAGGGAGCGGAGGAGCGGCTTGCATGCTTTCGCATACACAACTCATAAGAAATGCTTAGGTGTGCCTCTATCTTTTTTGAGCTAACCTCAACTAACTATTTTCTCGAAACAATCGGTTTTTACTGTTTCCGGTATGCAATATAGCATCGCAAAAATCGAAATAGTAATTGTAAAATCGGCAAATGGAAATGACGCAAAAAACGAAGATGCAAATATACCCGCGTTTTTCAATGCCGTGACGTTAGAGGAAGGCAGGCTTGCGGGTCGCGTGGGAAGTCTAAAAATGAACTACGCCGAGCATTTGTTTCATGCTGCTGCGCGGGAGCTGGAGCGAGCTTCAAAGCATTCACTTGACATCATGAAACTCTTTGTAATCAGTTGGGGACAAAGCGTACAGCCCAAATAGTGAACTCCCGCCTTCCCCGGACGCCACTTTTTCATTGTTGCTAGTGGAGCCTTTCACTATAAAAAGCACGGTGAGGACCGAAATTGTAAATTCAGAAATTTCGCGAGAAAAATTTATTTGGGTAAAATGTTCGGTTTACTTTTTCAGCGATGTGTTTTTGTGTGTGTACCAAATTTCAGGCAAATCAGGAGCTATGAAGAAAACGGCGCAGTATCCCTTTAAGTCGGGGGTCAGAGTGCTTATGCCCGAGTCCCACTAGAGTGACAAACAGAAACAAACGACAGCGACAGCCTCAAACCAGACTCTTTCGCGACTTGACAGGCTTTGTAGAGTCAAGGAGGCTATGCTCAAACACGAGCATCATGCACGCGAGGATACCTTCGGTAGGCTTGCAATCACTCGTGCTTACTTCACGAGCACCGAACCACTAAACGCCTGCCAAAGATACCATCGTTATACTTCGTCTCACCTTATGTGCGAGCGAAGGCAAAGCTGGAAGCGCGAGCACGAAAGCTCCGTGCCTCCATGCTTTGCTCGAGCGCGCGAGCTGGGCAGAAACGCAAAAAGCGCTGGTCTCGCGCTTCTAGCTTTAGCTTCGCTCGCAGATAAAGTGAAACGAAGTATAGCATGCTGCATGGGTTTGAGGCGTGTCGCTGTCGTTTGGTTCTGTTTGTCGCTCTAGTGGGACTCGGTAATTATACCTGATACAAAAGACAGTCTGCAAACAAATTCGAACGCAAGTCACCACGAGATGTGTGCACCGAATGCCGCATGGCAGCGATTTCAAGGAGAAACTTGACACACTGCATTCGAGCCACTGATACCAAGGTGACTAGCTGACTGTCGTTTGTAGGATGTATGATGTCTGAGTCCCACTAGAGCGACAAACAGAAACAAACGACAGCGACTGCCTCCAACACATGCAGAATGCTCGCGATGGTACCTTTGGCAGGCGTTTAGTCGTTCGGTGCTCGTGAAGTAAGCACGAGTGATTGCAACCCTGCCAAAGATACCCTCGCTTGAATGATGCTTGTGTTTGAGCATAGCCTCCTTTATTCTAGAAAGCCTGTCAAATCGCGAAACTCTCTGGTTTGAGGCTTTTCGCTGTCACTTGTTTCTGTTTGTCGCTCTAGTGAGACTCGGGCATTAGCACTGTGACCCCGGCTTTACAGTGGTGCACCCCATTTTAACGCACGGTACACGCACGTCACGTACTGCGAACGTTAGCAAAGTTTACACATTGCAGAGCTTCGGATTAGCGTTTTTCCGTGAGAACACGAGACACAAACATATCGTGCTTGATGTGTATCTATTGTATTTCCTTCGTTAATATGTGTGTAAAAGATTGCGAAATAAAAAAAAAAACATTTCGCTTTTAATAACAATTTATAACAACATCTATGCTGAATGCTGCGCGTTGTTTTCAACACAATAAAGTGTTTGAAACGGAACTTACAACAACGGAAAAAGCTCACGCCAACAGGCCACCGGCGTAACACAGCAACAGGAGCGGGCAACCCGCCTGCTTTCTCCGCAGGCGAACCTCACGCAAACCAGATACTCTTAGCTCGGCGGCGCATAGATGCAATTGCGCCGATTACGAAGAGGTCAACCTTGAAACGGGTGTCGCTGGCTACAGGCGTCGAAGCAAACCCTTTGAAAGCCCTGTTAGCCGAGAGCTGACTTGATGTCGAGTGAATGGCGGTGGCGGTGGCAGCAACAACGGCAGGAAGCAGAGCGACACTTGAACGAGCGATCAAGGTGAAACCGGGCGAAACGTCACGCAGCCTTCCCATCCCACAGACACTCCTCTGGAAAGGCTAGGACGCTTTTTGGCCGTCGGCCCACGACGCACGTAAGGCGGCAGAGGGGAGGCTCGGCGCTTACGACGATCTAGCGACCCGCTGGCGTAACGCGGTGTGTTTTGTCTGGAGGCTGACCTTCGGGAGGGGGCCGGCATCGAAAGCATTACCGCGGACTTGGGAGGAAGTTATGAAAGCTTTACTTCGAGTTCTTTGTTGTTGTTGTTGTTGTTTATACAGATATTTGTGCATGCGGACGCCGAGATGGGAATCGAAGGAAGTTAAGCAAGCAAGCTACGAGAGGTTTGAGCTATGCTCTAATATAGGGAACGAATTGCTTGTCTCCTGATGCATATATCTTCTTTAGAATTATGAACCTGATGGTCGTAGGCAGTCGACATATCAATGTGTATATTTTATAACAAATTGTACGGTAAAGTCTTACACAGACTTGGCATTGAACTGGTATCGCATGAAATAGCTCGCGATCACAGCAAACAAGAAATGTAGAAACTTATAAATAATATATATTTTTCCTACTGACTCGATTACGTTGACAGACACCTTTTTGATGTTATCACGACCCTGCAAAGTCTTGTGCGGAAACTAAGAAAAACAATATAACATCGCAACAGCTGATTTAGCTGCAAATATACCAAGTTCATTTATTTCCGGAATTTGAGAAATATTTGAACAGTACTTTACATATAATTTGTTTTCGGAGAAGTGCCCGTCGAGTCACATTTCTCGTGAGCTGTATCTGCCCGCGGAGCACCTAAAATAAGTTCAAAGCTAGCGCACAGCCGAGTCCACTAAATTGCTAAGAGAAATAAGCAGCTCTCAAAACCGAGATGAGAGCGAAAGCTCCTCCTCGCTAGTTGTAGCACAACGAGGCGACACACCCCTGACAGGGCGCTCTCCCGTTCTCGGGGCCCAGCCGGGGAACCTATCAGACGGTAATAACCTCAATTACGACATCAAAGCTTTCATTAACATCTGGGGCCTCTCGTGTTTCAGCCACCGGAACCCCGGGAACACGCCTCCCATTTAATTGGTCCGGACAAAATGAAATATAAGCTGTACTCTCAAAACTACACTTTCCATCACCGCAAACATAGAACAGGACATACGAAACAGATATTAGAGTCCGAACATGGTAAGATATGCGAATAATTTTATCTTTCAAGCTTAATTTGCACTTTTTTTTTTTCTTTGGGACAATACGAGGCTGATAAAATCCTGCTTTGTGGTCAGGCTGGTTACGGATATGACATGCCAATTTTCGCGCGACGGGCATTTTCGTCCAACTAGCT
Organism: Ixodes persulcatus; assembly: GCA_013358835.2. Lineage (NCBI taxonomy): Eukaryota > Metazoa > Arthropoda > Arachnida > Ixodida > Ixodidae > Ixodes > Ixodes persulcatus. Next base: position 1,500,035 of record JABSTQ010009910.1, read on the forward strand.
TTATTAGGCGCAGTTATAGGTGCTCATTAATACCAGCTTTCAATAAAAAAATCCCGGCGATTATGTTTATCACGTTCGGACGATGTGGGCTACATCCCGAAGCCGGAACAATTCTGGCGCATTTTCCGAGTGAGCAGAAAACGCGAGGAGCGAACACGATCCGAGAGTCGCCCTCGTTGAAAATTCGAGGGAAAGCTATAATTTACGCCGTTCGAGCCACCACCGCAAGCGTAAGAACCAATTAACGTGAACGTGCCTCACGACCCTCACGTTAATCTTTGGACGTCGCTCGTTAAAGACGTGCCTCGTGGTAGGGCATGCAACGGGACGAAGCTGAGCGGTCTTTTTTTATCAGCCCTGCTTCCAACCGCAGAAAGGCATGATTCAGCAACACTGTAGATTGATCTTTAGATAATCGCCGTACAACTCAGGCATTGCAGCTTTCTTGTGTTCCCCTTAAGCAGCCCTTGTATAGGCGTTGTAATGTCGCGGGCGGCAGAATGCAGCACTCCACAAAGTTTTGACTGCGGAAGAAGTAGCGCAAAGCATCTAATAAAGCGGCACTCTTATACCCGGATGCCTCTCATAGTGTTTCCAACGATTCCCGAAGTGCATTCTTAGTAACTACGGAAGAACGTTTTTGCAACCTCCCGTTACAGCTTCGAAACGTTTCTACTAAGTATACGTATTTTTGAGGTCACACAACTAATATTTTGTACCTTTCAACGCTTCCGCACGAAGCTAAAACAAGCGCAGTTGGTAAACGCCTGATGTCGTTGAAAGCGGATAAAGAGACAGACATTTACGACAATTCCAACGAAAGAATCGAGAGCACTCGGTGAATGAAAGACGAGATTATGAAAGTTGCGAGACGCTTTTTAATATTCCGCGCCAACGCCTCGCCTGCCCGTCCTTGCTCACCTGTACTCTGAGCAGGTATTGGACAAGAACACCTCGTCAGTGTTCGGCGAGAATTCGGATCCAATCATGAGCTTCGTGTCTAAGTAATGGCGACCGCCAATGTTGCTCGACGGAATTTTGAAAAGCGTATATTGGAAGTTGATTTTTCTACCCTCTATAAATGGCTTTCCCCGGGATCCATCTTTCGCTTTCGTGAGTGTTACGTTTAATCTCGCTTTCCGAAGTGACCCACTCACGCACGCTGGCTGTGCGTTTGAAAAGAATAGAACGAACTCGAAGAAAGGAAAAAGCAAAAACAAAGCCTTTTTTTATCATTCTGTGTCTCCGGTTAAGATGGAAGAACTCGAATGCTCGGAATGTGATTTTTTCGAGGGTGCAGGGAGGAATGCCTTCGGCTTCCATGTGTTCGGTAGTTCAATTCATTGCCACTCTAGGAATACTTCATTTTATTAATTCGAGAGCATTACCTGTCCCATGGAGCGAACCGGCCTTATCAGCTCTTGAAGCAGCGCCAAACGGCACCTAAATTACCCTCTCCCATGGAGCGAAGGCTGTAGTCTGTAGCAGCCACCAGCAGCCTATTGATTAAGTCGTGAAACCGAGCAAGGGGTTCAGAATGCGCGTGTTTGAACTTCCAAAAAGGAAAACTTCGTTGAAATATCGTCCCACCTGCCGGGGGTATGTGGAAGAGCAACGGGAAAACAAAGCAAACGCCCCTGTACACAGCGAGAAACATCTCACCAACTCGTATAATATATATATATATATATATATATATATATATATATATATATATATATATTTATAAAGACAGTTCCGAGGGCTTACCTTGCTCCGTTTCAATATGCGCACTCGATTAATCGAATCTATGCCGGAGTAATTTCGCCTACTGTTTGTGTTTATACTTTTACACTTCATGTGGTAAACATTTCTGCCGCGACCTACTACGTTTGCCGTTTAATGTTAAAAAAAAACACACACACACCACTTTAAAAAAACCTATTTACGTCGCTGAAAGTACCAGTGTAACAGTAAAAGTTCAACAGACCTCAATTGGCTCTGCAGCGCACATTAGGTTTTGTCTAAACCGCACGTTTTGGTGCGAGCCAGACAAAACGTCCGCACAGCCACGCGAGTGCGCTGTCCAAGATCACAGCCCCCGGTGGTCACCAGCTTAACCCGGATCATGTCCACTCGAGGCTGCGTGCAGCAATCGACGACCGACGGGCCTCTAGAAATTGGAAGATGGCGAGCCAATGATGCACTGCCCCCAAACACACACACACACGCAAAAAATACTGCAATAGCAACAAACAAGAAAACAGAAGCAAAGAGCGAGGGACGGCTATTAGTGCGTACTTCATAATAGCCCCTTGGTCTCTGAACGAGAGCATCGTACGCGGCGTCTGCAACCAGCGACGAAGCAAAAAACGCCGCAGAAGCGGTCGGACGAGGGTTCGGTCGCTGGGAAAACAGCGGCTCGCCTCTCTCGTCCACTGGTGGGCCACTTGGCCCCGAGGCATCGCGGGGAAGGGGGCCGGCCGTCTCGGCTGCCAGATGGCGCGCTGGCCCGCCGATATCTGAACAACGTGACACTATAAAGCCTTCGAAAGCGGCGAAGAAGCGCCCTCTTCTTCTCGCACCACCCGAGCCTCCTTTTCTTTTTTCTTGCTTACCCCTTTAGCGCCGCAGACAGTGTTGCTGCGTGCGTGCGTGCGTGTGCATGCGTCTGTGTGTGAGAGCGTATTTGGTGGGGTCCGGCATGGAGCGTCAGCGCGGTCTCGGTCTCACGTTCTAATAAGCGCAAGTTCGATCCGGAGACCGAGATTAGGGCCTGGAAGGGCTTGTCCGGTTCGCTGGTCGGATTCCTGGTCGGCTAGACCCCGATACACAAAGAGGGTCGCCAAGGAATGTTGTGTCAAAAAATCAATGAAAAAGAAAAAGAAACAAACCGATAATTTGTTGGCGATACCGACGTCCGCGAGTGTGATTCCCTCGCGTAGAGGTCCGGGTGTCTGAGCTGCGGTTTTCAGTTTTGTGTTTTTGCCAAGTTGTTGGCTGCGTCGTGAGTTGAATGCGGTGACCGGTTAGGGTATTACCGTAATCTCGAAGCCGGTTATGGGCCTTTTGGCAACACGTCTGGGACACTGAACCTACGTGAAAACTCCCAAGGCCAAACGTTTGCTCAGCAGAAGCGAGGAGACACTCAACCATCTTCATCAATGAATAAAAATATCCCATCGACAATGACAAAACGTACTGCTCTCAAATTGCGACGGCTGTCTTCGCCACAGACGGTTAATTTGGCCAGTGCACCGAATATACTAACGTGAGATCTTTAACCTGCATCATGATTATGCAGTTGAGATCGATGGCATGCACGATAGGAATACTCTCATTACTATAAAAGCCGACAGGACTGTGATGTAAACATCTTCTGGGTGACGTTTGTTTTTTGCTTTTTTTTAATTTGAAAAAAGTCATTTATAGTTGTTTTAACAAGGCTATATGAATCATAAACAGAAAAGTTTATATAAATCAAAACTGGTGGTAATAAGATTGAAAATTAATGAAAGAAGAACGACCGACTTGTTTCGTCATTCACATTACCCCCTAACTTCTGCTTACAACGAACGTGATACTACCATAGAGACCGTAGTGCGGTTTGTATTCGCAATTCGGGAAAGCTCCTTTGCCTAGTCAGGCCGAACCTCGCACAATTTAAGTCCCTAGTGGCCAAGAATTCTTTATCTGGTCGAAGGGGGGACGCCGTAAATCAAATGTGTATAGGCATTTGTAGTTTTCCAAGGCTGTTCCCTGTCGCCGCTCTTGTTCATTGCTCGGCGAACGTGACCACCAAGGACATGTCTTCTCTACCATCATCGGCGTATTGAACGTGTTAACTAATTACCTTCTAAATCGAGCCGTCGTTTGGAAATGAAATAACAAGGAGGGTCTTCGAAACTGTGCCATGCACAAAGACGCCGAAGGGAACCAAAGTTCCGGCTAAAGGTGTATTCCCACCGCGTTCAAAGCTCAGGAAAAAGGTCCGCAGAACAGAAAAATATGCGTACCACCATAGCCTCCTATATACTGACAAAGCCTGGCAGATCGCAACGAGAAGCGGCCGCCGAAATGGAAAAGGTGGAGCGACAGACGACGGATGAGAGGAGAGCCACGTGACTGACGCCCCACTGCGGCGAGACGCCGAAACAAACTTCTCCCGACCGAACAAGTGTGTTTCGGGTCCTCGCCGCTGCAAAAGCTGTGCGCTGACGTCCAGGTCCGCCGAGAAATGGCTTTTTGATGCTCTGTGCTACCAGATCCTCGCGCTCCAAATCTGCGACCGGCCACTCTATGGCTTTGCCGTCGAACTGCCAGGCTTTGTGAGTATAGAGGAGGCTATGGTACCACTTGATTTCGATATCTTAAGAAAGGTTTTAGACCCACGGACCTGCGGCGCTATATCTCCAACTCAGAATGTGACGGTACTCCCATCTGCCGAGGAAATTCCCTCGTGTGCTCACCGACGATGTAAAAGAACGCGAGTAGTCGAGCACGCTGATTCTCAAAATCACGCCACGCGCCCAGAAACTGAGGGAGACGAGGAAACGAGAGCGCGGGGAAGGGGAGGACGTTCGGTTTCTCGGCGCATATTCTTTTCCCTCCCGTACAATTCGTGTCCAATTAGTGTCTGGTGCGCCTATTTTTCTGGAGCCAGTCAAGGACAATCAGTAGCATTTCTGAATAATTCAGTCGACCCAGAGTTCGATTCACCCACATCCCAACACGGAGCGCGTCCTGCGAATCAAGCCAGCGACTACTCGAAGGAAAAACCAGATATCGCATGGAAGAAAAAGCACCGGCACGGTTAAGGGCACACGCAAAATCCGACCCCCGCACTCGGTGAAACCAGTCGCCGCAAACGATGCCGCTGCCGATCAGCAACAATCTATTACCATACGGCGCCGGCTCCTGCCGCGGATCACACCTTGCGCAGGAAATAAATTTTCGACCGTAATTCTGCTTAAGATGAAAGAAAAACAAATGACGAAACACCACGTTTCAGCGGCGTTCTCCGAAGCTCCTAGAGAATCGCGTTCGCCCGCAAGAGGAGGAATCCTGGTTTGGCGGCATTTCTTTGAGGCTCCCGCAGAAAGTAGGCAACGACCCTCCGCGCTGGAGGAAGGTGGTGTGGGCGACCACGCTGCTGCACGCAGCCGGCGGCGCGTTGCTCACGAGCGGCGCAGGAATCCATTGATGATGGGGCAGCCGTTACCGGCTTCCTCGCGGAATTAATTCTGATTGAACTCATGCCTGAAGGCTCACGAGCAAAGTCCGCCCCCTCTGCCTTTGGAGGAGCGTCTACCCGTGAATCGGGGACCTCCGGGAGTCGCTGCAAAATGTCGGTGGGGTACACTCGACCGGATGAGTGACGGGCCTCCTGAACAGCTTTAAGGTACCACGGCGGCGGTCACCTCGAATGGCTACAAAAAGGTTTTTAATTTATTAAAATAAATATAAAAGTACGTACTCAAGAGCGGTTTCGCTAACACACTCCCTCTTTCCTTTTCTTCTTTGGGATCCTAGTGAAGATACTAAAGACGTAAGTTAATATGCTAATTTGATAATTAACGAATTAATATTGCCCCATACTTCTAAGTTTTCCCCCAGTAATTTTTTGAGGTGGTGATACTTTTACACCACGTATAATCACTATTACAACAAAAAAGAGTACGATAGCGTATTTTATTAAAAATTCGGTTGAAAGTCTTAAAAAAATTAATAAAAAATATTGCAATAAAGATTAGTTGCTTTTTAAAATATAATCTGAAACAAAAATTATCAAAAAATTCTCGTCCACTTCTGTTATATAATACCGAGTAAGCGGTATAAAATTATCATCCTCTTAACATTAGTAATGGGGGAGTAAAACTAGAAGCACGGACAATATTCACTCGTTCATTCAATAAATCACCGATTCACTATATTAACTTGGCCTAACAGCCATATGAAAACGAAAGATATGTTCGGAAAGTTAGCTTAAAGTTTATATTTCTTTTAATATATTAGAAGCCGTTTTGAACCCATTCTAGATTTCCGCAGTGCGTATGAATCTAGGCAGCATTTCGCGTAGGTATTAGGTAAGTAGTAGTATAGTAGCATGATTACGTCTTATTAAGGTTTCGGTGCGAAAATCTACCTTTAGGCCGTGGGAGGATACGGAATTAAAAAAGCAAGAGGTGTCTTCCGCGTGGGATGCTGCCTAATGATCATTTGTTATAACAATATTTTGACTATAACAAGCGTCACAGTTAAGAGTCTCAAAAGCCGTAATTATAATACAAATAATCAAACACGATTACAAAAATTTCCCAATATTTCCTCGTTATCGTTAACAATTGTACAGATTGTGATACATTCGACGGATTACAACATAGGTTAGAGAAAAAACTACGGATAAAACTCTGTCCTCTGCCGAACATGCTTAAGATTTATCCACTAGCATTTTACTAATTTAAACAGTGTGCATCGGAACTCTGCTAAAGTCGAACGAAATGTTCATAGCCATTTTTTCCCCGTACCCTGCGTTTATCGCACGGCGCTCGTTGCCCCCGTTGAACAACGCGCGTGTAACTCTGCGTGCAATTTGGGGCAGTCATTAACGCTCCTCCGAGACTGTTAACGAGCCGAACAAATCGTGCTCACAAGGAACCGTCAGCCGATTGGCAACGAATTCACCGGGACCGCACACACTCTCTACGGGAGCCTTTCTACCGACGTGTCGATTGTTGTGCTCGCAACAACTACGCCAAGAGTACCGGCGGGCGGCTCTTCCGAGGTGACAGGTCAGAGAGGTTAGTAAGTCAAAACACGGAATAAAATGAAAATAAGCAGAGCGAATAAGAGGAGAGACGGTTAAACGGTTTCTTTCCTACCTCTTCCACGAAAACACGCAATAAGTATGTAAAATTAAGTCATAGACGACTATACGCTCGTGAGTTATCATTTCAAAGATTAGATACACAGATTGCATGATATAAGGGTTATAGTGTGGAAATGCGGTTCGATGCGTGAACGCGCGCGTGAGTGCGTGCTCATATCCGAGCGCGCATGTCTCTGCGTCCGCACTTGCGTGCATCGTACTTTAATATAATTATCCGCGAAGGCCTTCACTGCAATAGACTGAATTGCATTGTGTAAACAACGAATGTTCAAAGTGCGCTGCCCGTGGCTCGAGCACGGTGTAAACTAATGGAAGGCCTCGTTGTTTCGGCAATCGCCGGACCGAATGTCGTGCGCTCGGCAAGAAAACAATCCCCCCGATTGCGCTCGATCCCCAGAGACCCGGTAACCCCGCGCCTCGTTCCACGTCCATACCGTTCTCCCCTCCCGCTGCATCCTCCCAAATAACGGTCCCGACAGAAACCTCCGTCTGACCTCTCGCCTCATCGGCCCGCTCGCTCGCCCGCTCGCTACGAGCAGCAGCAACAGCGAGCGCGCTCACACGAGGATGCAAGCGACTCGGACAAGCAGCGCACCACACAAAAGACGAAAGCCGAGAATCAACTAGGGAAGGTGTTGACCTTAAGAACGTGAGCAGCGCACGCGCGCATGTCGTGTAGGCAACGAGGCGGCGTTCCCGCGGCCCGCACGATGTCGGGCTTGCACCGGAAGTCTCCCAACTCGCTCGGCGTCTTCCGCGTGAGAGCGCGATGATGCCTCTCCGAAGAGTCGTCGTCTCCGCCGCCGCCGCGGGGATACCGGAGGGTTAAAGGGCTGCCTGGCAAGGTGCCTCTTCTTCGAGGACCCCTCTTCGCTCCCCAAGAACAACAAGCGGGCATCCGCCCTCGCCCGGCCGCTTGTGCGCTGCTCTGGTCGGCCTTGCCTCGGCGACGTTGCAGCGTAGAAGACGCCTGACAATGGGCCGACCGGCGGCATTCGGAGTCGCATCTCCCGCTGCAGCTCGAACAATGGCGCGTATTCTGCCGGCAATTTTATCGTGCATCACATGAGCCAGACAAAGGTTGCGGGGAGGAAGAAGTGTACGGCGCGGCGGTTACCGGGTTAGACGGGAGAGGAATATTCCGGACGGATGTGATCCGGTGCGCCGAAGACGCGACTTGCGACGCTCGTCACGACGGTTTAATCAAATCGGCTGCCAGTGTAAATTCTCTAAAGCAATATTGAGCTTGGGGAACGGGACGACCATAAAATTGCGCTGTGTTGGAATAGCGGTGGCAGGCTCATTCTGTTTGTCGTTTTTCTTTTTATTAACCTTTTAAAAAATATTGAAAAAAGAAAACGACCGGATTTATTACGAATTGTTTCTTTATTGAATTTGAAGCTCGTTGTGTGCGAACAATGTGCATTTGTGTGTCGGTTGCATCTGCTGGAATTCAAAGCTTGGCCTGTTTTTGCGTTTCTATTAAAACTGCGCTACTCGCATTTTTTTCACTGGCGGACATTACATCTTGGATGTAGCTGTGCGTGAAGAGGAAAATGAGAACCTAAACGTAATTAAAGGAAAGCGAGGAATACTCTAGGTTATAGATATCCGCAAACAAACATTTCGCGTTGGAAACAAACACACGGATCGTGGAACACTGACCAGCAAACGAACTGCAAAATCAATAACTTCATAAGGGACCAGGCAAATTTATCGGTGCTTCTCATAAGACGAGTAACAAAATTGTAACGATGCGAATTACTCCACCCCAGAAAACGTATCAAATCTTATGCTAAATATAACCAGCTACTGGTGTTAGTATGTCACCAACAAACAAATCTAAGCGCAAGCTTCGTGTCACCATTACGAACTGCTTCACCTTCCCTTATGCCCGAAGTCACACTGCTCATAGATCCTACAAAAGACAGTGTGCAAACACGAGTCACCGCAATATCCGTGGTTCGAATGCCGCGTGCCAAGTTTTCTCCTTGAACTCATTGCCAGACGGCATTCGAAGCAGGGATCTCGCGGTGTCTCGCATTCGAATATGAATGCAGACTGTATTTTGTGTGAAGCATAAGCAATGTGACCCCCGGCTTTTAGCAAGAAGCTTCATACGTATGCAGGCTTCGAACATGTCTACAGTCAGTTTCGAAACGATAGCTTCAAGGAGCTCGTGTAGCGGAAAAGTCGGCGTCGGCGAAGCACGGGAAAACCCTGATTGGTCGATAGGGTCGTGACATCATAGACACGTCCTCGAAACGCACGTCACGCGTGAAAGGAAAGTGAATAAAACATGACATGTCACGCAAATTAAAGGTCTCCGCATCCATCAGATGATTTCGCGTTATAAAGCAATTAATTTGACTGAAACTCTAGAAGGAGAATTATGCGACGAATAACTGACGAACTTCGCGCGTGCTGATGCCACGCGCAGAGCAGAAGCCGCCCGGCAAAGTTCATCGATTTTTCGCAGCATATTCGCCCCTGGAGTCCAGCCCTTACAGAAAAATTCGAAGAATTTTAGGTTTAGGAGACTCGAACCCACGACCCATCGGTTGGGAGCCAGGCACGCTTCCCAGTGGGCCACGCAGACACGCCCCGCACGACCTGGGAACGAGTGGGGTGTACATTTAGCTATCGCGTTCCACTCTTCAAAGGCAGACCTTGAGCGTGCTTCAGTAACTTTTTCAATGACCAATATGACAGAAGTGCTGCAATGTACAAGAAGGAACCACGTCTCCATCAGTGTCTGCAGTCTGTCTTTTCCGTGATGCGTGACCCTGGGAGCTTCGAGGAGCATCCAAGAGGTCGCCCGGGGCGACCCACGCGCCGTCCCTAATAAAAACCGAAAGGCTCTTTCACGCCTAAACCCTCGGTGGCCGGAAAGTGAATCAGGAAGTCAAGGCGGCGGGGGACAAAATGCGCACCGAAGGAGTCAGCGCTCCAACCATACTCGGGTTCTCCCTAAACGATGCATCGCAGCCGCAGCGAACCCCACGATCCATCCCAGCCAATCCAACGCCAAGAACGCGCCACGTGTCCATCCCCCCCCCCCCCCCCTCGCTGCGTCCCTCCCTAAGTTCAATAGGCATTGGATATTGCCTCGGGTAGCTCGTAGCGTCGTCTGCGGTCCGTCGTTCGGTGAAACGAAGCATCGTGCCTGAATGGAGACGCCGTCGCTAGAAGCCCCGACGCCCGTATTGCCTGCCGAGTCCGCATCACGCAGAGCCACCCAGAAATCATGAGTCTATTTGTAACCGGCTGCATTTTCCAAACGCCCGGTCCCCCGAGCAAATGCCCGAGTTCGGAGCGTTTCGGTGCTTCCGGCGGGTAGAAAATATCGGCGCGCAAAGAGAAAAAGGAAGGTTATTTCCGTTTCTGCCGAAATGGACAGAAAACTATAAATGGGGGGCCGCTATTACACGTTCATGCGGCCCACGTAATAAAATTCGGCTTCCCCTTCCAACTTCCTTTCAGCGACAGGCAGGTGGATTGGAGAAACGGAGAAGAAAAAGACAAGCGCGAGCAACCAAAGGGAATGTACAGAACGTCTACCCCTTCGTCTCCCCTCAAACCCGGCATTTGGTTGTTTTTCTTTTGCTTCGTATATTGTAGAAGTCACGAAATACAAGCAAGCAGGCGGCAAGGAGATGACAAATCTCGAGACTCCAGCCACCTGAGTGTGGCGCGCTCAGGAGCCACTATACTCCATGTCGTTTTGCGATGTACCCCATTCCAGCCAATCCATAGCTGCAAATGCATCCCGTCGCTGCGCTCCCTGCGTGTCGCTGCGCCCCCTCCAGGAGGCTACGTGACACTCACACGGCTCTGGATTGGCTTCGTTGGCTTCTAAGGTCCTCTATACGCCATGATAGGGGGAAACAAAACTTGTACGCTACTCATTACAAGTATTCAAATTACTCGTAAACAATTACCTTTTGGAGTGATTTCGTAATTCGGTTGTATACATTTATTATAAAGTAATAATGAAGTATTATAAAGTTATGACACGAGTATTCCGATTATATTAGGAATTATACTAAAGTTACTTATAAACGATACTATTTTTGTCTTGCCCTTCCTAATAGCCCCCTTATATTGCTTAAGCTTCCTAACAAATAATCCCTAAACCAAGTCTCCGGCGGGAGGATGCATGGCTTACCGAAATTGCTGGATTAAGAAGATAAGTATTTCATAGTTCGGTGATCCTAATCCAACAATGGACTGCACGAAAAACCCGTCCTTTTCAACCCTGCAAAAAAATTCTGTCGTTTCAACATTCTGAAGTAAACGAAAAAGCAACCGTCACTTTTCTTTTCGAGTAATCGGGTAATCTAATGGAATAATTTTTAACCGAGAGTAATTCTAATTGGAATCAATTACGTTTTTACCGAACAACGTGTACAACACTGCGTCAAAGGGAGTATTGGTGGCGGGCCCTCCTTCTATAGCTTCTTGTTTGTCGAGGAATTCTAGCGAAAGTTCGCGACCGTTTGGACTTTGCATATCTCGCAAGGTGAAGCGTCGTTCAGGGCTTTCCCTAGTTCTCACCGTAAGCGGCTTTCTAAGTTGAACCTTGTCTTAATTCTCTACTTTTACACCAAGTCGCGAAATGATGCAGAACCAAATAAAATAGCGACAGAACGGGAACACGATTTACGATTCCAGCGGTTGTCTTACGCTGTGCGACTTCTCCGTTACATGATTACGTGGCTTCCGTGGCTACGATAATTTTATTTCCCGAATCCTGATTGGGCCAAGTATGAGCGTACGTCCTTTAATGACGTTTATATTTTCGCGAAGATTTTAATCGTTTGTGAACTTTATGAACACGAAAGAAGTACACTTTACAAACCACAAGCACGGAAGAAAAAAATACGGCTACGGTTGGCGTATTCTAGCATTGTGACTACTGCATGCACAAACTACGCGTAAAAAGAAAAAGAAAAAAAGGAAAAACCACAAAAACTAATTGTCAAATTCGCACAAAGTATTTTTTTCTTTTTTTGCCACTCAGACGTTTTAAAAGTGACGAAATGCAGACGTCACGTTCAACGCGCCGGCTCCTACTTTGCACTGCCTCGCATTAAATTCAGTGCTAAAAAATAATTACAAAAACGGAACTTGAGACTTTATTAATCTTAACTTTAGAACGCTGTCCTAATCGATAAGCGCGCCCTCCTCTCTGCCAAGATTTTGGAAGCCTCGGATATTCTCTGGGAAAGCGAACAACGCAGCTTGCCTCGCCATTTAACGAAGCAAAATAAGGATCGACTATCGTTAGCGCATGAACTGGCCGGCCATCATTTAAATCCGAGTCTGACCAGACCCTTGGCATACGGGAACGAACATTCACGCACTTGCAAGATAAAAAGAGCTCCCAAATGCACGTAATGATCTCGCAGGGAGAATGGCTATCGGTACTTAAGCAAACCAACTTTGCCCGGTCCCCTATTTCGCTTTAAAATTCGAAAAAAAAAAAACCTGCCCGTTATCGGTACACACAGTGCAAACCAGATCTCTCGCCGCGTTCCGCACCGACGCGAGCAACCGCAATCAAAAGATCTTGAAGCGCGGCGAGAGTGTTTGATTCGCTGCCAGCAGCATCCCACCTCCCCTCTCCCCGTCAGCTCGGAAAGTGGCAGTGCCACTTCGAAAACCACCACCTTCGCCTGTCCCCCCTTCGGTCTCAGCCGGCGTTCCAGCACGAATAGAGACGCCTCTTTCTCGAAGACATCAATCCGGGACGCTTCTCGACAGCAGTGGCGGCAACAGAACGCAATTCGGGCAAAGCGCCACTGGACCGCATCCGACCCCCAAAGATCCATTGATCTTCCAAAAATCGCAATCTGTTTCTCTCCTTCCTGCGTTCCCCTCTCTTTCTCTCGCTCGTTCGTAAAAAGCCTCCAGCGTCGGAAATGCCCCCAAAACCAGTTCGCTGGCCAGCATGCAAAGGAGGCATTGCCGCCGTGCTGGCGGCACGCTCATCCTCAGCCTCCTTCTCGTCATCCCTGATCAGACCACCTCCTCTCTCTGCGGGCTCATAAGGAAAGAAGAACACACGGCAGCGAGCAACGCAGAAGAGGAGCATCTCCAACGAGTTCGTCTCCGGCAAACACCGAGCCAACAACGAAACGACTCCCGAGTTTCTCCGAGTGTCCGCGACGTGGCGGCACCGGTTTCGTACTTGGGCAAACTTTTTTGACGAGTCGGTTTCGAACAGAAAGAAAGAAGAGAAAGATAAGAGAGGAGTGTGAGTGCGCGAGGAATATAGAAATAAACAGAAGATGGCGGAGGGGCGGGCGAGCGGGTACGGGGACACAACTTTGTTTTAAATTTGTTCCCTAACGCGCGGAGAACTTCTCCGAACCGAGACACAGGTTTCCTTCCCTCTATACTCCGTTTCACGTTGTGATGGACCGCACTGGATGGTACGAGCGATCCCAGCAAATCTAACGCTGTGAATGAATCGCGTGACCAGGCGCAGTGCACGTCCCTGTGCCTCTCCCGAAGGACGCTGACGCGACGTTGGATTGGTTCCGACGGCTCTCAGCCTTCTCAGCGCTTGATCGTATAAGCGAAACGGATTACAGTCGGCGCCCGAGGATATCACGTAAGAGGGGGAGGGGGCCGTAATATAGAGAGGGAGAGAGCAAGGGTGCCGGGGAGGGAGACCGCGGGATGGTTGGGTCACCGTCGGCGACGCCGCCTGCTACTCGGCAGGACGAACTTGGCGACGGGGGGAAGGTCGTTGTTTTCTTGAAGGAGCGACTCGTAATTGAAGGCAAAGCACGCAGCCGACGGCGGCAGGGGCCAGCCTACCTTCGGCGTTTATTCAAGATACCTGCCAGAGACCCGAGGAGGCGCCGACAGAGCTCGGGAGGTTCTTATAGGGGGCGTGGCCGATGGATCGGCGACGCTGCAGTCAGCGCGGTTCGCGCCGAATTACAGTCCCGGTTGGCAAATAGAGAGGAATGTCCACTAGGGCCCCTAATATGCTATCGGGATTTGTTGAGGAGCCAGAACTTTTTGTTCTTTTCCCGGGTCTGTTTCGCTCAGACAGAAAGAGAGAGAGAGAGAGAGAGCGCGTTAAGCAGCAACTAATGTACGGAGGACGGTTGAAGCAGCCAAGGATTCTTCACTCGCTCTTCTTCGGGAGAGCCCCGTGGGTGTTGCTTTGCCTTTGCCAACTTTTGCCCCAATAGACAGAGACTTGGCCCAAAAAACGTTGGCCAATGTTTCTCAACGCATCGGCGGCTCGTACAGAAAATAAAATGCGATGTATCTATCTTCTACTCACAATGCCACTTGCAAAAAAAAAAAAAAAAAATAGAAGGAGTATTGTAAACTTTAAAGGGCTGCGTACACTTCACGCATTCTTCTTTTGCCCGCATCCTCGTTTTTTATTTTCTCTTCACCATTTACCTTGCCTCAAGTTGGCTCCCCCCGCAGCTTTGGAGAGTGGAGAGCTAAGAGGAGTTTGTTCTATCCAGAAAGCCGAGGTTGTACGTCGGCCTTTTACGAAGGCAACGATGGATCTATGCATAGCCCTTTGGTTTTAAGGGTATCAGGCGCTGGAGGCCTTTCATGGGATGCTGAAGAGGTTGTTGAGAAAAGCGGGTCAGATGTGAATTTTACAGTATTATTTTTCCCGTGATTCTGAATATCAAGTTTGTTTTCCCGAAGATGTAACTAAACGCGAGAAAACACGAAAAGCCTCCGACCACTCGTTACGTCATAAAAAGATCTTTCGGCCGCCAAGCGCTTGTCGCTCGCCTGGGCAGCGGTGCAATTGCTAGCTTGCCAGGTATGTTCCCTTGCACTGACACCGGTCGTGACGTCTATTTTCCCACGTGTTTGAAAATAGCAAGAGTGCGCGTGCATAGCTTTGATAGGCGCTGAAGATGCGCTAGAGTGGAGATTCCGAAGACTCCTTTTATGGCGTAACGCTCCGGGAAGCAGGGGCTACAGCGATACTTTAAAAATTAATTTCTGCAGCCTCTTAAAAATAATCTCGATATTCGTTATCCCGGAGACCAAATAAATATGATTTAAGCGTTTTTACTCAAATAGAAAAAAACTGCTTCAGCTTCCCTTTAATACAGGATGTTTTCATAATCTATAATCTCTGCGCATTTTTTGGTGACTTAATAGGCATCCGACGTAAACAGGAACAACTGGTACACCACGTGCTTTGTTGGAAAACAAATCGAGGCATTTTAGTGGGTAAATAACGAATGACCACATCCTGGAGTGACTTACCGTGTCGCAAGCCTGGCAAGCATGGGTTTTACTGTCAAAACAAGACAAGCCCAATGAAGGTAGCAGACACTTCGCGAACCGAAATGCCGATAAGAAGGGGCTAATCAAAGTTTGATGGTCCAACTCCTTGCAGACGCGTGAGCCGGTCGCCGGGCACAGGCATGACGAGAACCACAATGTCCATCCAAAAGAGAGCGAAAACTATAAACCATAAAATAATGTGTACCGAGATTAAACTCTTCTGTTGTTCTTCCCTGGCCGTGTCCTATTATGACGTACGAAACCTCTACTAGCCTCACTACAGCAGCTCTGGCAAAGATCTGTGTTTGTTTGTGATGACGTGTAACTCTTGCCCTCCTTCCCATTATGCTAACGAGACTGACGAACCGCCCTAAAGATATGTTCTCAGAAATGACTCGCCGAATATCCAAACTTAGTGTATCAGGCGTTCTAACTCTTGTGTAGTCTCTTAAGAACTAACATCTAAGCCAAAAACCACAACGAAAGCACGAAGCATACCAACAGTCCCCACTAGAGATCGGAAGAACACCAAAGCTGGTAACCGCGCACTCTTTCGTGCAGCAGGGCCCCACTGCTTTGCCAAGAAGAAATGGCCGTCCCACCCCCCAACGGACTACACTGCCTGCCGCAGCACTCCCAGAGACGCAAACCGGAGACAAGGAAATTATACCAACTGGAACTGACAGAGGGACGCGGTCCCTGATCTTATCTCGAACCATCACGAGTCCGACGAAAATCGACAGCGATACGTACGGGCATGCATGCAGCACGGGTACCCACGTCCCCAGGCGCGCAGGGTTTGCGGTGCGCGAATTTCCCTCTGCTTACGGGCCAAACCCGCCAACGGAGAACCTCATTGTCGATGGAGATTGTGGAAGCCTCGTTTGGGCGTCTCTCCCCAACAAAGACGTATATATCACTTGGTCTGTCGAAGCCTTCGGCGGGTCCCTCGCGTGGCACTCCCGTAGGGCGTGCTTCGTGTGCGTTTGTGTCTAGAGTTCATTCGGCGTTTGTTGCGGCGGCGGCGCCGATTAAGCAGTTATCAGTCGGTGGGCGGCGTCGCGATAACATCTGCAGCTGAACAAACATCGAAATTGACTTAGATGAGGCACCGCTCGGGGATCTGTGACTTGGTCCCGAATTGCTGGAGATGAAATAATGCTTACTATCAGAGCGAGAGAGAGAGATAGAGAGAGAGGTATTTTGGAAGGGTGGAAATCACCTTTGATAATATCGGGAGTGCGGGTGGCCCTCGTACTCGCAAAGCGGTGCAAAGGGAAATAACGGCAGGGAGTCAAATACACGAGAACTATAAAGTAGTGCCATAATTTTCCGCGTGTTTGTAGTAGCTGAAGAAAATAATCCGGATCATGTTCTTACCATTTCTTTATCTTCTTTGTTGCCGCTACTACAAAGCGCCAGAAAGGTATGCGGCGAGCAGGTGTTCCAAAATGCGTCTCTGGCGCATCGCTACGTAACGAGGAGCACACCAATCAGAGAGCTAAGTGCGCGTCGTCGTTGGTAGAGTGAGGATGGGGGAAACAAAAGCACGTGGGCGCGTTTGGGGGGTCAAAAAACGCACGAGATACGTAAAAGCCAGACGAACGTGTAGGCCGTATTCTACAGAAGCGCCAATTTAAGAACTGTATAGCGGAATATATTTCGTGTTTGACTATATATAACAAACGATTGACCACATTGTTAGCTTTTTCCTGCGTTCTCTAGGCTTAAAGAAAAACGATGTAAAATTATTTTTGGTGTGCAGCTATTTGTCCCACTTGCCTTCTTCTCCAGCATGGAAAAAAACAATTTGGCATTCCACTTTTTAATATCAAACACTGATCTTTAATAGCGCGTGTTTGTTAACTCGGAGTACGTTCTCTTTGTATACCATTTCATTTATCATCCGCTATATTTTCTACTCAAATGAGAAACAGTCGAAAGTTTCACGATCCGCGACTCTCCCTCTGCAAACACCGAAAGTGCGACGACACGTCAGACACGACCCGGTTTCCGTCGGATACGTCTTCAGGGCACACCTCGCGGACACGCCACCTACGCACCCTACCAGCCGACGCGCGAAACAACCAACCCCAAAACAAAAAAAAACGGCAAACTTCAACAGACGAGCGGCGTGGTGTTCACGACAGTAAACCCCCGCTCGTCTCCGGCTGCAGAGGAGAGAACGGAAACGACCACAAACGCAGCAGAGCCGGTACACAAAGGATAACGACACAGCACAAAAACACCCATAACGCGAGCACCACGCGCGACCAAGCATCCCCCGACGCTGACCGCCCGAGAGCGACAACTTGGCCCGCGGTCGTCGGTCGCTGCCGCGGCACAGCCGCCCAGAGGGGAAGCCATCAAGGCCTGGGGAAGGCAGTCACGAAATGACATGGACGGCAAGCGTCCGTGCGGAGAAGTCCCTCCCGCTCGGCCGAGGGGGCAGCGTCTCCCTGCACCCGGTCGCGGATAGCGACACGCGATTAAGTCCTCCCGCGGGATAAAGAGGGGGCGCCCCGCGAGATCAAGACAAAGGAATGCACTTCCGTCATTCCGGATTCTGCCGGACGGCTGCCCGAGCCGTCCGGACGTGCTGGCGACTCGCCAGCTGTGCCCGCACGCCCGCGACGCTGTGTGCGTGCTTCGGGGAGCGTGCTGCTGAGAAAATGCCGTGCGTCCAGGGCTGCCTTTACCCGTATAATATCCTTTTCGGTTTCGATTCGGGGTTTCATTTCCCTACACCGCCAGAACCTTTCCCTCCTGCTGTGCGTACAAATATTTCGTCAAAAGTTAGGGTTTGAAAAAAAAAAAAAAAGAGAGAAGTAGGACAAACTGGCTAGTTCTGACTACTAAAGCAGGTAGTCTAGACAATCGAATTTAAGGCGTAAGCCATTTCGCTTGAGAACAGAAACGAGCAGAATAAAATAATAATATTACAAAAATGCAAAGGAAAGGGAGCAGCCTCGCGTGTTTTACTAAATCGAATATCAGCGTGCCTGAAACGAAGTAAGAAATACGAAGGTACCGGCCGGTGGCCTTCTTAACTTTAATGCGCATCGAAAATTGTCGCCACTCACGACGCTTCACACGGCTGCTCTAAATTCTCCAGTAAGAAACCTATAGACAAGCAAGAAACGTCGCTAATGATAGGGAAGACACGGTACGAGCGGGACGCGGACCTGCTACGGGAAAGTGTCGCTCCTGAACGGCGAGACAGGCCAAAAACAAAGCAAAGCGACTGGCCTGCCTGTAGTAGTGTTGAACGATGGCTCTCCTTAGTCGTGCAGCTGAGAATGGCTGGATCGAAATCGATTTAGTCGTATGTTTTGAAGGAAAAAAATATCGAGGGCTGTGCACTAATAATAATTGCACCCGTATGCCTTAGGCAGAGGTGACGGCTGTTGTTTATGTGAAGATGTTTTTTATGCCACGCTAAATACTTTCGGAGTTGATGCTAACGAGGTCAACTCGCGGAAATTCGGATTGGGGACCGGCACGTAACTGGGCTCCTTTGAAAGCCCGATTATTATAAACCTGCCTTTACAGTGCTAACATTTATTTCGGTATACGGGGATATAATATCAAAACTTTTTTTCAAATGGACGCGCATTTCTTTTGTGTGTGTTTGTAGTGTGAGTTTTAGACAACCTTCATTGGACTTTATGGCTGACCTGCACTGGTCTTGCAGAGCCAAGGTTCCACTGCTCACACATCATACAAACGACTGTCTGCAAACACAAGACACCATAATATCCGCGGTTCGAATGCCGCGTGCCAAGTTTCCTCCCTGAAATCTTTGCCATGCGGCAATCGAAACACGGATCTCGCGCTGACCCGCGTTCGAATCTGTATGCCGACTGTCTTTTATATGACGTATTAGCAGTTTCACCCCAGTTTAAGGCTGAATTCTGACACAAGCCGTTCAGCTAATAACACTCAAGATTTAAAAATAAAAACGTTATTTTGTGTGGAGTAATACAAATTTTAAGCTTATTATGTGAAGCAAACGGGTCTTGCTTCCCCTCTGCCCAAGGTATCGCGTGAAAACAGGAGCGTGTTCAACTTTCCTCCAGCCGCCTGAATTTGATTGAGGTGATGGATCATGAAAAGACTTCAGTGTTAAGCATTGCTAACCGAATTTTACGTTAGATATGTTTCACATGGTGCGACTGCTCGTAACAAATCCGTGCGATTTTCAGTCTCCTGCGTAAAAATGCAATGGACAACGCACGCACTTCAGCTGCTGTCAACTGGATTTTTTTTAATATTTTTGTTTATAGTGAAGTTGTAATTTTAATTACAAAAAGGCAGAAATCGCACTGCGATCGAACCGAAATCGCACCCTATGAACAGCCTATAGTGAGCTACCGTCCAGTCAGACCGATTAAACGCTCACAAGCGTCTCATTTCAAGCGTTGTAGATAGCAGTAGCTGAAGCGGCACGCGTTCGCGACGAGCAATGCTTGTAAACTGTATGCGCGACAACACGCACAGCAAATGTTCGCACTGAAAGCGAACAGAGTGCACCCCACTCGATGTCTCTTCCTTGGTACGTTCTCGTCAAGTTCACAAACGAGAAGCAGGCTTTCAAAACGCAGCGCTCGCATGAACTCGCGGATCAAATTCGCCGCGCGCTGCACCCGGAAGCATCGAGAGCGCCGCGAGAAAACAAACGGCGCGGCAGGAACTCTTTGTGGAAAAAGTTCCGACAGGGAACGCGGAAATCAGTTCGCGGCCGCCGGAGCACCTGCCGTTAACTGGCCCGGTTCACTCTGCCCCACCTTGTTAGGCAAAGCAGACTGCAAGCGGTCGCCACTTTTCGCCCTCTCGGCGGCCCGCCACACCGCTAAACAACAGACGGCGTGAAACACGACCGTCGGGCGCCCGTCCTCCGTCGACATCAGAAGTTCTTGTTCGCGCAGACGACTGGCAGCTGTTAACGTCGCGTCTGACTGCACGCTGCGAAGACCGCCAAAACCGAGCGCACGTTATAACAGAGATTGCGACACAGGTCGTCCTAATGCGCGATCGCTGCTATTTTTCCTTTTTGTTGCGCGACAGAAGAGAATGAGTGCGATGCAGTGTGATCACGTACGTCAAACACAACATCAAAAAAAAAGTTTGAATTAAATAATTTAATTTTGACCAATCTAAGTCGGAATTATTGGATTCAAGCCAGATCAATTTGATTCCAATCCCTGCAGCTAGAAAATATGTACACTTTATGGCTACATGCCTTTTTAAACATGGCAGATTGTTTGATTAGTCAATCTAATCACAGATAACGACGCAGAAAAAATACTTAGTGTAAAATTTAAGCTCCGTTTAAGTAACTAGCCTTTATTGATGTAACCCCAGACATACTAGTAGAGAAACCGCTTAAATTGTTTTGTTCTATTTTTTTTTTTTCACTTTAACTTTTTTGCCGCTCTGATTTGATTGCAATACGAGATTGACTTTTCTAGTTAACATTTTGTTTTCACGCAATAATTTGCTTGCAATAGGACGTAACCTACGAATAAAGTGGTGGGTCTAAAGAGAGCTCAATGATCCGATTTGCTAGAAGAGCAATGCACTCTGCTCGGGTTCAGCATTCAATGAATATTACTTGTTTGACTTCTTTTATACTTCAGTGCCAACCAAATTTACATAGAAAGCATCATATGACAGAGAAACGGTGAATAAAAGCTTTTAAAATAAATCATTTTTCCGAAAAGATTTGATTTAAATCATCATAGTAAAACTGTCCTGATCTGAGTAATGATTGAACTCACGATTTCCCTACTGATTTTAATCACCTTGACTTTTATTATCCAAGCTGGTACAGCACCAACACGAGAAATATAGCTTGGTATGCGGTGATATGCTCCACATCAAGGTGTCTTGGCAAATGATGGCGGTATAAGAACGGTATGGCGTACACTGACAGACATGCAACCTCACGGAGCTAGATTCACTCCGAAACCAATAGAAATGCAAAGTTTTCTATAACAAAAGTGTATAGAACGAAGCTGGATGTTCTATGTGCTCCCGCCGACACACTTGGCCCTTCCCCGTTCGATACGGGCTTCTAGCAAACCGCTACCGTATTCCGCGTACCCCAGTACCGGAGCCTTTGATTCGTGGTTTTAAGTGCGCGCCAGGGTGATACTGTGACAGCGGGGCGCGAGCTTAGAAGCATGTTTCAAAGTCTCCGGTAGTAGGGTGAATAGAACGCGGTAATGGTTTCCTAAAAGTCCCCATTTACATTGGCCCTCTATCCGGTAGAATCGGTCCATATATGTTGTCGCCTGAACTAGTATAAAACATTAAAAAAATCTAAACAACTGAATCCCGAAGAGAGAAGCCTACGGCGACAAATGTATGCAAACTTTGTCTCTCCGCTTCTCAAACATAGAAACAAAATATAGAAGCATGTTGCGCCGTATATCCTTCTTACCAACGAGCCTGCACCGGCGAACAATGCTGAGAGTTTGCTTGCGTTCTTTGAACGCTTCGTTCAAGCTGAACAAGCAGCGGGCAATACAGCACGCGTCTTGTGTAACCACATAATTCCCGTGTTCTCTCGCTCTTAATAATTTAGCCATCGATACTTTGGTGAGTTTCAAGTTGTGGTAAATTCAATCGGACCTCTTTACCGGAACAAGTTGATAGTGCTCCGTATCGAACAGATAAAAACGACTGCGAGCCAATCGTCACAAAAAGGACAGGGTCTACGAAGGTCCCTCCGTACCTCCGTGACAGCTTTGCTTGGCAAAGTACAGTCGAACGTACGGGCAAGCGTACCCTCTCCTTTCTTGAGCGCCAAATAAAGCTTCCCCTCCTCTCCTTGGAATCGGCGAGAAAAGGTGTCCACGAGTATAGTGGCCTCTTTTCTCACGTGAACATCGATCGATGTAGCGAAGTTGAGCCGACAAGGAAGGTACTGGCCGACGTTACGTTAGGGTACAAGCAGTTCTTTCATGGGTTGCGGAGCGTGCCCGCCGTCCAACGCGAGCTCTTATGAACGAGTCGGTCACGCCGAGTTAAAAAAAAAAAAAATTGCGGATTCGTGACTGCCCACTCTTCTACGAACCTTACCATACACCGGGGCCGGCTTGCTAGAATCAGCTTCTCTGCTGAGACTATGTGAAAGAAAACACTGGTGAAGCCAGCGCACGAGCGTAGTGGCACGCGAAGTCGAGCCCAGAGCGCTCGCGCTCCCCAGGCTTGACAGGCTTTCTTTGACGCAGTGTAAGCCAGGACGCTCATTCTAGCAAGCCGGCCCAAATTCTCCCCATGGAAAGACAACGGGTCCGCTTTGCCCAAGGAATGATGACGACCATTCATGAAAGTCGTTGCCGCGTCCGCGGGGCCAGTGAAAGGAATCGTTGGGTCCCTGAGACGGCCGCAACCTATACGGGTAGGCACAATAAACTGAGGTATTTTTGGACGGCAGCGAGACAGTCCGTTTACTCAATAACGACCGGACGGCGGTGGTGTGTAAAACGAGACGGCAACTATACGCGTACGGTTGCAACAAACAAACAGGCGATCAATTTGAGAGCAGAACCAACGATGACGACAGAATCGATAGCAATGTACGGTCTTTGATTTGTACGGCAGTTTGCTAGCCAACGCGAGTGTAGAGCTGGGACCGTATTTACAACAGGTCGAGGACTCCCCTCACCGCCCGCAGACGTCAATATTCTATGCGGCCTTGTTAGAGAGCCAATACACGGACCTATTTCCTTCCATGCATACATTAATCAAAATTGTCTTTCTACATTCTAAGAAATGCCTGCGCGTCTACTCACCCGCAAAACACTCAAAGAGCCCATTCCTGCGATCTACGACGTCAGCTCAGCGAACGAGGAGGCGGAACATTACTTTAGACCTAAAAATAAAGTCTGCGCTGAGGCATTACGCAGTGCAAAGCGTCATTTTTGCATTGCGTAATGCCACAGCGCAGACTTAATTTTGAGCTCTAAACAGATGTTCTACCTAATCACTCGCTGAGCTGATTTTGTAGATCGCAGGCATTGGCTCTTTGAGTGTTTACCGGGTAAGTAGACGCGCAAGCATTTCTTGGAGTGTACTCTCTCTACCTGGAAGTCAAAAAAGCTGTCCATCCGCTTTCTTTTTTTCCTGGGAAACTAGAAATTTGGCATACACATTTCTTAAAGGTCATTTTTTTTTTACAAAGTAAAGCCCAACCAAGATAAAAACAAAACAGCGCAAAGACAAGGACGAAGTAGAAGGAACAACAGGACACAGCGCTGACTTTCAACTGAAGATTTATTCGTGAAGGCGTCTGTTATAAATAGCAAACATTCCACCCGAAAAAATCAAGGAAAAAACACAAAAGATATATAACATGTCACGTTTTCAATATAACACTGTCACTGCTTTTGCCCTCATCGTTCTAGGAACTGCCGCTCCTTATCCGAAAGTACAATTGACGGGGCACTTACACAGTCAGGACCCAGTCGCGCAATATCACGTGCTTCTATTATTTCCCGCGTCACTCTGTCCTTATTTTTTGTCTTTGCGCTGTTTTGTTTTTATCATGTCTTACCAACTAGCCCAAACTTCTACGTTACCCAACCAAGAACTTGCGGTTTCGATAAAATTTCTATAAATGTAATAGCTGACTCGGATTTTTTTTTTATTGGGCTTTCCCGTAATTAGGCGGTACCACAAATCAGTTTCTAATATATACGCCTATATATTTTACTACTTCATATAGCTCAGGTACAATTCCGGCCATACACTTACTTCTCCTTGCGGAACAAAACGTTGTCGGTCATGAAATTCGCACGAGGAAAGACCGGCCACACGCGTTCCCAATATACCTCCGGTTTCCGGCAGAACGGGCAGCCACCTCGCCTTGAACGCAAGCTTGAGCGAAGAGATAGGGGCTCCCGGTATCCGTTCTAGAGCCGTGCTCGCATTGCTAACACGTCATACAAAAGAATGTGCGCGGGCATTAGGGAGTTTTAGGGAACCGCTTTTCGCCTATCCCCTACGGTACGATGGGCCCTCCGGTGCACATTGCGCATATGGGGGTCTTCTTTGCTAGCGCATGCGCAGTTGGTACCGGAGGGCCCATCGTACCGTAGCGGATGGGCAAAAATGGTTCCCTAAAACTCCCTAATATCTGAGGCCTGTTTCCTTCTTGTCTGACGCTCCTGTCCCAATAATCCTATAGAAACTGTCTGGAGACACTTTCGAAGCCTACATATGCATGAAGCACACATGCTTCGAACACGCTTGAGCCGCGTCCGCAGACAGTTCTATGATTGTGTCCGCGGTGAACTTCCTGTCTTTTCCTTTGATCTATGAGCAGTGTGATTCAGGCTTAAGAAATCCAGTGTCTACTTCCCCGCAAAGCAGTCGGGAGTGCCAATTGCTCTAACCTTCAAAGGAAGTTCGGCGCACAACAAAGCGTCCGTCAAAAAAAAAAAAAAAAAAAAAAACGTGTGTGTGCTGTGGAACTGAGCATTACCTCACGTTATGCTTAATGCAACGGCGGAGTTTTTTAAAATTATTTTATGTCTAGACATTCATTCCGATTCAACGATCCCATCTGCTTTACCGGATAGTAGACACACTGGATTTCTCTGCGTGTCAAACCCGTGATGACAAAAACGATTATTAAACCCTCGCTACCAACGCTCGCCTTCTCTTCCGAAACCTTTTTCCGGGAGTTTTCGAGAGTATACTCGCGTAACCGTGCAGAAAAAGGATGTGGAGTAAAATAAACGCCAAACATACAAACCTATATTAAAACAAAAAAAAAAGAGGAATCGAGCGAGTTTCGAGACAGCAGAAGCCATGTAGCGACGCAGACACTGAGCACTGTATATAGGGGAGGGACGGTTTACACAAAGGGCGTTGCGAAGGGGATTCGGTCTCGCATCGGGTTCTCGAATCGTTTTGAAGGAAGCTCGGTCGGCGCAAACTCGAGAAAGAGGCTTCCGAGGTGGCGCTCTCGATCGAATCGAGCACGTCGCATTATACACCTAGCAGAATGCGCATCAATCTCCAAGTATAATAGGCACGGGTTATCGATAAAGCTGCTGCCAGCTTTAGTTACGCCATGCATGTACGGCCCGGAAGAGACGGCTAGAGAAGAAAGAAATGTAAGTACGTGGAATAGACGAAGGTCACGTTGTGAGAACGATAGCGGAAAAAAAAAAGGAATACCCGACGATCGCGCTTCGAAGGAAGAATGGGTTTTTATTTTATTTATTCTTTTCAACTACCGCCAGCTCATCTCCTTCAGTAATTAGGGAGACTTAAACTTGTTTTTGCGTCGTGTAGGTTGCTTTTATACGACGTCGGTAAAGCTGAACATGATGGAAAGGTTGGTTGGTATGCATTAGGGCGGCGGTCACAGGTTTGGTTACCGAGCAATGCTGACGGAAGAAAAGAGATCCCATACCTCGTGCAGCGTGAAACAAGTAATGCCCTCGAACACACGGCGACCACCTGCGGTATGTTGGACGATAAAGCGCGCGGCTGCACCCTTTTTTGTCATCTACGTTTACTAAAAAGAAGCAGCCAACGTCCCCATTTTTTTTTAAGGGAAGAAGAAAAATAATGTTTATTCATTAGGAACACATAACGACATACGTTAAAGCACCTAACCTTCATAGTCTGCTTTTTTAAATATAAAGATTGATCACGCTTTTTTCCCCCTTTAAGAGGGGAAAAGAAACACCCATGACTCAATGACGGTTTTTGCTTTGTGCATAGATCTGCTTTTGCAGAGCGCTTCGGCCCGACGAGTTGTCGTCTCGACGTCGAACGCAAGGCAAAGCTAATTTTCAAAAAAAAACAAAAAAAAAAAAAACGCAAACGCAAGGCAAGGCTAAAACTAACGAAGAGTCAATCGGTGTAAATACGAGCTAAAATACGTGTTTTTTCCAACTTTTCACCCCCCCCCCCCACCCTTCCCAATATTGAAGACAAAAGGTTGTCTTCATTATTTGTATGAATATGAGTCTCATCATACTCTTAGTAAAAAAAAAAACAACGCGAGCAGCGTTAGAATTTAGCATGGATCATGCTCATCGAAACTTTGTCCGGTTCTCTCCGAGTATTTTTGTGTTAACCTTCCAATGTTTCGCACATACAACAAAACCAGAACAGATGTCGGAAATGGGTGGTTGAACTTTTGCTAACCACCCGTTTCCGGTTATCATCGTGCTACCGGTAAGGGGGAATGTAATGATATGTTTCTAGCCGACTCGCTTCGAGTCGAAATATTGCGACCGTCGCCGTAGAATCCAGCAAGCGCCGATCAAAAAGGCCTTGTTGGCAGCCCCATTTCACGCCGCACTAGCCTTCCCGCTTCCTTAACATGGCAGCAACACCGTTCAAAACGGTTCGGAAAAGGCGGCCGATTTCTATACCGCAATGGGAATGCATGAAATCTTTTCTCCGTCACGCAGCTGGAGGGTAGTCCTCATAAAATTCAGTGCGTCCGGCTTCCCGCAGAACACTCGGCGAATATCCAGGCCACATCAATATTTCCCGATAAAATGTGACCTGCACTGTGACATTGAACATGACGTCAACGCGTTAAATTTTGGCCTCAACGCTACAGCTAAGCCCTAATGTTTCACTGAATATATTTTTCGAGTCCCATCGCTCGTCTATCAATTTCCGCTGTTTGCAGTGATTTGGTTAATGCGTGTTTCGACGTACAAAAGTCACACACAATACTCGCTGCTTTTGTGTTCACTAAAAACAGTGTGGGGATTTTAGTTCGGTTTTAATCATTAAGCTTGTCTTTCAGGGCATCCTATGAATCATGTGTTTTTGAGATAGTAGCGACTTTTAGAATAGGGGGCCGCACAGCTTTGGGTACACCAAACAGCTTGGGGCGTCCCAGTGCGCATACGCAAAACTTCTGCGCATGCACATTGCGATGCCCCAAGCTGTAGGGCCCCCTATTCTAAAACTCGCTAGCATATAAGTGATACGTATTAATAAAGTACAGCAGGCATCCTTTGAGCATCCAAGAGTAAGTAGATAGTAGTGGGGGAACGGGGGTTAAAACAACAACCTTTTATGCTTAATAAAGAATGCTTATTCTTCAAACAAAGGATCCCATATCACGTGAATCTGACTAATCTATCCCCGATGAACCTTTTTGTTTCTTCGTATTTGCCGTGGCAGAATAATTGGATCGTATCCAGAGACCGCCGATTCTGCGAATCGTCCATTTGTCAATTACATTCATGAACGCTGTCCTTTTCTGTCTCCGAAAAGATCAAGACAGACGGCGAAGAGGAGACGTTAAATGACACGTCCGAGACCCGACGAAGAAAGAGCGCATTCCAGGCCACTCGTTTGGAAAGAAGGCAGGTGCAAGAGGAAGCAAACGGCGACTGAAATGGCCCGAGGTCGCTTCTCTTTCTGTTTGTTTCCCGGACGCCGACCTCAAAAAAGCTTCAGACATTCAGACATGAGCAATTGCCTCACAACACGGGAAATAATAGTGAGCGTGGGAGAGTTCTAGAGGTCGTGGATCTGTCAATCTCGAGTCGAGGGACGCCACGGTAATGGGGTTTCGTTCAGGGTATACAAATGACCTCGTGATGGCGTTTTCGTTGCTGCTAAGATACGTTTGTGCCTTTTTGTTACTAATTCTAGCACAGGGGTAGCATTGACAAACACAATGTTCCATCAGTAACAAAATTCATAAAATCGGGATCTGATGATGAGCGCCGCCTGCTATCCTCCGAAGAACAAGGAGTGCGGGAAAAAAATAGATAAAAGAATGCGCGTGGTGAAGGAGGAAGCGGAGGCTACGAGCCGATGGCTACAGCCAAAAAAAAAAAAAAAGCCAGAAGCACAACGTAGCTGTTCTTAGAATTTTCCATTAACTGGTTTCTTCGAAGGTATTCATTCAATTCGGATCCAAAAAGATGTCACTGTGCACCGTAGAATGGGCACACCACCTTGACTCCATTAAAAATTACAACGGTATTGAGCGAGAATATGTAGGAAAAGAAAAACGCGTTCAGCGGGATAAAAATCACGGCACGCCTAAGTGCTAGTTTAATGACTATAACGAGGGTGATGGTACTCTTTTCTCAACAGCAGTCATCCGAACAAGCGCAACAGAATCGGCGGAAGTGATTGAACCTGCGACGTGAAAGAAATTTCAATCGTGTCAACCAAGAACAATATTATTACAGAATCTTGTCTCTTCGTGCGAGCGAGATTAATGCTGACATTAGTGCTATGGGAGTGGAGCATGCGCGACGCGGGAAATACCCCGATAATGGAAACGATTGTTGGCCAAATCAGCTAACGTTTATAAAAAGCAGAGTCTCTAAATAAATAGCAACACAACATTTTACGACCGCATTAAATTATTCCTGTCACACGAAACACAACGAATATTTCGAGCTTCCCTAAAACGTCAAAA
Source organism: Ixodes persulcatus (assembly GCA_013358835.2). Taxonomy (NCBI): domain Eukaryota; kingdom Metazoa; phylum Arthropoda; class Arachnida; order Ixodida; family Ixodidae; genus Ixodes; species Ixodes persulcatus. The sequence goes on from JABSTQ010009910.1 coordinate 1,528,624, forward strand.
AAAAAAAAAATGAAGTACTTATCTACATTTGCTAAAATTTGGTTTGATATTACCGTTGGAAGTATGTGTAATTAAGCTGAAACAACGAGGCCGAAGGAGCGGGTATAGGTTTATGGTGGGATGTCCGATAACGAGGGGACTATAGTCCCCGACATTTTAGAAAACGGAGGGCGTGACCCACGAGTCCCTGGCATACCATTATAATACCGAACAAATATATAATGCTTGTGCTGTCGCAGTTAGCAGGCGAAAACTCACACTAAAAAGCAAACAAGAGGAGACGCACCGGATTTCTTAGACTGCATATCAAATAAAACGCAGAGGACCAGGAAACGCAGGTTAGTTTCCGCCACGTCTCTGATATACGTTATGAGCCATTACACTAATTACTACTACAGAGCGAACTGTGATGGTGGCAATTAGGCCTCTGATGGGAAGCTCTTTGAGAATGTCAGGGATATTTTGACTAATGACGCACGAACTAGGGACCTCACGTGTAACGAGGGAACTCGGTTTATTTTATGTGCCTTTAAAGCAAACTCTATTCGCCTGACTCGTATGCGGAGAGCAAGTCGTCTGCTTTTCGCGCAGGGGTGGCGGTGACGTTATAACGACGCCGTGCTCTGATTGGCTTTGATTGAGAGGGTAGTGGGTAGACCTCAAGGCAACTGGCTTTGAGGTCTACCCACTATTTGTTTTCAAGCAGCCAATAAGAGCTCGGCGTTCTGACATCATCGCAACCCCTGTGCAAGAAGCAGACGAACTTTCGCTCCGCACTGCGTGACTCATTTTGCGCGTCGCTTTCAGCGTGACAATTTCTGTCACCAAGCGTTCGTCCGAATGAGACTAATTTCACCGCCAATTCAGGAAACACAGGGCGTGGCCAGTCCCAAACATCTCATTATCGCTCTTCAAACGATCAGACTGCGGCATTAGCCTACAAGAACGCAGATCGCGAAGCAAAATGCGTTATTACGATAGGACGCTCCACTAGTTTTTCAAGCTGTCTTTGACTGTAATATGTAATGTTGACGATGCCACTTCGCGAATTGTCTAAGAAAACCCGGTCAACACACACGCGAACTGGAAACTACATTGTTCGCGTCGCAGGAATGGTTAAATTAAAATGAAACAGTAAAATCCCCATAAATGAACAGAGAGAGCTTGATATCGTTATCATAATCAAGCAATCGTACAAGTTGATTTTTGCGCGTTTAAAAAAATAAAATAAAATGTACAAGTAGAGTGCACTATGCTCACCCGGGGCACAGACTAGGGTGGTTATATAAAACCCCGCTCGAAAAATCAATGTTCGGTTTGAACATAGATTTTATCAATCAAATTTCGGCACTAACCGCTAATCTGTGTGCGCTAACGGTGCTAGCGTAACTTAGTCATTTTTCTTAGGGCAGAAGGGTTGTTCTGAATGAATGGGGGGAAAAGTTAGAAATATTTCGAGCATGCGAAAGGAAGCAACGAGAATAAATATTTTGTATCCCATTCACGTCTTACAAAGCAAACGCAAATTGTTTGAGTTGCATTATGGGTCTTCGGTAGTTTATTGTAGGGCGCTATCAAACCATTTTGGCTAGGTTCAGATAAGATCATGCACGGGAGTCCGGACGTATTTTTGTTTTTATTGATTTGTTCATATGTTACTCCTCAAGGCGTGTAGGAAACGTAATAAAAAAAAATATTTTGCCAAACTTCCTGACCAGCAACATGATGTAAAGGTGGGAGCTTGATGTATGAATACTTATTGGTTGTTACAGCTTGTTGACTCGTATACAAGCAAGATCCCCGAGCTTCGCAGCGTCGAGATTCCCAGCACTGGCTCGTTCACATACCTCGAAACGCTAACAGAAAGGCTCGAGTACAAAAATACAACAAACATGTGTTAAGACAAGCTATACGTCTCGGGCTTGTCTAAAGCTAGTGCTAAAGCTACGAGGTCTGGCCGTTTAGGTCAGCTTAGAGACCAAATATAGCGCTCTCGGGACCAGAAAACATGAGATACGCTCCGTGTATAATCCCTTGTCGACGTGTCGATCGAAACCAAAACCATGCCACTCTCCTCCCTGGCCAACTAGTTCCCAGAGTGCAACGCGCGCAGTGTTGGATGCAGAGGTTTATGGAAGTAGTCTATTGTGTTTATTCATACAAACATGTTGCATTATTTTGCTTCATTCAAAGTTACAGCGCTGCTAAGTGTAGCTTCCACACCGGCATTTTCGCCCAATGCCACAGACGACATTATCATTTGATTCCATGCATTTTATGACTAGATACTTTTTTGTTTTTACTGTTTTCGGGTATCGGGTTGCGGTTCAAGTATTCTACTAATTAAAACGATAGCCGCGTTGCTCGTCCTTTGTATTTATTTAACCTATAATAAAGCCTTTGTTGCTCTTTAAAGTTACAAATTCAAGGAGCTTTAGCAGACGTTTTTTCCACTTGTAATTGAAAATACTACCATGTTTTACACAAATTAGTAGGAAAGTAAGAACAGTGGTGCAAATTATAATCAAATATTTATACTATATTCGCGATGAAGTGGGAATGTTTGAGCCACCAAGCTTGTTAAACTGCTATTCATTACGGCTGAACGAGGAAAACCTGTGACTTCACTGAAATTGTCCATTAAGATCGAGCAAATATTTGAAATTATTTATTCGAAATAAAAATTAAAAATGTAAAAAAAAACAATAATAAGTAAGGACATTGAGCGCACTAGTTGCCAGCGTTGCAAGGAGGGTGCGTTGAGGAGGCTGTTCCTTTTGCCTCTCTTTAAATCAGAGTGACGAATTCCACTACGCACTCACGTGTATTGCAATAATTTCAACGAGTGCGAGAAAAGCAGTCAACTTCGAATGTAAAAATAGAGCACGCACGAACTGCTGTACGCTGTCTCAGGGCAGCAGCGTTCCGGGCGAAGAATTTGAAAGCCTTTACGAAGTAACTCTAACTCCGGTTCTCTGACTTTTTTAGTTTAGGTACGTGGCAGCAAGTTCGTCTGGAAACAGCAGGAAAAATCTAAACCTTAATTTATCCCGGCAAAAGAGTCGATAATCACGTTGTCAATGCATTTTAAGGTTGTCGTTCTACCGATGTGGACGCTGTATTCTCGCCTTGCATCGTTCGATGTGACAGAGCGGAAAGCGAAGCAACGCCGCTACGCCTAAAGACACACACGACCACCCATGAAACCGATTTTAGAGTCACGAGGCTCGAAGGGCATCCGTCGTAACCCTGTCTCCATGTGCACGCAGTTTCTAGAGGGACATGCTATCGCTTTGACTCGCGGCACCGGTGTTAAGCACCACCTTTGTCAATTTACTATCTATCGTCCACGGGAGCCAACGCCGGCGTCAAAATCAAAACGCCGCGAGCCCTAAGAGCGCGCGCAATATCAGCGGCACAGACCTAATCGGCGCTAAATCAGAAAGGTGGTGGCTCAGCCAGAAAGCAAACCCGACAAACTGGCAGTGGCCCTAGTCGTGAACCTGAAAAGGGGCTTTACGGACCGCAGAGCACACGCAATGATCGCCTGTTTTCTCCTAGCGCATTTTTTTTTTCATCTTCGGAACTGATCTCCACGTGCTTACACGTACTCTGTGCATTGCCTTAGGGAGCCTTCATGTGCGCGCACATGAAGGCACCCTACATTGCCTCATAGAAAAGCTAATAAGGCCTGATCGTTCCGTCTTTCTCTCTCCTGCCATGCTTTCGGGAGGCCAAGGAGTCTTCTGAGCGTGCGACAACACACCACGCACGCCGCTGCCATAAACAAACGAAGTGGTTGCCAGTCCCGTGTTGTTGCGTATTGACAGATAGTCATCAGCCAGTGCAGCGACTGAGAGCGCCCGTAAAGTATTGTTTGCTTAATATCTTAGTGAACACAAAGCGGATATAGCAAAGCGGATAGATTTTCGCAGTGTGTTAGATCTGGATGGTAATTCTCCAAAGAGGATCGGGCAAAATCCTCAAGTTCGTGCGTTCACTATTTGTAGACACAATCGGAGTTGACCGGTTTTCTCGCACTCGTTGGAATTGTTGCAGCGCAGGTGAGTGCTGCGCCGAAATCGTCAGTCTGGTTTGAAGAGAGACAAATGACGTACTTTTCAAGACGCCCTCCTGCCAACACGGGCAACTATATAGTGCGCACGATATCCTTACCCTTTTTTTCTACTTTCTTAATTATTTGTATCTATTTTGTAGAATAAATGATTTAAAATGTTTTTAATCTTAACGGACATTTAGCTAAAAGTCAGGCAGTGAAGTCGCAGGTTTACCTTGGTCAGCCGGATGTACAACCTTCATGAATAGCACAGCAACAAGCTTGGTGGCTCAAACATTCTCACTTCATCGCGAATATAGGCGTAAATAGTCGCATATAGTGTTCATCACTGCACTTTCTTTTCTGCTACTTTCTTTAAATAAAACAAAAAAGTAGTAGTATCGATTACAAGTTTTCGTCCCGCTCTTGTAAAAAATGTTCAGCAAAGGCTCCTAGAACTTGTTATTTTCAAAGGACAAAACAGGCTTACTGGTCAGAATAATAAACAGAGCGAGCAACGTGGTTATTGTATTAATTATTAGAATACGTTAACCTAAGCCCCGTACCCAAATACAACAAAAAAGAGAGAAAGATATCTAGTCAGAAAATACACGAATCAAAAGATAAATCTCATCTGTGGCATTGGGCAAAAATGCCGGTGTGGAAGGTACAATTTCCAGCGCTGTAACACGGAAGGAAACAAAATGGTGCAAGATGTTCTTTATGAATGAACACAAGACTATGGTAATGTACTATCACTATAATATTAAAAAAAAAATCGCAGCTGTGTTTTTATGTCTTTTGAAATTGTGTAACTTTGTATCTTACAACCTGTTTGGAGTGACAACATTTCAATCCTTGAGGTAAGCAAAGATATATATATATATATATATATATATATATATATATATATATATATATATATATATATATATATATATATATTATTCGAAATAACGTTTTAATAAAAATATATGACACAAACATTAATGCTGTAGCAATTTAATTTTTGTAGATAACGGCTAAGAATCTAGTAACGAGATGTTTGCGTAGTCTCGACGCAAAATATATGCACTCCACAATGCTGTACACATCTCTCTCAGTAGTTCCTATTATCTATTATAAGTGAGAACTATTTGAGATTTTATTTATATTTGTAGTTTGCGTATAGGTGTCACCAAACATGACATAAACGAAACCTTTAAAAAAGTTATACCGTTGTGGCGCACTCAATTTTATTAGATTCTTCCAAAATATTTTTGATTAGCTTCCCTACACACATTTTAAAGTAACATATAAAAAATTAACCCTCCCCCCTCAAGAAAAAAAAAAAAAGAATGTCGGAACCCGCGTGCATGCTCTTATCTGAACAGAGTCTATAAGTTTTTTTTTTTTTTTAGGTCTGCTTAATTCCTTGAAATCGAGCGTACACTCGGGTCGACTCTTCTATTCGACGAATGAGCCCTACAAGAAGATCAAAGGTCTCTTTTGTTTCCTTCTTGCCCGCGAAACTTTTGCCTCTTCCTTTGTACTCGAAGGGTCGGGAAGATTGGACTTCTTCCTAATTACAAACGGAGATGAGACCAAGAGGTAGAAAAGAGCACGGCCGACACTAATCAAGCGTGCGCGGAAGCACCTTCCTGCCAAGTTGGTCACAGTCCGCGGGTGCTGTTGACCGAGCAGGGCTCGGCGAGTTTGTCCGGTTTACTCGGCGTCCGATGAGGCGACGCTGATTTTATGACGCTACTTTTTCTCATTTAGTTACGGATGCTGCCGTTGTTTTCCATTCCTTTCTCAATGAGCCCAGTCTGAGTTCGTTCAAAATTACGTTTAAGGTATCAAGTAGAGCAATTAAATGAGCAACGCTTAGTGCTTCGCCGCTCTGCTCCCCGGTGTTGTTGTGGGAGCCGCCATTTTGGTGTTTAGTACAGAGCAGAAACAGCTGCAGATCGTCATGATTGAAGAGCGTGACATCCTCAGCATTAGATTCGGTGTTAGGAAGCTCATGTAATATTTCTATGTCCTGTCGCGAACTGTTTCAACATTTCTGGAGGACAGAAAAGCGTTTTCTGTGATTTAGATAAAACTTCGGATAACTGGAAACCATGATTTTAAGGAAAAAGATCGGTAAGTGTCGTTACTTTGAAGCATAGCTTATTCAGTGTCTCTATGATCAAGTAGTTATACATTCAGATCACAAACATACCACCAGACATATGTCTTTAAAGACAGCCACCTATTGTTCGGGAGGTATTTGTGACGGATTACTAAAAAAAATTCAGAAGTGAAACTTGAAGGCTATTCGGTGGTGATTTCCTCACTGAGTTCCGCAGTGTTAAAACGAAGGAGCAGATATATGCACCTGACTAACCTCTTGATCACTGTTCGGTTAGTTGTTTGGTACAATCCAAAGATTACAAAATTATCTGGATATTCTATTTGATACCCGTGACCAGAATATTACAACAACCAAAAAGAAATATCAGAATAATGTAGGAAATCAACTTCCTTTCCGCCCCTCTCCATTGGTATCCCCCGTTTAACACCGGGAATCTGGGTGAGATAACCAGAATTTGAAAATAAATGAGGCTGCGCTACAACTGAAGATGTGAAACACTAATGTGACCTTACCTTTTTCTTATTATATTGATTCTTTCAATAGAGGTACCGATGGCAACCTCGCAGCCACCTATATTAGATGACCCTAAAGCCGGGGTCGCACTGCTCATACATCCAACAAAAGAGAGTCTGCAAACACAAGTCACCAGGAATATCCGTCATTCGAATGTCGCGCGCCAAGTTTCCTCGAACTCATTGCCATGCGGCATTCGAAGCAGGATCTCGCGGTGACTCACTTTCGAATCTGTTTGCAGGCTGTCGTTTGTACGATGTATAAGCAGTGTGACCCCAGCTTAAAGTTCGCCCGTCCCGCCGGAGGCATGGCCCACGCGCATGCGCAACGAGACACGACCTCTTTGCATCGTGACCCTATCCCTATCGCTACCAAGTTCTACCAAAACCCATTCGCCCCGACATTGCTTGCGCTCATCTCCCAGCGCTCTCGCTGTTTCGAGAGACATTCGGGCAGTTCCCTAAACGAGCATCCCCGTTCGCGGGGTTTATCCGTCGTAAAAGGCAAAAGCCGCAAGCCGGCACTGCGCTGACAGACGACGGGTACTAATCTCTCGGCTTTAATCTTCGCTTTAAAAGTCCTTCGAATGCCCGGCACGCGGAGTTGCGCTTCATTTTTGTCGCTTTGTGTCCGACCGCCCTGGCGTTGTAAACTCGCGGTGGGAGACGCCGGCAGTTGCCGGTGTGTCGCGTAATCTCACCAATCGTGCGGCTGCAGGGCGCTCGAAGAGCCACTGCCGGCCGCTTGCGCGCATACAAACACAGGCAGGCGCAAACAGCGGCGGAGTGTCACGAGGCAGCCCCGCTCCATCTGATAAGTTTTGGGACGCGGGGAGAGTCCTCGAGTTTGTAAATAAAAGCATCGAAGATCCGCAGTCCTCGATAAAGAGTCGTTAGGCGGTTAGCGAAGAGCTGCGAGTCATGCTACCCGGCGAAGCAACAACTGTACTTAGAAAAGCACGATGTTTGCGATCGGCATCTGTCCCGCTGCGGCCTTCACGAGTAGGATTCGTTTATGAGAGACGGTTCGTTTGAAAGCAAACACAAATAGATATCGCCCTGGACGAGTAAGAAGGCAGTCACTATCTCTCCGGGAGAGTATAAAAGCTAGTTCAGGTATTCGCGCTTGAGTGTCACCGACTGCGTTACGACAGAATACAAGTTCTTACGACGAGACGGTTGCCATGGGAACCTTGATCCGCGCGACGTTTTGGGGTGGAACTCCAGCATTAGTAAGCAGCGCAGTCATTCACGCTCAAACGCAAATAACTCAACCACCCTCAACTTTGGAAAAAGTATGCTCAAAAAGAAACAGCAAAAGATGCGTGGATAAAGTTATCAAATATTTGTGCTGCTACAGCGTTTTTACGTGTGATTAATAACAACCATGAAACAACAACAAAAAAAAATCGAGGATAGAAGTTAGCATTGAAGTACACATTCGTAACATCGAGCGAAACAAGCATGCAATATGTTACTTGCCCAAAGATGCCCAAGCAAACTCAGTAATACTCCATTCATAATGCGCCGCACAGTCACGTGTATACTGACAGTAGGCGGGTAAAATCTGAAGGAGAGGAGGATATGACAACGCGTGGGAACGCCAGAGCTCTGGCTGAAATAATAAGTGGGTAACGCAAGGGAGCCTTTGTCTCTACTCGCTGCTCGAACGCATTTTAACGTAAAGAGCCGGGTTCCAGCACTTGGCGTCCGCGTTCGAACGCTTTAAAAAACTGAGTAGAGACAAGGGCAGCTAGGCTTGCGTCTACTCGCTCGTCATTCCGATCAGAGCTTGGCGCTGTTACCTCCTCCTCATCATCACTTTCTACCAGCATAGCACTCGCGCACTTTGCTCTCGAAATGCTTTGGGTGAGCGCCCGAAAGAAAAGACACAGCCAAAACACCGCATGAGTTCAAGCTTGCTGCCATGCATTTCGCGAAGTACACGCCACTCTTCGTTGATTTGTAGCAAAAGCGAAGTCCGCGAGCTGAGAACATTGGGAGGAAGTTTGAATTTGAGTGAGCACGCACACCGTGTCGCAACAAGGAGCAAAGGGAGCAGATGGAACAACACGAACACACAGACGCACGCGTTACGTTGTACGTGCTTCGGAAAATGCCGGAGCAGTATCACGTCACACATATGCACACACTGACGAGACGCATGCCGACATGCGGATGACACGAAACCCGGAGAAACTCCGCATGGTTTCAATGCCCAAACACTCACCTGAGTATGTGGAGAAGAAGAACAACCACAAGGAGGAGGGGCACTCGACTATGGACGATTCGCAACGATCACAAAACGACACTAATCAACAACGACGCACGTTTTCGTATCACACTGTCATCGTTTGGTCGATCGTCGGCGCGTCCTCGCCTGCTCCGAAGGATACCAACAAGCGGTGGTAGTTCCTCTCCGGTCGAAGGGAGCACCGATCAACAAATCCACGCTGCAAACACACACACACACACCCCAACAGTCGTCAGCAGATCTGTCAAAGCCGAGGAACGGTCCACACGGTAGGAAAGACTGCGACGAACACCGGTGCGCGAGGAGTCCGCCCCTTTGACGCACACGCGACTGGGAACTAGTACCCGCGAATGGGCCTTTTGTGAACCCGAGAAACGCCAAAGTGACCCGACGAGTCCCCGAAGAGCACGCGCGCTGGAGAGAAAAGCGAGCAAAAACCGCGACGGGGGAACCGTACGACAGGATCGCTGGGGCCAAGCAGCCTTCCTGAGGCAGACTGCGACTCTTCCCAGCCGAACAAGCTGCGCGACCTCGTGGCAAGGGTGAGGAGAGAGGGCACTCCTTCTTTCTCTTCACCCTCGTCCCGCACGATGCCGCTTCAGCTCCTGGCGCCCTCCTGCGGCAACCTTGCCACAAGGCTGCCTCGCTCCACGCATCGTCCGGCGTGCGAGCGCGTCTTCGGAGAACCTCTCGCTCCGAGAGGGAGGTTTCGTGAACGCAAAATAAAACTAGAAACTTGGTTGGTTTACATCAAACATAATTGCGGAGCAATAATGTTGTAAACGCAGATGGCAACTTTGCCCGCGTTCTCCCTTTCTGCGTCTGCGTGCTCTTTTTGTCTGACACTATGTTTGGTGGAACGAACAGTCGCCATCGCACAGGCTTTCTCTCTCTCTCTCTGTACTTCTCTTCAAGTATTACCGATTTGAGTGAACCGAACTATTAACCGAATTAACCGAACTTTTCATCGGCAACCTTCGCTGTTAATAATCTTAATTTAAATCCCCCCCTCGCGCGTATGGGCATATTTGTGTGATCACGTGGCGAAAGATGGGACTCACGGGCGCTCCAATAAGCAGGTAGTTTCCGCGGTACTTTCAGCTTTCTGCCTCAGCTACATCGCTAATGCGTCGTACGAAGGACAGTCTGCAGCAGCCACTGTCAGAGGCATGTTGGAACTTAACCCGAGACTGGGGTAGAAACAGGAAACTTAAAAGTAGAAGGGACAGATACAAGTGAAGAAGAGAACGTCTCCTTTCTTTCCTTTCCTTCGCATATATAGAGTAAAGCCTGGTTCAGACAGTTGCGTTTGACTGCGTTTGACTGCGTTGCGGCGGTGAGAAACCAGGACATCCCTGCTGCTTATATAACGTGCCATGAAGATTCCTTGAATTGGATTCCACGCTTCATACGAAGCACAGATGTGCCGGTGACTCGATTTCGGTTCTCGACGCAACGCAGTCAAACGCACTCAAACGCAAGTGTCTGAACCGGCCTTAAGACATGATTGCTGTAAGACAGCATCTCAGGATCATGCCCCAGACCATGCAGAGTGCGAGTTACTGCAAGGGAGACGGAATAATGGCGCCCATGGAGACCACCGTGGGTTCTACGAGCTGTGAGGAAAACATACATCCGTAGATTTGAATTCATAGAAGAGGACGAGATAAGGCCCGTCAAAAATTATTCTTTAACTCCATCAAATAATAATAATAATAATAATAATAGCAACGGACTAGAGGCTTTTCGTTAAAGAGGTACCTCGGTGTTTTTCTTCATAGTTCAAGGTGTGCCTGAAGATTTGCTACACACACCGACATACGTAATTGAAATAGTAACCCAAATATTGGGAAAACTTATTTTTTCGTCAAGTTTATTTTTATTTTTTTTTTATTTAACGTTCTTCAAGTCGTTGGTTAGGGCATTATATGAGGGGGATACAAAATACAACTTGCAATAACCCACTTATTACACACACACACAAAAATATACGTATTCATCTAAAAATGTTTGAAGCAATAGTAAAGTGAAAATAAAAAAAAACAATTATTGAATTTAAAATTTTCGTTTTCACCGTGTTTTTGAAAGTGGAAGTCTCTACGGGAAACGATGAAAAAGTGGCGTCAGTGGAATGCAGGGTTTCACTCTTTGGACTCTAGACGTTGTTTCCAACTGGTTACAAGCATTTTCATTGTGTCCAATGAATGATTTGGAAGATCGCTCCAGCACCCGACCAGCAGCAATAAACAAATATGCTCGGCATAGTTTGTTTGTAGCCTGCCTAACCCGGACGTCATGGGAGTGAAAAGCACTGGTAGATTTGGTTTGATGAGTCATAATATTCACTCGCCGATTTCACATTAACTATTCTGAATTTTGCTATACTGAATAGCATAGCGGAAAGGGTAAAGACCAGTGATTCCGAAAATATAGTTACTTGGGCTAGCTCAGAAAATCGCCTTTACATGCTATTGCAGTCTAAATTGAAACATAAATACATCCAAGTGTGGAGTCACGCGAGCGCACCGTGCTAAAGCCACGTCGTTGCACTACGGGGTGCTGCGCGTAAGCTGAAGCGATGTTTTTGACCTCCCTGAAAGTTGATAGTCATTGAAGAAGTGAGAACGGCAGGGAGGAGCTACAGTTGCCCCGCCCCCACAGCGATCTTCGTACCTTTGGGAACGCATCTGCGTGGCGTGCGTTCCCGAAGCCGCTGTTTTGTAGAGGCTAGAAGCGTGAACATTGTTCACTCTTCAAGCTTTTCGATTCGTTTTTGGTGGTCTTGTCGGAGCATGACGCAACCTCATCGACTGAGGAACGATACTAAATCCGCGCTGATTGCTTCACCGAGGCCGGCAGCATCTAAGCCATCACATTATAGTTAGTATTCTTGAGTAAACCTCAACGTTGTTCTGCATTCGACGAGTCCAATTATTCGAAATCTCGGATAGTAGAAGTCCGAAAGTTGAATCAAATTCTTTGGTTCATCAATGTTCGATTAGAAATCAGTACTTGAATATCGTTGCACCCCCCCCCCCCCCCAATAATACTCTATATAAATTTTGCAGAAAGTTGGTTCGAAGAAAGACGATAGATCTCGTTGCATTATCTAAACTAAGCAATAAAACGCAAATAAAACGCCGTCTTGTTAAAAAAAAAAAAAAAACGCGTAATTTTGGTTATCCGATGTCGACAAAGAATATGTTTAATGTTAAAAACAAAAAAAAAAGTTTTCAGGAAAGAGATGCATCTTTCCGGTACCTTAGGCGACTTGCTGACATGAGCGTGCATGAAAATTCACCTAAGTAACTGTGTTTGGTTAGACAATCAGCTCTTAACTGCGACGATGTCGGCGCGAACCACATTTGCACCTTGTCAGTCAAAAGCGCGGTTTGCAAGCGCGCATTTCCCATTGACGCTGCTTGCTTTGAAAGCCCCGATGGAAACGTGGCGATAGTATACGTTGTGCTCTGTTAACACTTTCAAGCCTCTAACTTATAAATTAGTTTCTTTTTTTTTTTTCTTTTCTTTAATGGCGGACGGTGTTTTTTGCAGACATGATGTCAGAATTATCGGCGGAAACGGCTCAAGCATCTTCGCAGCAGGTTTGCTGTTTGCATACGCATATTTTGAACGAGTCTTCAGACAGTGTTTTTTATAATCAATTTGAGTGAACCATGATACAAAGACGAGAATCACCTTTGACTGTGTCTGCATATCGTGTTTTGTACTACGCATTAGTAGCGTTACCGTGGCCTTATGTTCACCACTGGACTACGCATTTAAAACCAATCTAACCTTAGCAAATCTGCAAGCGATGCGGAGAAACGCGAATTGGTGACGTTGCTTTCACTCAAAGCAAGTGTGTGAATTGATAGACTCGGGAATGTGCAATATACTTCCAAAAGTGTATCGAAATACAAATGCCAAATACTTCGAAAGAAGTGTGTACAAATACAAATACCAAATACTTTGGCAAAAATGTTTCTAACTACAAACTCAAGTACACTGTATAGAATAACATCTAAATGCAAGATACAAATATGATGATACTCTTTGATAATCATTAACTACTTTTTACAAACACATTTTGTTCCCATAGTCTGACATCCTAGACTCAAAATTTAACCCGGGGTCAGAAAGAAAGTCCATGCTGAAATAAATTATGGATTCTATATCTACAAAAAAGCAAGTGCTTAAAAGAAAGCAGTAGCTCCAAAACTATAATTGTTTTGGTCATAATATTGGTTGCCACAACGTAAAGAATACCATGTATTCAGTACGAGTTTCACCTGAAAGGCTCACTTGCAGAAATAAAAACTATTGAGACAAAATGTTGTTAATTCGATGTCTAAAAAGAATCAGGCAACCAAAAAGTCTACAATTGGACCCATTGCATGTATACCTTGTTCTCCTCTTCCTTTTTTTTAAATTCTTTTATATTTACAATGAACAAAACGAGGCAAGTTTCATATTCTTTACATATGACTCCCATCGTGAAGATGATACAGAATATCGAATTTTATAGCGAAGAAGAATGTCCATAATTGTATTTTGGTAGCATCTGAAACACAGTTATTTAAAATACTCAATATTCACTATTTCTATACAATTGCCAAATACATTAGTCAATTAGTAATACAATACGAAATACAAAATACGTATTCCAAAATATTCACATTTGAAGTACTGCCCATTCCTGGATCATAAACTCAACCCGCCATTGGCGGGTGTCACGTGGGTCCAGAAACTGTAACATGCTCTAGGTTTTGTCATCCGATCTCGAGAGTGCGGTTCCCAGCAATTAAATCTGAGACCACTAACGCAGTTATAAACTCTTCATGGCGTTTTTACGTATTCTGCGTTGCGTTTCACGGTTAGTGATTCCACCAGGCTTTAAAGAATCGGCCAATCAGCTCGATATCATATTATACCCCTGGTTTACGAGCAAGTTACCGGCATTCAGAGCGATGATAATGCAATTAATGCAAAGGTGAGAGAGAGCCGGACAAGAATGACGATAATAATCATCATACTTCTGTTTGTCCTTCGTCCGCATTGTTGCACCCTCTCCAGGGATTATGTTCGTCCTTCAGGGCGAACTCACGAGCTATCGGCGATGGGCACGCGCAGTGCAGAGAGCGTCAACTAGTTGGCCGATTCTCCAAAGGAGTTGTTTGTGAACGCCTTTTGTACCTTCGGGGGATCGTCGGGGTTATAATACTCCCGCAGTTAAAGACCTTTAGGCAGAACTAGTTAAGAAGATCGGCGAACCAGCCCTCGGCTCGGCGATAGGTGCCAGATCGTGAGCTGATGTTGCGATCCTTTGAATGCGTTTGTAGTGAAGGCCTTTAACACGCCTTTCAGACAGGTGTTTAAATAAACTAAATATAGAATGTCGTGTTCCTACACCCCTCAAGTAAATGAAACCAAGCGTGGGTATTTTAGCCCTTTGACGGTCGTTGCTGTACATGTACGGGGATGATTAGACATTTGAAAGTGAACGCCTAAAGGCGGAAATGCGCGCACCGAAGGAGGTGTTGCTCTTTGTTATGTATTTGACGAAGAATCTGACGTGTTGGGCTAGTTTGTCTGAAGTGAACACCTTGGTAAGGAACAGCGGCAAAGAAACTTAGACAAGGGTAGAGAAGACGCCGACCTGTCGTGTGTGTTTTTTTACCCTTGTCCAAGTCTTTTCCGCTGCTCTTTGACGAACGATAAACGTTATATTCAAACATGATTTTCCGTTGCCGGGCTGGGCCTTTGGATCTATTCCAAATTAGACGCTTCGCGCGCGAGATGCCCCCTTCGCATTCCGGCGCTCCAGCGGTCGTGCCGATGGAGCACTGGCTCTTCCGATTCCGACTTACAACGCTTTTCGGAATTTAATACGGAGGATAAGAGCTGATCATTCGACGGAGAAGCTCTCTAAGGTACCTCTGGTTAGGAATCTGGAGCTGTTGGAATGTCGAGGAAGCGAACGCGCCTGAATGAAACAGAATGAAAACAAAGGAACGACTTTTTCCCTTCAATCTTTTTTTTTATTATTATTGTTTGCTTCTAAACTTAAACAGTTTGCAAGCACTGTACGTGCTCCAGCTACATAATACAAAAAAAACATCTACATTTACTTTTTTTATTATACTAGTCATTTCGAAACAAAACGCGACTACTAAAAACATCTAAAAAAAAAAACTCGATCGTCAAAGGGTTAGACGAAATCGGACGGTTTTATGCGTTGACGCACGGACCCCATACTAGTATGTTTCTACGCTCGTTTTTATTGTATTATATCTGCTACTGTCTCGCCCACGATGCCGACAGAGCGCGACAGGGACGCTACGACGACGATGCGGCGGCGACATTCCAGCGTGCTTTCACGTACAGCATCTAAAAGCTCCCGTGACGCGCGGGATGAAGGGCGGACGTCTTGCGATGTGCGGCGTCGCTGGAAGGGAGGCGCCGGGGGTTTCTCGGGTGCGCGAAGCGGGCTGCATCGGTTGCGGTCGGCGAGGCGCGTGCAGGGAGCGTGTTCGGTCCGTCGGATCACCCGTGCGTTGACTGGGTGGCGCGCGGCCTGGCGCTCCGCCGGCGCGCGTGTGAACGTTTGTTTAGCGCGTCGCGGTTGACGGACCGGCAAACGCGCCACTTCGTCGCCCGGCGCTCCGGCGACAGTAAAATGAAGTCGTCTCGCGCGCTTTCTTCATCCACATCGCCGCCCCTTGACGTTTCTTTTCGACGTTTCATGTTTGCGGAAAATCCGAAGAAAAAGGAAAAAAAGTGAAAAAAAGTACACGTTCCTTGCGGGGTAAAATAACTAAACAAAACGTGACAAGGACACCGACGTCGGGTTTTTTTGGAGATTTTAGGGTAAAGCGACTTCCTTGTGTTTCTGAAAAAAACAAAACGAAAAAAAAAAACAGGAAAACACAACTGTTCTGAACCTGGAGGAGAATCAAGATAGTATGGTTCGCGGGCTGCGCCAACTCCCTCGAATGTTTCAAGGGCCACATAGGCACATCTGATGTTTGTTATTCGCTCTACCCTTTGTACGAGCGCATAACATCTTTGAACGACAATGGTATCATTCTCAATTTGTTTGGTTAAGGAGTGAATGCGACAGCTTGAATTAAAATTGGCAAGTGGCGTTTTTGAGGAAGAGACATAGAAAAAAAAAAGGGGGTAATGTTACTAAACGTGAGGATGGTCTGAGGCTTACCGTGTAGGCTGGATTTGCCCATCTCGCCTCGGCGATTGACCGCCACCTTTGAAAGAAAAGAAAATTACTTCTCAACGTTATCAGATGCCCCATGCAGAAAAGATCGAGTGAGATTCCTAACATTGGGACCCTCAAATGTATACTGTTAAATTAAAACCTTTAAATAAAGCAGACATGGAATATCTGTGAAAGCGAATATATATACTTTAATGATACGTATGGTGCAGCCAAAACTGAGCATAAATCATATTAGCTTTGTGGTTTGAGGTATCATTCCTTTCCGTACAAATAAACATAGTGTATTATGGAATGCACGGTTTTCGCTCTCATCCAGTGTGTGCATATGGTGGTTTTTACGCGCTTGACACTGGAAGG
The DNA here is from genome assembly GCA_013358835.2 of Ixodes persulcatus. Lineage (NCBI taxonomy): Eukaryota > Metazoa > Arthropoda > Arachnida > Ixodida > Ixodidae > Ixodes > Ixodes persulcatus. The sequence goes on from JABSTQ010009910.1 coordinate 1,545,160, forward strand.
AAACTGATGTTCCACGAACAAGTTTTTTTTTTTTTTTTGCACCAGTGTTGATCGAAAGGTGTTAAGTTCGAGCCGGATTTTTTGTAGATTTGTTGTCTATTTTCCTGCCGGTGCAAGAAAATCCTTTGCGCGGGGGGGGGGGGGGGGGGGGGGAGGGGAGGATTTTCTTCGACGCGGCTGGCTCGGGTCGGCTTGCCTTCGCAGGGTCCATGTTCTGCACTTCTGGCGCAGACTTCTGTTCTTATGGTACGTATCAGACGAGACACTTGAGCACAGCCCGCCATGCAGCACTTGTTGTCGAGCAAGTCAGCCCTTTGGATAGGAGCACTTTTGCATGTACGCCATCTGAATGCGCAGTTATGATTCGGTGCAACCGCAAAAGCACACCATCGCTGTTTTCGATTCATCGTGTCCTTTCAACCTTGATGTTTCGATGTGTTTTGTTGTCTAGACATGAAAGGAAGAACCCCCGAGCGTTCACAAATTGAGCCGCGCGAGATGGCTTTGAAACGGGGCACCAAAAGGGTTGGGACTATGGCTGCGTTTACAGGGATACCAGAGTAAAGTGCATCGGATCAAGTTAGCGTATCGAATGTCCCCATTTAAACACCTCGATTCGCTAGCCAAGCACATTGAATCGAGTACGATCCATTCCCTCTAAAGGGGGTGGGTTGGTTCCAGATTTTCACTCCAAATAGAGACGACCATGTAAACTCTAGGAAATTGAATCGTGTGCCTGAAGGACAAGGGATGGGAAAGAGGGAGTGAGGGGCGAAAAGGTAATATGACCTTCAAACATTGCTCCCCTTTACCTTGTGCCACCGACCAGGCTCCAGACAACGTCGTCGCCGATGGACTCGCCTAATCCCTATCCTCCCCGTCATTGCGACATCCGGCACAATTGGCAAATTAGAAACGACCTACAGGTCTCATGGGTTACGTTCTAATCATTCCATATAAGTATTGCCACTGCCTAATGTGAATCCACGTAAACGCCGTGAATAAAGTGGATTCGATGTGCTACGGTCGCAGCCAAGTAAGCCTACACTCTTAATCTGGGGCCACCTAGGGAGCCACCTATAGCAAGACAAATGAGATCCAACATGTCACGGCAAATTTTGGGGCCACCTAAAATTGCCAGCCCGTTTGCCGTCCCTTTTTAGGCGGCCCTAAAATTTGCCGGGACAAGTTGGATCTTGCCGGCCCGTTTCTTAGCTGGCCCGTTTTCGAACTGGCCCGTTTTATAGCTGGCCCGTTTTCCAGCTGGCCCGTCTTCTAGGTGGCCCGTTTTCTGCTGGCCATAAAAATGTCCCGTTGTCCACTTCCCCGCAGAGTATCTCGGAGGGTCCAGGACTATGATCCACGAAGAAAGCCAGGGGATCGAGAAGTACAGAAAATGTTTACTGTGAAAATAAAGCTGTGACGTGGCACTGAGCCTGGCGTCTTCTTGTGAGACGTCATGCAGATAGTCACGTCGCAACTTTATTTTTGAGTAGAGATTGACTTCCCGAGTGCTCTAGGAGAAAGTAAATATACAGGAATTGTTTCAAGGGCAAGGCCGATGGTTTCTAAACATTTAAAAGAACAGTGGGTCTGCGGGTAAACAATCCATTTATTTGTTTAAATTAGATGAACAGCTGAAGATACAGGTGGTGCTTTGTTGTAATAAATACCAGATTCAAACAATAAAATAGAAAAGTATATGAAAACTTGTGCCACTTGCTGAAACATTGGTGGAAGCATGGTCGTTGCTTTCACTTGACACACTTGGTGAGCTAGGACCCGCCGCAGTTGAAGGTGCGCTATTCGAGCCAAGTGTGTTGCAGTCAGCCGGAGCTTCGTGCCACAAGACGGGTCTCCGCGGCACGTCCGAAGGCCAATTGCCTCTGTCGTGAAGACATGATGCTGCTGTGATTAAGAATTTCCAGCATTTTATTATAAGAGAATAATGAAGAGAGAACATGTCTTGCATCTTAATAACGTTCTAAAATTTATCAAACAGCTGGTTTTTTTAGAAAGTAGCTTGCTGGACGTTAGAGTATATTCAGATGCTGAGACATCGGCCACAAACATGGCCTCTAACATAACGTTTATTCATATGCTCTACGGAAAATAAAAGAAAGCAAAAGAAATTCGCCAATTAGATAACCGCTTTTGCTTTCGGCGGCCATGCTTGTTTGTAGTTACTCGACACTAAAAAGCAGTCTGACGTCATATGGATAGACCCTATAGTTTTGGTGGAAGTTTGAAGACTGGGGACAAAACAGTAAATTTTGACGCCACCAGGCAGGGGAGCTGAGGCTGTCCACTTGACAGGATCTACAGGTCCATGGCTATATCATACAGGCTGCGTCATGAAACGCCGGCTAAATCGTTGCTCAAAAACTACACGTTGCACATAAAAAGCTAATTTTGTTTAATATGTAAATTCATAAAGTTTGACGTTCAAATAATTATGGTGTCAGAAAGTTTAAATAATTACCTTTCTGTAATTACTAAATTTAAAAGTATGGTCAGGTCAGGGTAAAAGGCCTTGCTAAACTGCTTCAAATATTGTAAAACAGATAGTTTGACTTTTTTTCAAAACTATTGTTTAATACAATGAATTTCTTAAATTCAGTTAGCCTAATAAAAGCTTATAAACTCATTCACATAAAAAGAACGTTTCGGCCGACGTCGACGGTCTCGTGAGCAAACGAGGGTGCACGCACAAGGGCAGACTTAGTGTATTCTAGATTTTACATTCATCATCAATTTTAGTATAAATGTTCCTTCTGTGGCCGTCCTCCTTTGCTCAACGCGATCGTTGACGCCGGCCGAGATGCGCGACTATATACCTCGGACGGCAAGCTGATGAGTGCGCCGTATTGGCCGTATACGCCGTGCTCTATCGGCGGGCACTTCGGCAAGAGAAAAGTACCCCCCTATAAACTACTTGCTCCTTGTCGCTGTAAAATGCTGGTGGCCACCGTCGACGCATAGTCGGCTAGCTTTCTTTGCCTCAACTTACCATAGGCAAACCGTAAGGGCTGCGACTGTGACTCGATAACTTTAAAAATTGTCACTCACCACGAGTGCTTGTGCACAGCCGAGCCGGCGTCAAACGCGAAGAGTCCGCGCTTGTAGCCGTTACGGTAAGTCCATGCTAAGGTGAAACGAAGTAAACTTGCTTTCCGCTTTCCACCGGCGACGCCAGCCGGTATCCGAATAATATGAAAAGAGGCGACACCAAACGTCCATCTCAGAACACAAAAATATTGTGTACGGATACCTGTATCGTCCAGGAGAGGGTCCCACTTGTCCTCTGTTGGCGAGTACAAAAGTTACTACTTAGGAACTCTTCCAGCGATTGACTCTAATCCGTTATTAGCCAGTGAGCTACATAATTACCCAGTCGGTTATGCTGAAGATGACTGTGCCCTCAGTAACGGCACCAGCCAAGTTGCCTCAGTAGTGGTGGTCGTGCTGGTCGTGCCGCCAGAACAGCGGGCCGTGTGAACCGATCGCATTCACGTTTCCTCATTGTTACACCGCCCGCGTCGAATTCCTTTGGTATTCTTCGACGTGAGCATCCTGAAGAACTAACTCAATGTCCCGCCGCTTCGGCGCATTCTCTCACATAGGCTTACATCACCATGATAAGAAAACAAATGTCACCACAGATGCTTCCGTTTAGATTCGTACTTCGTACGTTCAAACTTCATCGTCCGTGCACACCGAGAAGAGAAATGATCGTTATGCGCATGCGTGCCCGCTGGCCGCGCCCGCGGTGAACGCTGGGCGGCCTCAACTGCCGCCATCTAGCGGAGTTTTTCTCGCTATTATGCGCATAGCCGGCCCGTTTTTGGCGGCCCTGCACAAACGGGCCGCCAAAAATTACAGGGCCGCCTACGGAGCCACCTATATAGCCATTCGCACCATCAAAGAGGGGAAGGGCCCACTCCAGCCGTGACGTTGTACATGGCTATTTTGACAGGGCCGGATGAGTTCGCGGCTACCCAGGCAGCACAGATACGTTGAAAAAACGTCGAAAGAAGGTCGATGACGTCAGGAACCACATGTCGAAAGAACGTCGAAAGTCTGAACGTCAGGTCCTTTCGACGTAATATGGAAAGGCTAATGTCTGGAAAAAAGCGTGGATTTTACGTCGACGTAACGTCCCACTTGACGACCTTGGAACGTTGAGTGCACGGCTGAAATGGACGGGAAGTTAATTGTTAACTTTATATAGACATTGAAACAATGTCCCATTCATCGACCCTAAAACGTCTAAACTGAACGGGATGTCAATTGAGAACGTCGTATTAACGATATCATAACGTCCCATTTACCGACATAAAATGTCGAGCACACGTCTGTGATAACGTTGTGTCAACGTTGAAATAAGGTCCTATCTTGCGGTCATAAAACACCGAGCATACATCGAGACTGAACGGGATGTCAATCAAAAACGGTCTAGATTTGGGTCAACGTGGAACAATGGAGTCAACCGGATCTGGCTTCGTTGCTCGAAGGTATGTTCGCGAAAGCATGCGTATCTGAACGGAATAGACCATTTGCTTAATCCCCCTAACGCCCCGGCCCGCACTCCAGGAATCATGGGAACTGTGTTCCTTCAGCTCCCTAGTGATCGGTAATTTTGGCCACTTCCATGGATACACAGTTTTGGGTGTAATTTGGAGTCACCCTAAACAAGCGTCCTATAGTGCCCAAGGACCTGCCATATCACTTTTAAGATTTCTCGTCAATGACAGCGTTTTCGATACTGTGCATGCTGTCCACCCTTCAACCTGGCTCAGCTGCAGAAATCTCTTACCTTATTATCGTTCTCTTACAGCTTCAAAGACGCTGATATTAAGTTAGAAACGCTAAAAATGCTATAAACAGCCCCGCTGACTTCGAGCTAAATCCTGATTTTTGCTGTTGTGAATTCTCGGCTTTTTAAGCCATTCCTGCTAAAACAAGAATCACGAGAATGATATTATTGTAAGAGATTTCTGCAGCTCAACCAGGTTGAAAGGTGGATTGCATGCACAATATCAAAAATACTGACATTGATGAGAAATTTTAAAAGTGATATGAAACATCTTGGGCTCTATAAGGCGCTTGTTCAGGGTGATCAAGATGTTCGCTCAGACACTGTCGGGACGTCTCGCGCTCAACGTTCAAGGAACTTCCCGGAGAAAGCGTAGAACTGACGTCTATTATTGCCAATGACGTCAAGGTGTTGCTGAGACATTGTTGACACGTTTCGCACCCAACGTACGAAGAACCTCCCGAAAAAACGTAGAACTGACGTCGAATAATGTCGATGACGTCAAGGTGTTTCTCAGGACATTGTTAAGACGTCTCGTGCTCGACGTTCAAATAACTTCCCAGAGAAAACGTAGAACTGACATCGATTAATGTCGAAGACGTTAAGGTGTTGCTCAGGACACTGTTGTGACGTCTCCTGCTCGACGTTCAAAGAACTTCTCATACAAGACGTCGAACAGACGTCGGTTACTGTTGAAGACGTCGAGGTGAAGCTTATGGCGTTGTCACTACGTCGCGTATTCGACGTTGTCGAAACCTCTCATGTGGACGTGCCAATGCCGTCGATAAAAAGTTTGTTAAGGACTTCGACGTCGCCCAACGTCTAGGACCTTATTTCGGCGTCATCTCGACGTCTTGTGCTGTCTGGGTAAGTCCTGAAAACTTTGAACGTCACGGCAATGGCCGTGACGATTGACGGTCCCAGATTAAGAGTGTAGCCTTTGGAATATTACGACGTAAACCCCGTGACCTGTCGGTCGTCTCCTGCTGGCCCAGCGTGCCGGAGATCGCGACAACGGGAGGATTGGAAAGGACGGCCGGATTAAAGGTACGTTTATACTCTGACGTCAACGAACCTATCGCCCGATGACGTAAAACGCCACGCCACTCTGCGCTGCAAAAGGAATTGTCAACCGTGTTTATAGTCCGGCGCCATTAAACGCGCTTCAACGAATTGCTTCACACTGAGCATGCGCGTCATCATGGCGACCGCGTGGTTTGGTCTCGCTGGTTGCGAATTTCGGCTTTCGTTCGCAACTTGCAGCGCTGCCCGGCTGCCATGCGACGGTGGTGATGAAAGCAGCTAAATGTATCGAAAGCTGCGATTCGTGGCAGTTGATACCTCCCTGCTGTGGTACGCTCAAAAACGAGGAATAACGAAGATAACTTGCGTAAAATGGAATTTATTTACCGACGAAAGTCATACGGGGTCAGCGAAGGAAAAACAAAGCTATCAGCCGGTCGTCGTGTCGACCAACATCAACAAAAAAGCAGCAAATGGTGGTTCGGAGCGACCACCTTCTAACATATGCCCTGTGCAGAAACATCATGACTAGCCTATTGCGTCAAAAACTCACGGATATGACACCGAAACGGGAAGCTGATGTCCGTCGAAAAGCTTCAAACGCGTCCTCCGTGACGTTAGGCCTATACATTTTCACGGCTCCGAGACAGGTCCACGTAGACGCGCCGGCTCATTCCATCGATCGAACGAAATAAACAGAATGACTATCGGCAAACTGTGCACCAACCCAGCCACATCCAACTGACCAGCGGCTTCACTACATGACACAGGCCCGAACGGCAGGCAGACGAACGCACAACACAGCCCGACCGATGCCTAACTGGGCCAACGACGGGAGCACGGTAAACACGGGAGTTGGTGTGAAGCTTCTGGGTAACGACCGTTGCCAGCCGACGCCGAGATTCGAGCAGGGCCTTCCTCGGCGAAAGCTTCGCCGACGGTCGCCGAGGCGCGCTACGTTACGTTCCGTCCGACTATCCTCCAAGTATAGACGCTCCTTTGCAGCAACGTAACGCAACGAGGTCGGGCGCGCACGCCCGTCGACGTTACGTTGAAGTATAAATGCACCTTAAAGGAGCCAAGCGGCGACGACGCGTTCTGGACGGTAGCAAAAGAGGGAGGGGAGGGGGCGAACGGAAGTCTGCAGGCCATCATAGCCTTTCGCCCCTCGCTCCCCCTCCTTCATCCCCCGCCTTCGGGGAGTCGATTCGATTCGCTAGAGTTTCCATGGATATCTCGACTCGCCTTAAAAATCTGAAACCACTCCCTTCAGACGGATCGGATCGGACTCGATTTGATGCGGTTAGCTAGGGATCTGAGGCGTTTACATGGAACGATTCGATACGCTGGCTCGATTCGATGCGCTAATGTCGCGTCCGTATAAACGTAGCCGTAGGCTGCGTTTATATGTAAGTATACTGATCGCCAAAAATCTACCACGTTGTAACTTGCTCTTCGAAACCGAACTTGTTTTTTTTTTCTGCAGCATGCGAGAAATAATTTTTGCCTGTCACCTCCATTACGAGCTCCTCTCCCTCGTAAAGTTCACTGAAGTGCTCGGGAGGAAGGCTGCCTTCTGAGGTACTTGGTGACTGTTGTCTGGCTTCTGGCTGGTTCACCGTTCCGGTTGCTTACACTGGGGAGAGTCCGAAATAGACGGACGTGGATGTACAGAAGCACATGGCTATTTCGGAGATTGTGCGAGCATGCCGCGGTGTTGAATATTGCCACGCGCGTCACCGAGCGAGCGCGTGCATGGTTACGGCGCTTGCCTGTCGCGCGGAAGGTCTAGGTTCGATTCCAGTCAGCGGAGTTACCTTTTATTTATTTTTTCAACTTGGCGTTCTCGTAAGTTTGAGAAACTTATCGTCTGATCGAGTTCCGACTGTTTTATGGACTGAATGTTCTCCGCGCCGAAATGTCTACTCTGAATGTTCCAGAAACCCACGAGGATACATAAGGGACTCCGCATGGCAAGCGGAGTCAGTTTTTCGCCTCATCGTTCAATCCTGCTGTTTCGCCGCCATTGACGCCTGCGACGCTATTTTTTAAATATCTTGTCTTGGGCCCAATTTTTCCCAATTAAACGTTTAGTTTGCTTCAGTTTCGTCGCCTCATCAATTGTCATTCGTGACAATATTAGGCAATGAATTCGTTCTGGACGTTTGCCGGTTGCGTCACCTTCCTTCAAGTTACAGTAGGGTCTCGAGGGCCATCTGAAACAAAAAAAAATCACAACTTTTATTGCAGCACTTCAGATTGCTTTTGATTGAAGGCGTCTTAGTTGTGAGGCTTGCCGAGCAGACCACCTTTCAGGCGCAGAAGTATGCGACTTCCTAATCACAACCATTCTCAAAGCAACATATGCGCTGACAGGGTAAAAGCGATCGTAAGTGGAAACGATGTAGACGGTTTTTTTACTCTAAAACATGAAGGTGTAAACTTTCCTGTACATGCTAATTTTCTACTTCGCGATAAATGGTAAGGTTTAGGCAATGAGTGAACGCAATAGAAAGGGAAATACAAGGACAACGCACATACACAGAGATTCAACGATGAATACCCTAAAAACACGCATAGAAAATCAGAGGCAGATTAGTTCACAACTTTGGATCTAGGCATGTCCTTTGACAGAATCGAACAAGAGCTGTAGTGGCTTTGAAATTTGATAACGAAGTTTAAATACATAAAGTAAGGCAGATAATGATGTCTAAAACATAAAATACAATGGAACACACGACTGGTTCTTGACTTTAATTCAGGAAGTTTCTTCCATTCAGCAACCCAAGACGACACGCCATACTCAAAACCATCACTTGCTCATCCAAAGCTTCGAGACGTCCCGAGCGATCTGTATTGACCTCATTTTCAGATGGGGCAGAGATGCAGCATACAAAATAAAAATAAAAATGCGTGGCAGCGATAGTTGTTTGTCAAGCGAGCAAAAGAGGACGACGGCGGGTAGCGTTTCTTCCTCTCCCGCCAACCCAAAGCGGGTAGAGACACTCTTCGCAAAATGTCACTGTCCGCCCGAGAAGACAGCGAGCAAAATACGCCAGTCTTCACGGTTGGCTAACGTCCCCGCGTCATCGTCGTGAAGGCTCCGAGGGTAGTTGTGGGTCACCAAGATTGAAGGGGGAGCCGACCAACGAAAGGGGCGTGTCTCGCCGTCCGATGAGACAACACAAACTGCGCGACAGGGCTCTTGGAAGGGATGGCGGATTTGTGCTTTCGTGTGTGTGCTCGTTCGGAGGCTTTCGCGAAAATATTATCGGAGAGCGACGGCGCGCGGAAGAAAACCCACGAGCGCATCGGAGTAAAGGATGCCGGAAGCGAATTTTTCGAATCACAATATTGGGGGCGACAGTGTCTCAAATGTACTCTTTTGAGTTCCCCACAAGGGATAGAGCGCAGGCTTTGACTTGCTTCCGGCGGTTGTTTTGAAGTTGATACACGATGACTCGTGAACACAGAAACTAGTTTGCAAATGCGTACCATTTCGAGGATACATTTGTATATATGTATCAGAAAGCTCATATATGCCCCAAAGTCTGTGCATTTACTTTAAAAAGCAAAGTTGCCAAGAAAAAAAATACTGTGCCAAATTGAGCAGTTTTTGCTGTTGTTTAGCTGGAGAGATTGCGCTATTGGCGGGTGACGGGATTTGAGACTGATTTAATGTCATATTAGTATTCTTTCTTGAAGTCTAAATGTTTTATAGTTTACATTTATCTATTATAAATCGTTGAAGCTCGGTGGTAAGTAAGTCATCGGTCTTAATTTTCACGTGATAGTGTCATACATCTCGCTATGCCATTCAATGCTTTACAGTGACAAACATAAAAAAATCTGGGTGTCAGGAAAGACGTCCGTCGTTGTAAATCAACAAACGGATCTTTTTAACCACGAAAAACTGAAAATAGAATAAAAAGGGGTCTCCGCTGAGACCGCCCTGCTGCACCGTCGGACGCTGCCAGTCTCGTGCTGTTCTGTTCGAGCCCGGAGCTCGGTCCCGTCGGTGCTGCTCGTGCGGCGCGCTTGAAAATGTCATTAGCTCCTGACGTTGCGTGAGCCACCGGTCTCGCGATTTGGCGCTACAAGGGCTCCCCCCCCCCCTCCCCCCTACAGGAGTCTCTGGGGCGGTGTTGTGCCCAAGAGACGGAGCGATGATGCTGACGCTCGGTGGCTCGTAAGGGTGGTGCCGATGGCTGGCATGAAGGCGGCCAATGTAGAGGGTGTAGGCTGGATGTGGACGACTGTTCAATGTGAGCAGGCTTCAGGCGGTCGATGCAGATGCTGTCATGCCGCACGTTCAAATCCAGAACGAAGTACTTGTCGCGCCTTTCGAGGACCTTGAAAGGGCCATCGTAAGGTTGTTGCAGAGGTTTCCTGACTGCGTCTCGACGCAGGAAAACATGTGTGGCCGAGGTTAACTCGTCGCGTATGTACGTCGGATGACGGTCATGATGCCTTGTTGGTGTGGCACGCAGGTTCCGGATAACTTATTTCTCCTGGGAGGCGAAGTGACTGCCCGTAGACTAGGCCTGCGGCTGTGCATCCCAAGTCTGGCTTGAGTGTTGTACGGAGGCCTAGAAGCACGATGGGAAGAAGTGTGCTCCAGTTGTTCGGGTCATTTTGTGCTCTTAGTGCGGCCTTTAGGGTACGATGAAATCTTACCACCAGGTCGTTAGCAGCGGGATGGTACGCTGTTGTTCAAATTCGAGAGGACCCGATAAGAGTCATGATCTCGTTAAACAAACGAGATTCAAATTGTGCGCCTCAGTCGGTAGAAATAGATGATGGAACGCCAAAATCGTGAAATCCAATCACTGAGGACTGTCTTTGCAATGGTTTCCGCGCGGATGTCTGCGATAGGGAACACTTCTGGCCAGTGGGTAAATCTATCTATGCAAGTGAGCATGTTGATTGCTCCGTCGGATGGTGGCAAAGGACCGACAATGTCCACGTGGACGTTGTCGAAGCGAGCGGTGGGTGTCTGTATTGTGGCGAAAGGTGCAAAGGTATGTCGATGAACCTTAGACAGCTGACAATGCAGACACGTACGAGCCCATTCACGCACATCTTTGATCATCCCTTGCCAAACGAAGCGCTGGGCGATGAGGTGTTGGGTCGCCCGAATGCCGGGATGAGAAAGGTTGTGCAGTGAGTCGAAAAATGATCGCCGAAACGTTGGAGGTGCCACCGGTCGGGGTGATCCCGTGGACATGTCACAAATTATTGTTGTGTCACAGCCTGGCAGTAAGACGTCACGCAGATCAAGGTTGCCAGATGCGGATCGTAGCTTCGGGATATCTTGGTCGCCATGCTAGGCTGCTGCTAGAGCGGCAAAATCCACAGTTGGGGGAAAGGCGTTACAGCAAGGTATCCGTGAAAACGCATCAGCAGCCGAGTTGTCTGTGCCTTTGATGTGGTGGATGTCACTTGTGAACTCCGCAATAAATGAAACGTGCCGACTCTCACGAGGAGAGAGACGGTGGCTGGTTGTTTGAAGTGCGTAAGTTACCGGCTAATGGTCGGTGACGATGTGAAATTGCCGACCCTCTAAATAATGCCGAAAATTACTGATGGTGAGGTATATGCCTAGTAGTTCTCGCCCAAAAGTGCTGTCCTGGGACTCGGCTGGCCCCAAGTTCTTGGAAAACAACCCAAGGGGCTGCCAGTTTCCGTCAGCGAACTGTTGCAGTACTCCTCCTACAGCGACGTCCGAGGCATCGGATATTCGTTATACTTGAGCGCAATGCTTTTATCATGTCGTCTAGGCAATACATACATTATGTGTTAAAATATTTTTGGGTAATACATTACCAGAGTACTGTATGTGCTCAGGAACAAATCACAGTGTCTTATGTACCCAGCTAAGATTCAAACATTTTGAGTAAACCTTGTTTCTCAGTCTTCTCCGAAAATACTGGCCAACTTCATATATGTTAATGGCCTATTTTCGTTTACATAATGCACGTACTCCGACAAAATCTAGATTCCTTCCAAGAAGTTGGACTGCAGGTCGCACGTCTATATTCTAAAAATGCATTCGCTCCTGTTTCCCCAAACAACTTGCGGTTTAATTGACCCTTATTGAGCATTTTGTGGAGCGCGTCAATAAACCATGATGCGCAAAAATAAAAGAGAAAAAAAAAAACGCGCTTAAACTTTACTTGATTATTTTGACAAACCCGGCCAGCACATAATGTGCATTGCATGCCCTATGCGTGCGTTCTGACTTGTTATACTTTGTCATGGAATGCTTTGGTCTCGGATACTTTGCAAGCACAACACGCCAGTGCACTCTCTGAAAATATCAGAGCAGTCAAGGCAAGTTTATGCAGAGCGCAAGTTCGTCTGCTTCTTTTGCAGGCGTTGTGGTGACGTCAGAACGACGCGAAGCTCTGATTGGTTCTGAATGTAGGATAGTGGGTAGACCTCAAGGCAGCTTGCTCTGAGGTCTATCCACTCTCCTTCAATCCGAGCCATTCAGAGCTCGGCGTCGTTCAGACGTAACCGCAACTCCTGCGCAAGATAGCAGACGACTTGCTCTCCGAATGTTTATTCACTAGCCGTGACGTCGTGAGATCGCCTATAGGAGCTACGCATCGCCTCTCGGGTGCCGGCGGCGCGCTCGCATAGTAGCCTGCTGTGACGGCTTATCCTGAGCCAAACTTAGTCCAGCTGCTTACGCTTTCATTCATCTACACTCTAGAAAAAAAAGTATGTTCCTGAAAATATCTTTGATGACCCAAGAACTCTTTCAGTTCGTAAAGAACGGTTTCGCCTCAAGCACTATCGCCTCCTGGAGCACTCGATAGGCAACTGGGCGGTGAAAAAAATTTCGTATAAAAAAAGGAAGGAGCTTAAAAGTACCCCTTATGTGTTTTTCTACAATGAATCTTTTGAGGGCGTGCTTAAAAGTACCTTTAGGGGTCGAAATATGGACCCGCCGAAGAAGCCCCTAGAGTCATTTTAAAACCAGATGTTGTTTAGAGTGTATTTCTAGTGACGCAGCGAAAATGCGTTGCGTTGCAGATCGGATGTTTCGGTGTCTAATTATAATGAAGTACGAATAATTATTAAGTTTGCTTCTACAGTCCTGTCTCATTACGATGAACCCCGTTACTAAGGGCACTCCGCTATATGTACACCATTTTCGAAAACAACCTGAGAAAATACGTGCATTTTTGTTTCTTTATAATAAAGAAATCGCATTATTAACGATATTTTGGGGAAACGGAGTTGTCCATATTAACGAGACATCAACTCTATATGCTTTTTATGCATTGCCTAGTAGGGCTATGTATGCTCTATGTTACCTTGGCCTGCGTGTAACGGCTCGTTGTTATACTTGAGCGCTACGCTTTTATCATGACATCTAGCCCTTACACACATTTTGTGTTGAAATATTTTTGTGTAAACCACGAACAGCGCAGATACTATGAGTAAGCGAAACGCCGTGTTCGTGTTCAGATGTACTGGTGCGCCTTATGGACGATCTGTCTTTTTGGTTCCCTGTTCGTGAGATGTGTCCATTAATGACAGGGATTAACCCACTGTATGCTCTGTGTGCAAAAAAAAAAATGCGACAGTTTTTTTTTTTTTTTTTTGAGTTACGGCTACGCTTGAGTGAAAACGCGCGCTTTCTCGCTTTCTTAAGGTGGAGCTGTAGTTTCTCTTTCCCACCGTATTTCGTGAAGGTCGCTATGCACTCACCCCTCCTACAGCGTTTTAACTCTTTCTAAAAAAGTGCCCAATCTCACATTGTTACCTTCTTCGCCCCGGAGTTGAGTTGAAGAACTTTTAGGACTAGTCTTATCTACAGGCTTTGCGGCCGCCTGCCTGCAGCAATTTACGGACAACACGTATTTCTCTCCACCTTCTAAAAAAGACAACAATTTTATATACACAAGCCAAAAGTATTGGAAACATGCAGTTATTTCATGAGTATACAGGCACACAGTTTCAATCACGGTGGTGAAAAACTTCTTTCCAGGGAATATCGGGCACTACAGGAGAGGGTGACGTAGTCGCGCACCTACGCGGCTAGAAAAACATTCCATAGCTTTTAAAGGCCGACAAGAAACCAGAAAGAGGCATCCGCAGAGCGGATGCCTCGCAGGACTTTCTCGCCAAATAGCAGCCCAACTCAAGGGAAAGACTCTCGCTTAATAATCTGAAATTGGTATGGGTTCGATCCTCTCTTTCGCTGAAAAACCAATCAGTGTAGAGACTCACTGGCGCGTTTGTATTAAGACTTTCCTCTCTGGCTTCGCGAAATGCCGAAAAACTAACCAAAGGACGTTTCACGTCAAAATACGCTACCCAAATGAAGAGTAGAGTTTAAAAATACCAAGAATCAAGTGCTTAAAAAGAAAGCTGCATCTCTCAACATCATATGTTTGTAGTGAGATCGGCGTGTACAAAGTAAAAAAAAAAAACGCTATGTACGAAGTATCAGTTTAGAACGAAGGTACTCAGTTGAAGCAATGAAGCATTTTAAAACAACTAGTCATTAATGCGACGTCTAAGAAATTAAATCAGTCAACGAAAAAGGGCAATGAGTGTAGCCATCTCCTTTTTTACTTGTTCTATTCTTCCCTTTTTTCTTCTTCGATGTTTATTGTCAGCGAAGCACAGCAAGTTTCAAGCTCTTTACAAATGACTCCTATCGCGAAGAGTGCACAATGCCGCATTTGATTGTGAACCACAGAGCCCAAAAATTGTACTTGGGCGGTATTTAAAATGAAAATATTTGAAATACTCTATTTCACGTATGTAAATACAGTTTTTAAAGACATTCTCCAATAAGCAATAAAATAGGAAACACAAAGTTCTCAAAGTATTTTAAATGCGTATTTCAAACACTCTAATTTAAAATACTGCCCATCCTAGGTAGAGGGGCATTCGCGAACGGCAAGAGGCAGCGAATGTTTTATCTTGAGAACACTGGCCCAGGTTTGTTTTTTTAGCATCAATCATATTTTAGACTGGCAAGCAAGGAGCAACAATATCTTGACTGACATGTTTTCCTTTAGTTTGATTTCGGTTTTCACGGCAAGGTTTTCACAGCCCGACTATTTAATGATGATGCAGAGCGCGGGTCAACACTGCTATTTAAACCCTTCACCCCCCCCCCCCCCCCCCCCCAAAGAAAAAAAAGAAGAAGAAAATCTCGCAAGGCGCAGCCGGGGAACCCAGACGTCATCCGAAGCGACACAGATCTGCGTCGGAACATTTACATCCAATCTTTATAATCATAGAAAAAAAAAAGAAAAGACAGAAAGAAAGAGAGAGGGAGTGCAAGCTCAAGCCTTCTTTTTAATGGACCTCACTTCCACGGGAAGTCAGGAGGGATGCACAACGACCTTCCGTCCTCCTCCCCGAAGAAAAAGAGTGAAAAAAAAAATAGTACGAAAGCGATACGCATATACTCGTAACAAAAAATGTGAAAGAAATGAAATTACACGTGAGACTGGAGAAAGAGAAGAGAGAAAAAAGAGAAGTCATAGAGCACGCGGGGTGCGACGCGTGTTCAGAAGAGCTGGGCCTACTGACTGGAGATCAGGGAGAGGCCCAAGATGAGGGGAGGAGAGACGACTCCTTGGCAGACGGAGATTACCGATTAGGAACGCTACCATTGGTTCATGCCTGAGTGAGTCGCAAATTGCACCGTTGGGAATCACCTCCCCCCTTTCCCCACTCGGGGTCCCTCTCCTTCCTCATGCTCAGTGTATATGGGACCCCATGCCTGCGCGCCGTGGAGGAGGAGGGGAGGCAACGGCGTTAATTTCATTTTCGGGAGGGGTGTTTTTGCGTAACGCGACTGAGAGCGGTCATTCCTCGCCCCTCTCGAAGCGGAAAAGGTGACACGGCGTTCTAATCTGCTGTTTAACTTTTTTCTTCTTCGTTGCGTCACATGTGCCCTTGGAGGTTATGCGTTCGGGTCACGGTTTTCATGAGGCACAGAGGAAAAGATGAGGTCGGATCTGGTCGCCACCATTAGGAGAGGTGCTACCCGTAAATACGACCCTACGACCTCGTGAAAGTGAATTGCCAGGAACGAGCTACAAAGTAGTGGCAGCTACTGGCCGGGAAAAGGGTGGGTGGGTATGCAAGGTTTTTCTTTTATGATAAGGAGAGAATCGGTAATGCTTTTTAGTTAACACGGCACACCGAATTTATTTTTATTTTGAGGTTACCACCCATGGTGCAAATGGCCACTGACGTAAATGCCTACTTACTTGCTCGTGAAGACCCCCTTGGGGCTTACAGGCGTACGCCCATGTAATTTGGCGAGAGCGACCTCAAGCAAGGCACTTTCGATTATATCGACCTTCTTACCCTGCGTGGCCATGCTCACCGAGGATAATCAAAGCCGGTGAACAGCGTTCTTTATCTCCGCGGAACGTCTTCATTGGTGCCAGCTCTGCGATAGGGTCCGACCCCAAAGTCTCTACGACGCAGTAGCTGGACACGAGACTTGGTCGAACACCGACAAACCATCCGTGTCCAATCCGTATTCGCGATCGATCTCACTACGATGATGCTACTACACGGGCTCTGAATATTCTGGTTTTCATTTTGCCCACCAAGACATTCTGGTAAGCGATACTCGTGCGCTCGAGCATATCCTTCGCATCTTCTTGCCTCAAAGCCCTTTGGAGAGCCAATCGCTGCAAGTTGATAGTTCAGCGAATGACGAGGTTCAAAATATGCTAAAGTTATATATATATATATATATATATATATATATATATATATTATAACTTTTTGCGCTGTGTCGCTGAGGTTGACATTTAACGTTCTTGCGTCATGTTCAGAATCGCAAAGCTGACCTTTTAATTTTACGCATAAATATACGTTCAGCCTCATTGCCGAGTTCCCTCGCTAGATTGCAGGGATTGGCTTGCCCAAGAGCTTTGCGGGAAAGCAACCTCAATGAATTTCTTTCAATGTCAAAGCCAAATATGGCCCTTTTATGTGCCAAACCAAAGAGGGCATCTGGGACACTCAGCGGGGGATTGAGGATCAATTTCGTCCACTTTGTTGCACGGCGCCTTCTCCGATATAAGCCTCCGTCTGGCTGCAAGTACCTCGGCCAGGATTCGGACCAGCCACCTGGCCGTTCGTAGGCCGGCGCTTCAGCTCGGTGCCACCGAGGTGGCCGAATCTCTTAGAATGGGAGAGAAATTCGTTCTGTGTGTGTGTGTGCGTGTGTGTAATCAGTACGGTGTAAGATATACATGTAGGTATGGACACCGCGCGCGTCGCAACTGCCAGACGAGGTCCTCTCCTCAACTTGGTCGCAAGCGTCGCCACGATATGACGCTTTCATATGCGGAAAATGGCCGCCGGTCGCGGGCCCGGTTTCCCATGCCTGTCTATTGGAGACAGGCTTGTTAAGGTCGTTTTCTGGGTGCACCACGTTGTGTAAATCTTCGCACTTGTGTAATGCGTTTTGGTTAGACACAGCTTCGTCCTTGACACTACATGTTTTCCAGCTCATAATAGTTTAAATGCCAACGTTTTTAATCTAAGTGTCCCTGAATTCAGTCCACGTGTGCACAAATTTAATCCAAGAGTGAAATAATTTAATCTAAGTCGTCAAAAATATAATCCCAACGCAATTCATTTTATTTCAACATGTACTCAATTTATTAAGTTCATATCTTTGAATAAACTAGGACTACTAACTCATATATTACAACCGTTTTAAGTGTATAAGTTGCTTTCCAGTCACGAATGACTTTCAACTGTATATGCGCGTTGCATGACTTGTACTCTCGGGAATTTCGACAGATGACTTGGGACCATAATAAGTAAGCTCGAGTCTGAATTTTTGGGATTTTTGTCTGTTTTAGAACAGTAACAAATATTCTTTTAAGAACATTGACAGTGAAACCGCGTTTGAACATTTTACATTTCAATTAGGTGTATGCATTCGGGGGCATAAACAATTTCATTACAAATCAAGATGATGGTTTTCGACTGCGTGTATTCTGCACTCGAATATGTGAGTTACATGTCCTCGGTCGAAGAGCAGGCACAATGCACTTGAAATGATTGCGGTCATATGCCGCGCATTTAACACATTGCATTTTCTACATTGTTTTTTGCGTCGCCATTTGGAGCGTCTGCCACTGATGTTTCTTTAAGGTGGTGGCTGCAGGCCGCGAAAATACAGCTGCGCTATGCTCACTGAGGTAAGCTTTCACGCCGGACTTGAACTTGGAAAACATATTTTCTATTGGGTTGAAAAACAAACTGTATAACGGTGAGTACTTCAAAGAGTGCGCCTGGGACAAGCCGGCGTCTGCGGCTTGTCGGTCTGCTTGATCATTATCAAATATAATGACCGGATCCTGGCCAGGACGTGTTACCATGACCTTCCTCAAAATTTACTCCAGAAATTCGCTGAACGTCCTCCAGCGCATACCGCGAAGTGTTCGCAGACGACGCAAGAACCGCTGTCCGATAATTTCATCAATTTACGTCGTCTGGTATTCCACGGCGAACCCCTGCAAAACGTTCGTGGTATGTTTGAGCCGGGCCGCTGCTTCATCCACGGCCTTCGTCTGCTACTTTAAATCGTGTGCCAGCACTTCGCGGTATGCTTGCGCCGTGCCGCTGCTCAATTCATTTCAATTTTTATTTTAAAATCAAGTCATACAAAATAAAGAGCTGGCCCACAAAAGCAGCATTCTGCTTGTATGTGGGGCCAGGCGGCCAGATAGAATACATGTTGTTACAAAAAGAAAACAGAAAACAGTTGCTGACGATAACCTGGCATCTCCCGCTTGATTGCAGATGGTGGCCAATTCTTAACTCTCTGAGACACATAAAAACGATTGAACTGGCTTGACGATTTTCACACAAGTCACCCGCATTTGTGAACGCTCTTGGCAAACAGCTTGTTTAATGCTAGGTGTCAAGGTCGACCTCGGAAGGATCCAAACCTACTTAACCACTCACGCCTAACGATATCAGATCTAGATTGGGCACGGCGACTTGACTGCTGGCGACGAGGCGGTAACATAAAGCAACTTGCTGAAACAATAGGTATTAGCGTGAAAACTGCTCGGTAAATTGCGACGTCTGACAGAGAAGAACCAAAACCTAGAGGAGGATGAAAAAATATATTCGACTTTGATGTTGTGCAGAATTTGACAGCTATGGCTTGATGAACACCCAACCTGCACACTCTAAAAAAAGGTGTCATGAGGTACACCCATAGGGGGTGTAAGTGCTTGTCACATATACTACACCCTTTGGGGGAACACTTGCACACCCCAAATATGGGAGTACGTGTACACCCGTTGGTGTGGTGCACATGTACACCTTGTTCTACAGAAATCTCACACGAAGGGAACACAGGTGCACCCCATTCAATGGTGTACGGCAACACCTCTTTCTACACCCAATGAAATAAGAGGAAGCACAGATGCACCCCGTTTGAAGTTGTACCATTGCACCGCATCATAAACCCGTCTCACTCAAAGGAAACACAGATACACCCCGCTCAATAGTGTACCATTACTCCCCTTTCTACACCTACTGCTCTCAAAGGGAACACAGGAGCACTCCGTTCAGTAGTGTACTCTTAAACCTCTTTCTACACCCACTGAATTCGAAGAGTACACAGATGCACCCGACTCAAGGGTGCATGGTCACATCACTTTATGCGCCCGTTTCATAACTAACTTCATAAACCTATTTAAGACATCAAGGAAACCCTTAAAAAATGTATGCGCCCCGGTGATAGCAAAAAGGAAGGTAAACGGACACACGGGATTGCTTTCAATTCACATAGAAGTTTATTAGACAGCTTATTCCGTAAAAAAGTACAAACTTGGAAGCAATCCGTGATATGCGAAGAGGTACGAGGAAGCTGTTACACAACTGAGGATATTACTAAGCAAACAAGAAACGGAAGTGAGTCTTAGGCAGTGTCGATTCTCCAAGCAGCCGGCAGAATTATTTCCACGAAATTCCACCAGCAGTCGCCATTCATTCATCGAACGACGTTTCATCGACAGCTGTACCCACGAAGTGACGTGTACAGGGAAACAGGTTGGTTAACATTTTCGTAATGAGCCGCCGCAGACTGTCGCCATGAAGCGGCGTGAACGGGTGTACTGAGTCGGTGAGCACGCGCCTCAGAGATACACGCGCGAAAAAATGTCCCAACAGCGTGCATTCCGCGTAACGAGTGACGATAAAACGTTAGTGTTGATGAAACGTGCCTACAGAACGTGTATCAACAAAAACGTGTTTTCACAGAACGCCAGGAGATTAAGAAAGTCAGTATTCTACCTGCAGTTGTCTCATGATTGTAGTCAGCTAAGGGCTGGCGACAGCCGATAGAATTTCGGGGAAATTACTCTCCCGGCTGCTAAAAAATAGACACTGCTTAATTCTAGAGGTAATCCGGGACGGAACGGTCAATTGTTGCAAAGGAGTAGGTTTCAGATCACTTACGATGAAAATACCGGACTCGATATATGTAATCCGAAATATATGTCGACACGGGCACTGCAGCACAACACAAACACAAAAACGAAAGGAAAGGGGTCCGTGAAGGTTCAACACAATGTGGCAGAAGCAGTAATTTGCCGAACCGAATACTAAACGCATAACATGAATTCCTTGGGCTTTTTTGAAGAAATCGCTTGTTGCCGATATACGCGTAGGACTTTTCAAACACTGGAAATCTTGGCACACTCGAATACGCTGTCGCGGACAAAATCTACGGCAGCCCCGCTGGTCGCAGCACAGCACATAAGAAACTAGGCCGAGAAGCAGACATTCCGAGGTCGGAAAAGGCTTACTACGTCATCCGTGAAACCTTTACCACATGATCACGCTCCTGCCGTCAACCACGCCCAGACAGCGGAGTCGAGGGATGAAAAAGCCTCCGGTTCATTGGTCCGCCAACTGCGCACCTTCTTCCATGCTTTCAGCTTAGGGAGAGAAAGAAATAGAAAATAGCAGCTCCTTCATGGCCAAAATGGGGGCGCCCTCTCAAAGGCTTATCTTCAGGGGCAACCCAACAATGAACACAACGAGAGGTTTGTCACTTATATACTCTTGAAAGTTCAACCAAAAGTTAATAGTGCAGTGGATGCTACCCGTGGCCTTGGCCTTCAGGCAGGTGCCGTGCTCTGCCTTATCTATAGCTTGGAGACTGTAGTCACGTGATCCTACCCGGAGACCCGATTGGCCTAAAACAAGCATAGCGTCTACTCTACTGTCAATACCGAGTGTACAGGATAGCTCCATACTTCCTAAGAAACTGCCCAACCCAAAAAGTGACCCCCAAGAGGGAATCCAAGCACAAGCTGATCGGGGCGCGTGGCTAGCGTGGGGGTGCACTGATACACCTAGAGGTTTTCAAGGGAGAGGAGGATGCTCATTGTCGTTCTACAAGTACACTGGCTGGGTAACGCAGGGTGCATCTTTCAGGAAAAAAGTGCATGTGCGACCGATGCACCCGACTACACCCTTCTTTGCTTAGAGTGCACGCTAAAGCAACTCAAACAAGAGCTTGACGCAGCTGGAACAGATATCCAAATCAGCCTATCTACATTTGACAGAATTTTGGATGGACACGGTCACAGAACAAAGCAGTTTCTCTGCAGCCCGCTGACCGAAATTGCGGTGACGTAAACCATGCAAAAAAATAAGCTTCATGGCTGCAGGGGGACGGCCCACTTCAGCTTAGATATTACGTTGACAAGATAAACTTTAATGGTCGGTGTAGTCGGGGGTTTGGGAGGTCAAAACTTTGGAAGGACGGCGCCTTGATAACTACAGGTACCAGAAAGCCCAATATCAACATCCTCGCATGTATGTCTGCTGACGGGAACCTATTGAGGAGAAGTACTGAAAAAGTGCGCTGGTTGAATTTCAGGGGATTTCTGGAGGAAGTTTGGGGGGAGATAATGTTAACAGCTCCTGGCCAGGATGCGGTCATTATATTTGCTAATGCTCCCGCACACCGACGAGCTACAGACGCCCCCTTGTCCCAGGGGCCCTCTTCAAAGTACGTACCGCCATACAGTTCGTTCTTCAACCCAATTGAAGAGATGTTTTCCAAGTTGAAGTCAGGCGTGAAAGCTTATCTCAGTGAGCATAGCGCAGCCGTACTTGCGTGGCCTGAACCTACCAACTTAAAGGAACGCCGACGGCAGATGCTCCTAACGGTGTCGCAAGAAGCTATGCAAAAAGTCAACGTTTTAATAGCGCGGTCTTTGACTGCAATATTTTCAAGTACATTGTTCCTGCCTTTTAAACGAGGACATGTGACTCACATATTCATGTATGGAATACACGTGGTCGACAATCAGAATATTTATTTGCACTGAAAATGTTCATGCCATTGAATGCATACAACTAATTGAAGTATAGATATTGAAACACGGTTTCACTGTCAAGCCTCTTGAAAATTTTCGTTACTGTTCTAAAACCGACAAAACATCCCCATCATTCAGTCTGGAGCTTACGTATTATTGTCTAAGAGATCCCTCAAAATTCACGAGAGAACCAGCCACGCTACACGCATATACAGCGAAAAGTCACTCATGACTTCCAAGCAACTCAGACCTCTAAAGCAGCAGTAACATATGAGTTAGTAGTCATAGTTATTTCAATAATATGACCGAATTACACTGACTGCCTCCTCAATTAAAATGAATGGCTTCGTGATTAAATTGTTGACAATTTGGGTTAAATTCATTGACACTTGGATTAAACTGATGTACAGCTGGATTGAATTCGGAGAAACTCGGATTAAAAAAGCTGGCACTTTAAATATTATGAGCCGGAAAACCTGTAGTTTCATGTATGAAAGGCAGCCGCATTAGTTTTGTAAAGGCGTTGAAGTGGAGAGATCCGTGACGCGGTGTTCAAGCCAGCGACCGTCAGGGTCGGAGCGGACGCTCTGAGGATAAAGAGTCCTCTTTCAAACTGTACTTGGGGGCAACTTTCTGTGGCAGTGAAGGCAAAGCTAAGGGAGGGGGGGGGAGGGGTGTGCACTACAGCTTAAAACAAGTTTAGCGAAAGCTCCCGCTGCAGACCCCAGGGATCCTGGGCTCAATTCCCACTCTTGCTCGCTTACGCCAATGTGCTCGCTAACCAACCGGAATTCGGAAACAATCCAGAGTCCCGGTTCCCTTTGTCCAACTTGAGCGTTCACGTTGCACGCCACTTGCTTGGTTTATTTTGTCAGCTCTTGGTTGCCAAACTTCGCGAAAATCCTACGGGGCGAGCAAAGGGGCGAGCTCACAGAAGGTACCGACGACACACCATACCGATGACACCCAACGACGCACGCGAGAAATATCCCACCTTTGTTTTGCAGAGAACGGGAAAACCTTCGGCGAACTTAAACTAAAAAAAAAGCGAAAGAGTTAAAAAAAAAAAAAACATGCTATAATTTTGCCACAATTTGGCTAATTAGAGTGACATCGTGAAATTGAAGCTAACCAGAACAATTTTATATTTTTTAATTAGTAAGGTTACACCTTTCAAATTATATTGGATGAACTATATTCAGCTGCACAGTCAAGCGGCGTGCTTCGGCAGATTAGTTTAGGCTTCATCACAACAGAGAGTTGTCCCCGAGTCTAGACCTCCTTTTGGTTTTGTTGAATGCTTCTTTTTTTTCTTAGTTGCACAGTTTGGATGGCGGAGACGCTCGGCTGAGCCCACTCGGGCGCCTGCCATGAGGAATTTATCCGGTCGATCACGTCGCAGCGTTCTCTGTGCTGTGTGTCCTCATCTCTATAAATGTTGATAATTGTTATTGGAAGCATATTATATAAAAAATGGCAAGCTGCTAACTGAAGAGGCAGGCGACCTGGTTAAAGTTAAACATTTCTAAAACCCAAGACGGAGGCAACATAGAGGGGACAAACACAGTACGTCTCTCGCTGCTAGCTGCTAGCTAAATGTTTTCTGCACTAGGTGTTTCTAGAGGTCGGCGGACATTAGCTCTGAGAAGAATCACCATGGCAAGTTGTCTAATGAACTAAAACTGCTTAAATTAATTTTATAATGCTGGTTTCTCAGGGTTTTGCTACATTTGCAAAACTGACTGCAACAGATATCGGAGGCGGAGCCAATCAAAATAATTCGCAAACGTTTATCAGATCTGAGATATTATTCAATCACACTTCGCGTTTATCATTAGCCCAATTTAATAATTACGCGCAAAAACCACTCCGCAAGCACTGCTCACAATGACGCTCAGAAGACGGACGTGGTCACTTTCCTGAGCGTGATTAGGCCCGTTTGATTTACCCGCACCTCCTGCACCGGTGAAGAAAAGTATAGTACGGTGCATTTCCTGTCGGATCTCAACGCACACACCGGAAGTACACTGGCCTGCACTTTTTCGCGCCGTTACAAATGGTGCAGGTAAATCAAACGAGCGCGCCGAGGATCTGAGGGAGAGGAGGAGACTAGAGCGCGTAGGGACGTCAAAACGCCGAGCTGTGGTTGGAAGGATTGGAGGGTAGACCTAAAGCTGGATGACTTTGTCTTCACTGCGATCGTCGAACGCGTTAAAACGCGGAACGCTGGCGTCTGGCGTTTGGCTCTCGCATTCGAACGCGTTCCACGAGTGCAGTGGAGTCAAATGCAGCTATCTTTAGGTCTACCCACTAATCCTTCCAACCACAGCTCGGTGTTTTGACGTCCCCATGCGCTCTAGTCTCCTCCTCTCCCTCAGTTTCTGGGCGCGTGGTAGGCAGGACCTGCGGCGTGCTTCCTTCGCGCAATTTTGAAGTCGGGCTAAAAAAGGTGCTATTCGATGAAATTGATGGGTCAGAAACTAATGAATCATTGCGATTTGTTTGAATTGGACTGGTTTCTAATATGAAGCCCCATCAAACATTTTTTTTATTTAGTCATGACGGTTATTGATTTGGCTAATGGCCGTCGGACTAGAGAAACCCCTAGCGAATAGTGCGTTCAGCTGGCTGTTAGGACACTTAATTTTGCCTCCATTAAAAATCAATAATCTTCTTTATCTTAAATGGCTCAAAACTAAACGGAAACCGGAGAGTAGACAAGACTAGGGCAGGTGAGGCCCATCAACTTACAAACCACCAGAAATGTCATTAATTTCCGCAACAGGCTTGCCCATAAAATCCATGATTATAACGTATACATTTTCATGATAACAAATTATTTCAGTCCGACATTTCAAAAGGTAAATCGTAATTTACAAACCTAAGCTACTCAGTACCGGCATAATCTCCCCTTTCTTGCGGTTGGCCTCCGAGTTTGGGTCGACGTGACACTGCTTCTCCCGAGTTCGTTGAGATCACTTCATTCCTAACTTCACACAGCAGTCCGCTGTACTGTCCATTGAAAACAAAACTTTTGCCTGCCCGGCTGGCCGTTGTGTCTTAGATGACCCCCTCCTTTATTGATTTTTTTAACGTAGAGACAGTTTTATATCTCTACACTCCAACAAAGCTGATGCGTTTATTTTTTAGGTTGCCTATCATTGCGAAAGACAGAACAATGCTAATGGGCGACGGAGCTTAGAATACAATTAGGCCTGAAATAGGCAACGTGCGCAGGGCAGTGTGCCAGTAAAACTTCTTTTTCGTGATATTTGCACATTATAATTTTAACATAATATGTGTTTTAAAAAAAAATTATCATGAACGAGTGACACCCTGAGAGTGTTAAAACGTTAAGGTTATGTATAGATTTTGTGCTTGAAATGCGATCCCCAGCGGGGTTTGAGCCTGCGTCTGTCAGGTAGCAGTCGGATACAAGTGAGCTGCTAGTTCTTTTTTTTTATTATTGGCGGTTGTTTACAGGAAAGCAATACAGACACGGTTATGTACAAGAGTAAAAAAAAAGGCAGAAAGTGTCAAATACAGCGACTCGTGTATCGACAAACACCCTGGAGGCAAGTATACTACTTGCTAGTCCTTTTTTAAGAGCCATATTGGTTCGGGTTAAACGGGCCCAAAGGTTGCCAACTCGTCTAGAACTGCCAATCAATATATTTTTTTATTTTATTTCATTTTATTTAATATACCTTAAGGGCCCCTGAGGGGGCATCACATAAGCGGGTAAAAATAGTACAAAGTAGCATGTCAGACGACTAAATACAAGGTAGAGACAAAATTGACAACATGCGTTCAAAAAATACATCAAGGTTAACACATGCTGAGTCAGCTCTGCTAGATATATCGCGTGATCTGCAATTGTTACGAGGGATTCTGGTAGTGAATTCCAGTTCTTTATGCACAAAAGAAGACGCGAGTTTTTAAAAAATGTTTGTTCTGGCAAAAGGTAGCTCGAGTTTGAGGCAATGATCACGACGGAGGGAGACATGATTTGCTGGTGAAAAGAACTCCTGGTCAGTCCAGGAATTATAGAAGAGGTTGTGTAAAGAAAAAAATTTATCTACGGTGCGCCTATTCTCAAGAGGAGGGTATCGCTTTGAGGGTAGAAATACTCGTGCGTAAATGGTCGTGAAGGATGAATCTTGTCGAGCGGTTTTGTACTGATTCTAAGTTGTCGAAAAGGTAAGTCTGACGGGGGTTCCAGATGGTAGAAGCATATTCCAACTTGGATCTAACATGGGTGCTGCATGACAACGGTTTGATCTTCGGTGAGGCTTGACATAGGTGGCGTCTAAGGAATCCCAGAGATTTATCAAAACTTGAAATTATGTTCTCGATATGTATTTTCCATGAAAGGTCAGAGTTTACGTACACGTCAAGGTATGTTAAAGACAAACCTTTTTCTACTGGTTGGGATATAAGTTGATAGGTATAATTTACTGGATCACCATATTTAGGAAAAGATACAAATTTACATTTATTTATTTATTTATTTATTTATTTATTTATTTGTACCTACCCTCAATGTCTCGGGGGCGTTATAGATGGGAGTGGGTCAGTACAAGTAGTTTTTCAAGTGCTAGTCGGAATCGCTTGGAGTCGGGTATGGTGACTATGGGTCCGGGAGGTCATTCCAGTCCACAACAGCTTCAGGGATGTGGGAATGCTGGTATGCTTCACTTGATGACTTGGGGCGGGCGATCTTGCATGAATGGTCCAGTCTTGATGATATGTAGGTGGGCGGGTTTAGAAAAGATATTTTCAAGAAAGGTGTGTAAAATACTTTATGAAGAAAAGAAAGACGGGAAATTCGACGGCGGCATGAAAGTAGAGAAAGGTTAAGACGAGACTTCATTGATGATACACTTGAGGCACGAGAACAGTCATTAAGAATAAAGCGAGCAGCATGGTTCTGAACGGATTCAATCCAGTCTGTTAAATGTTTCTGATGAGGATGCCAGATGGAGGACGCATATTCTAATTTACGCCGAACGATAGTGGTGTACAAAATAAGTTTTAGGTTTTCAGGTGAGGATCTAAAGTTTCGGCGAATTTAGCCTAGAGAGCGGTTTGCAGAGGATATAATTGTTTTAATATGAGTATGCCATGACAGATTAGGTGTGAGATGCAAGCCTAAGTATTTGTATTGGTCAGTATAATCAATGGGGACAGAGTTCAAAAGAAGTACAGAATAGGTAATTGACAATGAACGAGAAAACGACATGCATTGACATTTGTTAGGATTTAAGGACATGCGGCATGTGTTACACCATTCAGAAATTTTAGAGATGTCGTTCTGAAGCGTTACAATATCATCAGTAGAGGTTATCTTACGGTAGATTACACATTAATTGGCAAAATCCGCACAGTGGGAGAGATGTTGAGAGAAAGGTTATTAATATATATAAGGAATAGTAATGGGCCGAGTACTGTCCCCTGGGGGACACCAGAAGAAACAGAGCGAAGGGACGATTTGGTGTGGTTAGCATAAACAAACTGACTACGTTGAAAAAGGAAAGATTCGATTCATTTTAGTATATTAGGGTCAATCTTTTGCATAGAAAGTTTCAGCAGAAGGAGGTTATGTGGCACTTTGTCAAAAGCCTGGGCAAAATCCAGAAATACATCACTATACTTCGTCTCATCCTACGATGGACTAAAGGCCAAAGCTACGGGCCGCCAGGCCCAATCACGTTCAACGCTAAACTATGGCATGCTTAACATTGATTAAGGATGGACGAATAAAGCTCCTGATCAGAATGCGCTGCATCATTTCTATAGCTTGGACACTGCAAAGAGCCTGTATGTCGTGGCTTTCTTTGCAATGCAAAATTGATCAGTCACATAGTAACGTTCATCGAATCGAAATACCAGGCAATTTCTAAGTGGCTCGTGATTGGATCTGGTGGTTTGTAGCTTCTGCCTTTAGTCCATCGTGGGGTGAGACGAAGTATAGTGGGGTAGCCGGAATCAAGGTTTAGGTGGAGGTCATTAGTAAGGAGAAGGAGCTGCGTTTCACAAGAGAAGTTGCGGCGGAAACCGTGCTGCGCGTTGCTAAAAAGGGAGTTGTTTTCGAGGAAATCAGACAGATGCGTGAAAATGATATGCTCCATGATCTTAGATGGGATGCAAGTAGGAGATATAGGCCTGTAGTTGAGGGGAAGGGGAAAGGACTTACTGCCGCTTTTGTGGACTGGGATGACCTTGCCGATTTTCCAGTCCTCAGGCACCACCCCCGACTGCTGAAATATTTTCGTCAGAAATAAACTACAAGACAGGCTAGTGTTACGTAATATTTTTGTGTTTATATTGCCAACGCCAGAGGACGACGAGACCTTTAAAGAGTTAATAATTTGAGATACACCATTAAGTTATACAAAAACAGGGTCCATTGGAACATAATCAGCAGGAACATGACCAGGTAAACAGTCGGTAGAAATAGGTGTAAACACATTGCAAAAAACATCATTAAACATAGCTGCACACTGATCATCTGGCACATCATCACCCGAGTCGCTAAAAATCTTTGGTAAAGCGTGGACGTTTGAGTTACCAATACTCCAGAAACGACGAGGGTTGTTAAGTAATATAGAAGGGAGCGTCTGCTGAGATACACGCTTTTGTACTCTCGCAGTTTCATTTTGTAGTTATGTTCACTATTTTCATATTTGAACCATGACTCAGGAGTTTCATCACGTTTAGCAGCACGGAAACGCCTTTTCTTTTTGTTACAGAGAGACCTAAGGTGTCGATTGAACCATGGTTTCGTCGAAGAAGGCCTGAGGTATTTGAATGTTATGTTCATGTTAACAAGTTCATCTAACTTGTTTTTGAATAAGTTCCACTTCTCGTTAACATCTCGTGAATCAAAATTAATCAATAAAAAAGAGAAATAGTCACACAACGCTCGGTATATTTCTTCGTAATAGCTTTTGTCGTATAGCAATATTTTCTTTCCTGAACGAACAATATTTGTAGTTTCAAATTTTACGTAAGAATGAATTGGTTTGTGCTCACTGATGCCGTCCAAGAATACCAATGGCGTTGGAAATAATTCTGGGTGAGAAGTCAGAACAAGATATAAATGCTTGAACAGGAAGGAGAGACTCGCGTAGGAAGGGAAACTATCTGAGAAAGATTTCAAATCTAAAACGACGTCAATAAATTGCCGACAAACACTAGAGTTTTTAGAGAAGACAGAAGTTGGGTCGTTCCAATTAATGCATGGAAAGTTAAAATCGCCAAATAAAAGTATGGGATAGGTTGGATATTCTGTTGAGTGTAATGACAGTTCATCGTGAAGAAGTCTTGAGAAAGAGTGTGACGCGTCAGGAGGACGGTAACAAACACCAACCAAGACAGACCTAAAACTACATTGCAAGCAGACCCAAACTATTTCAAGCTGTGAATGATTAGGGCTAACTCTGCTAGATATCTTGTTATCTACGGCTATAAGAACGCCACCACCGCGCCGCTGCTGTCGATCGAGACGATAGATAATGAAGTTTGGGTGATCAGGCAGTATTTCACTATCAGTGACTTCAGGAGTTAACCACGTCTCGGTCAGTAAGATTATTTTGGCGCTGCAAGTCGAGATAAGGGTACTCAGCTCATCACGTTTAGATAGAACGCTTCGAGCATTGGCATATAAAAAACTGATGCCCTCATACGAGACTAATCTGCTCTTTCGAACACTATCCGCCTCGCCCTATCGCTGAGGTTCATTTACTAACTTAGAATGTTGGTCATATACATCTATGAACCGTTCAGAGGTTTATCGAAGCGTAGTTTGAATGGGGAAGATTTTCGTTTGGCCTATACGAGCAGCGCCTTCCTTGCCGTGCGAACAGTCAGTGAATAATCCTCAGATAATGAAATGGGTGTACCTTTTAGTTTCGAGGCGGAAGAAAGTAGCTGGTTTTTCAATTTAAAAAACAAAAATTTCACAATGATAGGCCTTGTTTTCCCTTGACGGAAAGCACCAAGGCGGTGCGCACGCTCGACATGTGAGCTATCAACCGCGACGCCCAAGTTGCCCTTCGCAAGGTATAGTACTTTCTGTTCAGAAATTTGTTGAGACTCGAGAGGAACATCAAGGATACCGTAAAACAGCAAGATTGAACGACGCGAACGGTTCTCTAAGTCATCTATGCGAGCAAGCAAGGTTGATGTTGCAGCACTCTGCTCAATGTCACAACTTGTAGTTCATTAATGTCATGCTTGACTTCCGCAATGATAGATATATCCTTTTCAATTGAAGTAACCCGATTAGAAAGAGAAGACAGAGCGGTATCAAGGCTTTGTTGTTTCTCTAAGATGTGCTTTATGTGAACCTTGATGTTTTTCTGTCCAGCTTCAAGTATAGTTGATTTGGATTCAAGTGGTTCGCGGCATAACGAACATGTCATTTAACTGCCTTTGTTCAGAGGCAGACAGGGGTCCCGGATCTGTTTTCACATCACCACACTGCAGTAGCAATGCCTTAAGCATACAGAAACAATGAGTGACAGATACAATAAGCAGGCCGGGCCATGGGAGCAGAAGGCATGCGTTGCTAGTTCGCTAGGTATATAGGGAGAAACGTTTACGGACCTGTACGAAAACGAGCATGTCCTGGTTAAGCGTCAGCATTACGCTTGCGCTCTCATGCCCACTGGCGCGGCGACGCTCTGGCACCTCCTTTTGTAGGCCCACCGAAGGGTATTGTAGGAGCGACGACAGGGGAGGTGGCACTCGGTCCGCAAAGAAGGTGCTCCATGAAACAGGTGACGGGCCCTAAAAGCCAGAAGATGATAAGGGTGATCCCGGACTGTCGATGACGTTGTTGGCCGGGGCAGCGATGACGGTCCAGGAATGAGTCCGACCAAGACGAAAAACGGGAGCTCCTTTTGTAGGCCCACCGAAGGGTATTGTGGGCGTGACGACAGGGGTGGTGGCACTCGGTCCGCAAAGAAGGTGCTCCATGAAACAGGTGACGGGCCCTAAAAGCCAGAAGATGATAAGGGTGATCCCGGACTGTCGATGACGTTGTTGGCCGGGGCATCGATGACGGTCCAGGAAGGAGTCTGACCAAGACGAAAAACGGGAGCAGTACGAAAACGAGCATGTCCTGGTTAAGCGTCAGTATTACGCTTGAGCTCCCTTGCCCACTGGCGCGGCGACGCTCTGGCACCTCCTTTGGTAGGCCCACCGAAGGGTATTGTGGGAGTGACAACAGGTGTGGTGGCGCTGTATCCTCAAGGAAGGCGCTCCATGAAACAGCTGACGGGCCCTCCAAGCCAGAAGATGATAAGGGTGATCCCGGACTGTCGATGACGTTGTTGGCCGGGGCAGCGATGACGGTTCTAGGAATGAGTTCGACCAAGACGAAAAACGGGAGCTCCTTTTGTAGGCCCACCGAAGGGTATTGTGGGAGTGACGACAGGGGTGGTGGCACTCGGTCCGCAAAGAAGGCGCTCCATGAAACAGGTGACGGGCCCTAAAAGCCAGAAGATGATAAGGGTGATCCCGGACTGTCGATGACGTTGTTTGTCAAGGCAGCGATGACCGTCCATGAATGAGTCCGACCAAGACTAAAAACGCGAGCTGTACGAAAACGAGCATGTCCTGGTTAAGCGTCAGCATTACGCTTGCGCTCCCATGCCTATTGGCGCGGCGATGCTCTGGCACCTCCTTTTGTAGGCCCACCGAAGTGTATTGTGGGAGTGACGACAGGGGTGGTGGCACTGTATCCGCAAAGAAGGCGCTCCATGAAACAGCTGACGGGCCGTCCAAGCCAGAAGATGATAAGGGTGATCCCGAATTGTCGATGGCATTGTTGGTCGGGGCAGCGATGACGGTTCCAGGAATGAGTCCGACCAAGACGAAAAACGGGAGCGAAGGGTATTGTGGGAGTGACAACAGGGCTGGTGGCGCTGTATCCGCAAAGAAGGCTCTCTATGAAACAGCTGACTTGCCCTCCAAGCCTGAAGATGATAAGAGTGATCCCGGACTGTCGATGACGTTGTTGGCCGGGGCAGCGATGACGGTTCCAGGAATGAGTCCAACCAAGACGAAAAACTGGAGCTTACGAAAGCGAGCATGTCCTGGTTAAGCGTCACCATTACGCTTCCGCTCCTATGCCCACTCTGTGCTTAATAGACATGCGCCATTGAGAATACCAAGTTTAAATTAATCTTAGGTCTTGTTGCAATGCTAGGCAACCATCTTCACTAGCAATAGCACGATAAATAACAAGGTTTTCAGCAAACAGGCGAACATAGCTCTCCACGCTTGCTGTTAATATTTACATAGCATTCCCTGGGGCGCTTTACACTCTCGATAAAATACTCATGGACGGTGCGGACACCGACAGCTGTATGCCGCACCTCCGTCCTGTTTTTCCGGATACAATGGAGCTCAAGGTGCATGACTCTGTCATACGGTACCTGCTCACTGCCTACAGTAACACAAAAACGAATACCGTGTTGTGATAATGGGAGCTCTTTCTTAATGGTTTGCTGGAGCACGTCCCAGTAAAGAAAGGGGTCCCAGCAATCCAAAATGACGTGCACGATGCTCTATGGTGTTTTGCACAAAATACATTTTACGGTTTAGTAAAAAGGTAGACTACTTGCTTTTAAAACGATTTTACAGGTAACGTATTCCTGTGGCGTCAAAAATATAAAAGAAAGGTTTTAACTCCTGGAGGGACGAAGACGCGTCAAAACCGATTGAGCACCTTGAACCCTGAGGCTCCAAGATACATCGCCCTATATGGTAGGTTCGGCATCAGCAGTTCCACTAGATCCCGCGTCAACGTGTTGTGTGTTGCAAAGGACAAGTATTCTGGAGAAAAACGTACAAAAAGAAAACTACAGGCTAATAAAACTCCTCTTGAAATCCAGACAGTGGTCTATACTGCAGACGGCACGATAAAAGAATAAAGTTTAGTGGGGCAACAAACAATTTCGTTTGTATTACAGTACTAATGAAAGGATCACATTGATTATGAGCAAACATAAATCGTGAAACGAGGTGACAAATAAACAAGTGACATATCCCGACGCGACCCGCTTTGAGCCAAA
Organism: Ixodes persulcatus; assembly: GCA_013358835.2. Classification (NCBI taxonomy): domain Eukaryota; kingdom Metazoa; phylum Arthropoda; class Arachnida; order Ixodida; family Ixodidae; genus Ixodes; species Ixodes persulcatus. The sequence continues at coordinate 1,578,444 of JABSTQ010009910.1, forward strand.
GGAAAAGGCTGCTTCTGCTTGTTCGCTCCCATTGTAAAACTTGATATATATCCCTGAGTTTTGACATAAAAAAAAAACAAGTTGCACGGAGTCGCTAAAATGGTTAAATCCTTCTTCACCCTCTTCTCGGCAGCCACCTTTATTTAATCAGTTTACTCTCGCCAATACTCTCCATTCTCACATTAATTTTGCAGGGGAACACCAAAGTGCTTGTAGGGCGACTCTGACCGCTGAATATTTTCGAAGAAATCAGTCATCGTCATCCATTCGCCGTGCCATAGCGCGTCACTCTTTGACTAGTTAACCGCACATGCCCTGACATCACAAAATTACTTGGTCACCTCAAAGGCCTTTAGGCACTCTGTGTATTCGAACAAAAAATTGCTATATCGTCGGCGTATGCTAATATTAACGTGAGAGATGTTTTGGCTACACTCCGAGTCACTAGCTGCGTGAAGTACAGGCGAAGGCAACGCCAGGCGAGGGGAGAAAAGGCAAGCACTGGGAAGGTTGGGAAGGAGGTGAGAAACCTCCTTTCCTTTCCGACGTTCCAGGTGCTCTACTTTTCTATCCTCGCCCTCCGTCGGCCTCCTCTCTTGTCCCGCCCTCCTTGTACTCGCGCTTTCTCTCTTGGCCTGCCGTTGCCTTCGTCAGCACTGCCACCCCACTAGTGACACGGAGGAAGTATAGGCGTTCGGCATTTCACGAAGCCCGATAGTGAAGCCAGTATAAAAGCGTTTCCGTGAGTCTCGATACTGATTGGTATTGAGGGCGGGGGGAGAGGCCATCTCAGTAAAAAAGCGTTTGCGCCAGGCGGGATTCGAACCCAGATCATTTAGATTATACAGCAACTGTCTTTCCAGCATGTCACAACACATACGCAGGAGTTAACGTGCTATTTGGCGGGAAGGCCCTGCGGGGGCATCCGCTCCTCATCGGGCAGATAGCAAGTTGACACCTTGTCATACACTTTTAAAACCTGGGTTAGCCCCGGTGTCTCCATTCTAGAAATTTCTATCGAGTGTACTTACGTCCCACGTGTTAAGCCAGTGGCTAAACTAATCGATGAAGAACGTCGAGAGCGTAGGCGCCACGCTTCTTCCGTGCAACACAACTGCGCAGAAATTTGCTCTGCATTTTTTTAACTTAGTTTTCGTTAAATGTAAAACGCCGTATATGTTTACAGTGATAGATGTTGCAGGAGAAAGGCTCAATATAGCACAAAAAGCAAGGAAGACAAGGGGCATCCTTGCCGCACCGAAGAACAGGCGCTTATCGGCGTACTAACCACTCTGTTCGCTACAAGTTTTGACATACATACAGTTAAAATATGCCATCTTTACTACTTTGAAAATAACGAAACCACAGCTAATAGAGTCTAAAATACTAAAAAAGGGTATAGTGGATCACTCGGTCAAAGTCGTTTTCCAGAAATAACTCGAGCAATGCTATTTTTCTATATTCCGATTTTCACACTTCCAGAACACTTCTAGCGGTGTGTATGTTAGTACTCATAGCACGACCTTTAATCCCGCAGGCCTCAAGCGGGCCTCAATCTTCGAAATAACACTGTGTAGCCATCTGGCTAACTCCGTCAATATGATAGTATAATCTATGTTAGCCAGGGTAATCGGTCTTTAATGATTAATCTATATCACATGGTAATCGGTCTATATCACACGACCACATTATTAATCGGAAAACAAAAATACAGACCTTTCTTTAAACCGTGTGCCCAATGACCGCTAACAATCGCGCATACAAAATAAAATATTGATGCCGAAAAAATATGATACAAACAGTGAGAGCATCAAATCAATGTCTACTTTTCTTCAAAATGACATGAGCGCTGAAGGAAATATAAAGTATCAAGACTCATTTTAGAATGGCCGCTCTTATCAAGATGAGTTTATTGTGGCAACCCTTGTGAGGATATATATATATATATCTATATATATATATATATATATATATATATATATATTATTTGTCAATAGTCAGACATAACTAAGAGTTCAACTAAGCTCTCTTCTGTGTTTTTAAATAAATTTTGGTGTCGCCTGGAATTTATATGTTTTCGCTGTTAAAATATAGCTTACGATAAAGCGACTACTCGAAAAAAATAAACACTTGGCATGCATATAGCTAAAGTTCTTAGAGCCTACTTCTATACGCGTAAAGTTAAGCTGCTTATTACGCTAATACAGGACTTACATAAATGCTAGTGCACACCTGACTGTTTAGTAGCTAAATTCTCGTTCTAAACACAGATCCCACAGCTCAAAGCAATTCTAATCCGATTGATTTTCCCTCCAAAGTAATCCCGGCGGATGTTTGTAAACGACGGACCTCGCATTTCGGAGAGGCGTTATTCCCCGATGGATTTCTTGGAAGCGCTCTTGCTTGAAGCACTTAGAGGACATATTTCTAAGCGTTTCGTTCTGTCAATATTTCCGGAGACTAAGTGGGGTAGCGCCCGCTTCTAAAACGGTCGCATGAGACATCCGACGCTTGGGAATGCATACCTGCATCTGCCCG